>WAAF01021119.1:0-18664 GCA_013400475.1 Tricholaema leucomelas
TATTTGTAGAAACATTTTTTATTCTCCTAGAAACATTTTTTATTCTCCTGGATAGGGGATGTTTAGATGTATAAAGCATCTCTCTTACTTCTACAGCAAACCAAGCAGTTTTTGATTTACTTCAGCAGCACCCTGGTTTTATAAAAGAAGCCATGTAAGTCAAGTTACTGCAATAAACAGACCTTTCTTCTGTGGCTATTAACAGTCAGTAGCAGACAAGAACATATTAAAAAGGATATAGTGGTATTTTTCCGAGCACAGTACTCAACCTGGGGAACTCCTGACTCGCAACTCAAATCTTTGTATTGATTACCTATCACGACATCTTCTTTTACCAGTTATGTTATGGGACGTTTTAAGTGGCTGCTATCTCTAACATTTCCAGGACCAGTCTAACGATTCTTCCTGCCTTGATGTCTGACAAAATCCAGCGCATCTGGAGACCTGGAAGTGTCTAGCCCAGGCTGACAGATTCAGGAGTTCCCTTCTCATTGGCAGCATCAACAGGTCGCAAATCTCAGCTATGCAGCTAGCTGCCACAGACAGGGCACACGCGCATGTAACACTCCCAGGACTCACTCGAATACAGCCAGAAAAGACCTTTCTCCTTTTCACCAGATCAGGACTGAAGTTCAGTAATGAGAGTATGTCCCCTTCCATTCCCTCTAGATTCAGAAGCACAGGCACATTCATGGATCCTTCAAATACATGCACAGTCTATCCCTCTGCCTAGGGCTAGAGCCCTTCTATGGATTTCATGTCCCTCCTACATGCTGATTGCCAGCAAATCACTGGAGCAGGCAGACACACACACTCTATACTCATAGATACAATTGTTTTAAAGGCACCCCGTGCTCACAGATGCCTCCTGACCAGCAGCATGTCCCCCTTGCCCAGATCCTGCACTTCTTTTTTGCTGATAATTCAGCTTGAAGTTTGCTAGTGAACTACATGTGCTAAAGAGACACACAGGTGGGGTGAAATCACACAGAAATACAAACACTCTGCCTACCTTCCAACAGCAGCAGGCACATAGGCCTGGGACCTATGGTCCCAGTCCAGATACTATGATGTAAGCCTCACTTGCTTCACTCACCCCAGTCCCAACCATCACTGCACCTAGGGCACAGATAAGTCTTCTGTCTTTCCTGTCTTCTATGCTGCTCCTGCCCCTGTGCCTGGAGACGAAACACATGTTCGCTTTTGCTGCTGACACCACAGGCATGGGGCACCTACACTCCTGATCTGACTCCAGCTGCTGGCCTCGTATCTACTCATGCTGGTTCCCCCAGTAGTAATCACCTAGACCTTACGGTGCCTGCACACACCAGGCAAAGTAAGATTACAGAGAGTTAAGAAAGATTTATGAAAATACGACAGACTGTGGTGGTAGGACACAGGGCTTGGTCAAGTAAGTGTACCGGCACTAGTAGGGATTGGCCTCTACAATACTTGCTCCCACCTATGCCTCCCAAGCATTGTTTAGTAAGTTTCTGACAGTCCAGACACATGCGGTATCTCAAAATATCAAATTCATTTTGTTTTTCTTTCTTACCAAAATTCAAGATGGCTTTCTCCAAAGAAACAGGAGTAGTTTCTTAACCGTCTGTTACTCAGGGGGTTGGAGCTGGATGATCCTTGAGGTCCCTTCCAACCTAAACCATTCTATGATTCTATGAAGATATTTTGTCTTTGACTCTATTAGCCATTGCCCACCAGCTCTGTTCTTTTGTCCACTATTTACCCTTTCACTTATTACCTTTTTAGCACTGAAAATGTCCACTATTGGAGAATGAAGAATGCCCTCACCACCTTCCACATGCTCTCAGATTACAGCTACTTTCCAAAATCATGTTAGAAATTGTGATCATAACGTCTTGTGCCATCAACTTTCCAAGATTAATGAAGTGTTATGTTCCAAGTTAAGAGCAAATACAAAAGTTAAGAGGGAACCAGATAAGTATGCTACTTTATGAAGTATTTGGTACACAATAATCCAGATTAGGTAAATACAGACAAAGACCAACACACACACACACACTCTCTCTCTCCTTCTCATCTGACAAACATTTTAAACGACCCCCAGATATCTTAAATAAAAAAAAAAAGGAGGTGGGAGAAGGACAGGCAAAAAGCACCATTAATGTGTTGAAGTACTGACTGCCTCCTCAGGGATGATGTAAAACAACTGTTGAGATCAGCAGACCCTTCTCCCCTGCAAGCTGCCCTTGTTTTCTTTTGTGGGAAAGAGACTGCAGTTACAAAAGTTACTGACTTTCAGATACACTGCCAGCACCAATTGCACCAGTGCCCTCCCTTGATGCCAAATGCTGGCACACCGATGGATAATGAGTTGTAAGCAAAGAGGGCAACAGATTGTTTCCTTTTAACTGCAGACTGCATCCTTATTTCAACTTCTGTCACAAAGGTGGGCAAGGAAAGACTCTCTGCAGGCACGTAATGTACATGTCACAAAGCTCAAAGTACACCTGTAGTTCAATCTCTGTACTGGTGCCTGTGCTGAGCCAACAAGATGAGACTAGAGGAGGTGGTGAAGACAACACAGAAGCAGCAGGACCAGCCTGACTTTCAGTGCTGGGATTTGCAGAGTTTTGCAAGTTTTCACAATGTGGAGAACCAGGCTCCTCCATGTGCTCAGTGCTCCAGCATCTGCTCCATGCTCCAGCAGGCAGTGGGAGAATATTAGGCAAACCAGTCCATCAGCCAGTTGGACCTCATCACAGCTGCAGGCAGATGACTAGGCCTTGGCCTGAGATTAAGCTGAATAAACAGGATGTGAAAAACTACTGGACATGACATAAGAAAACTGCTGGATATGACAGATAATGCGAGAAGCTGACAGAGTGGCTGGATTTTACAGATCATTAAGGCAAAGTTACGTGAAAAACAGACAAGCTCCATGGAAAGGTGGAGTACAGGGCAGCTATGGGAGGAGGGGAGGGGTGACACACATCTTGCAAAGCTGACAGTACCAAGGTAACCACATTAGTAATAGCAGACAAAGTCAAGACCACCTAACGAGTCAATCTTGGGAAAAATTAACTACAGGTGGGCAAAGACTGGCTTGTGCTGGGGCACAGAAAGGGATACAGTGGTGTGCAAAATGGTTAGCTGTAGAGCAGCCACGAAGCTCTGAAAAGTCTCAGTACCAGTGCCAATGAACTCAAGCCACTACTTACAGAACAGTAAAATTTGGGTTTATTGATTTTTAAATTATGAACTTATTTAAATAGACCATAACTACCTTCCATAAAGGCAAGTCTATACGGTACAGAAGTATGTCCAGCAAAAATGGCATCTGAAAATGTTATTTCATGCTCATATTAATTGTTGTTGCTCAGAATACACTTATTCAAGTGACACTGAGGAAGACACAGTTTCTAACTTAACAGTTATTGAAATACAATTTATTGAACATCCTTCAAGATAAAGGAAAGGCATAAAAAAATCTTGTCAGATGAGGCTTTGACACATCTCAGAAATGCAAGGTTACTTACATGAAACGTATTCCCACCTTTGCTCTCTAAGGCAGTGCCAGATGATACTCAAAAAGAAAAAAAGGGTGTGCCAGTAGTGGCCTGTGATAGCAATTTGGGAGTTCTCACACTACTAAACAACACACAGTTTCAATTTTGTTTTGACTAGCACTTTCCTTTCACCTTTATAATGCAATTCATTAATTTTCCTCATTTATTCCACATTTCCTTAGCCATAAGAGTGTTACGGCTTTCAGTACAAAATCATTCACAGAACGCAGGGTTTGGAAGGGATGTCTAGTCCAGCTGCCCTGGTACACTTAGAGCAGGTTGCACAGGAATGCATGCATGTGTGTTTTGAAAGTCTCCAGAGAAGGAAACTGGGCAGTCTGTTCCATTGCTCCATCACACTCAACGCAAAGATGTTTCTCCTTAAGTTCAAGCGAAACCTCCTGTGTTCAAGTCTGTACCTGCTGCCCCATGTCCTATCACTGGGAACCACTGAAAAGAAGCCAGCTTCATCCTCATGGCCACCACACTTTAGACATCGACATGGTTTTCTCTTTTCCAGGCTAAAACGCCCTAGCTCTCTCTGCCTCTCCTCATAAAAGAGATGTTCCAGTCCTTTAATCATCATTGTGGCTCTCCATTGGATTTTCTCCAGCAGTTCCCTGTTCCTTTTAAACTGGACACCTCCAAACTAGACACAATACTCTGAGTGTGGCCTCACTAGGGCAGAGCAGATGAGGAGGAGAACCTCCCTTGATCTGCTGACGGCAATATTCTTCTCATACCACATCTTTGTAAGATGGTTTTTGTTTTAAAATGGAGGAAATTCTATGAAAAATAGGTAATAGAATGAGTATGTACAGCTAACTAACACAATACCCATATTAAAAATAAAGTATTTCTGGTGAAATTTTAAATGTAGTTTGTTACCTTTATACTTCAGTGTTTTAAAACACAGTAATTTTTACCTTTGAAGAGGTATTTAGGACTCCTTTCTCACACAGTTTCTTAGATTTTTTTGCAGCATTCAGTCTGAGTTTGCTGATTTCTGTCATTTTTCTAGGTTCCTTCATGAAGTACAAAGGGATAGGAAAAAATCCAAACCTCATTTCAAAACTTTTGCTGCTTTTTTTTTCCCCTCTGAAACTTCAGCACTGCACGGCTTCCTATCAGAAGACATCTGTTCCCTAAGCCTGTAAAGTCTGGTATCTCAGTTATTTGGAGCAAAACTAGTCCTTGACTTCCTAAGTGTACTCACTATCATTGTGAAAGTGCCCAAAAATGGCATTACGCACTTACAAGCAGGGTATCTTAGAAGTAATGAAATAAATCACCCATGGTTCACCTGAAAGCTTATATGCTTTTCCAAAAGAAACTAAAATTATGGTAAGAGTACTATGAATAGTTGCTGCCAAGAAACTGAGCATTCTGGTTATACCAAACTGATTATGAAGAAAAAGAGGCACTTATTTCCCCTGTCACATTTACAAATAAAAACACTTTGTCAGTAACTGTGACCCAAGTACATACATCCATATATATATACAGAGAGATATACACACAAACACACATACGAGAATTTCTACAGATGTAGAGCAAATGTCACTCTGCCCATGTCCAAAAAAAAAAAGAAAAAAAATAGGTAAAAAATCCATCCCTCATTTTACCAGATGTGAAACCAAGATGAGTAAGTAATATTGATGGGAAAGGAATTTGGATAAAATAAACAGAACAGCGGGACAGAAAATTTAACCTAGTAAACAAAAATGTGGTGTTTTCTATGTCATTGTGACTTAAGCTTATTAGTAACTACACTGAATAGCTGCTTTGTTATGAAATCACTGTGTAATTTTACTAAAAGACAACATTAAGCAATTTTGAGTAGCTGGCTGCCTTCTTTCCAATACTTAAAAACTATCATGTCACCTCTCACGTTCCCTTTTGAGTTTGTAAGTCACCTGAACTTTACCTACTACAGAATGGAAATTTGTCTGTATGTAGCCCATTTAAGTCTTTTCTGCAGTTGCTATCACAGTTTAACTAATTTTCAACACAGGAATAAAATAGGGTGCTGTCTCTGTCTCAGTAATATCATACATAAGAAAAGAACTCTCATTCTAGACAGAGACTTTAGTCTTCCTTACTACTGGAAATTCAATCTTCCATTTGGCTTTACTTTTTTCCTCAGTGGAAACCAGGCAATCCATGTCAGTCTCATCTTTATCCATCACTTTTAAATTACATAAAATCCTTCCAGAGAGGTCTACTGGTTTGTCTTGAATTTCCCCAACTGTAACCTAATGTTAGATAAACTCAGAACACCAGGTTACTTGCTTGTGATTGTGCCTTCTGCAGCAAAGCTTCTGACACCTAGAGGATCGGATTTGCATTTTAATGATTTACTGCTTTGTTGACTGTGACAAGTAATCCCCTCAACACATTTTATCTCCTCCAGACAAATCACAATGTGCTAGTTTTTAGCTAGCTAGAATGTTTTGGTGAGAAGGATTAGATCACAGGCTGTGAAAGGGAAACAGGATGATGTCTACTTCACTCATAGGCGTGCTAACATGTATAAGAACAAGAATCCAAACATAGATAAGGCACTTCTGCTGGGGAGCTCGGAGCTGCATTTTTTTCTCTCTCTCTAGCCTCTCTGCCATCTCTCTGATTAATCCACTTTGCTTCCTAACCCCCTGGCTGAACCTCCATTCTTCCTTGGGATTGCGGTAAGGTTGAGAGGGGTGGGAGAAGGCGGAAGGGTGGTTGGGAGCCCCTTCTGGGGACTCAGGTTTCTGGGAGAGCAGTTGTGTTTCTGTATTACCTTTTACCTTGTATATTTCTGTCTATAACTGTATATACTGTAAATATCTGCTTGTATATGGAGCTAAGCTGTAAATATAAAGCTTCATTCAAATTTCCAGAGCCATCTGAGTCTAGTCTGGGTGATTTCCAAAGTGTGTGTGTGGGGAGGGTAACACCCAAACCATCACACACATTATGAGAATACATGAAAGATGCAACTGCAACATTTATTTTATTTGATTTGGACAATCATATTGCAATGTTTCATTTCTAAGTAGTGAAAACATAAGCTGATGCATTAATTTAAACGGATACAGTGGTACTACTTTGATACTCAAAATTTTGTTGCCAGCAGCCCCTAGAAATCTCATCTTTGCACCCGCTTATTTCTACTAAACATATCAGCACAATCTCAAAGTGTGTCAAGCAAAAAAAAACATTTTTTTTTTCATCAGGAATTCAACCCAGCATCTTGACACTTTGGCTCTAAAAAAATCTGCTATTGCCTCCTGCTGCAGACACTTTACATAACGTGATGCTTCTTATCCCTGGATGTGGAAATACTGTACCACAGTAACTAAGAGTTTAAAATTACTGCTGTGGTAGACGAAGGGTTTCAAACTATGGATGAGAATCTAAGGGTCGATTACACTCTCATTAGAGGTAAACTGAGTCACAGTGAGTCTATGATGCCATTGTTAGGGCTATCCCTGTCACAGACTTAAATTTCACTGATGCTCAGGAAACTAAAAGGGTACACAAACTGCCAAGTCATTTGTTCAGAACATTACTGCCCTTCAAGTATTCAGACATGTCTGAGCTGAACGGTTTCATAACATTTTTGTTTGCTTGTTTCAAGCAATCATTTGGAAAAAAACCTGCACTCACCAAATCTAGAGGTGCTGGCTCTCCCATTTGCCCACAAACAGTTGAAATGGGCACTTATTCTCGGGGTTCTTGGGTGAAATGCAATTGAAGGTCAGGGCAGAGAATGTGCTGTTAAACTTCAGTGCTTCAGCTGCCCCAGTTTACAGAATTCTGCCATACAACACAGAGAAGGGCCTTGCTATGCCTCCCAAACCTCACTCAGTTCAGGTTTGTTTTAAACAAAATACAATTAAAAGCATTTATTTTTAACACTTTTAACAGACATAGAAACATTTTCAAATTACTTAGGTACATAAAAGGCAAGATATAGTTAATTTAATCACAATAAGGTTAAAGACCTCTCTGACTTGCTCAGCATGAACTTGCTGTTCATCCTGACAAGGCGACACTCAGGGTTTTTGCCGTGTGCATATTTATGCAAAAGCCTACATCTTTCAGGCAGAGAAACTAATGGAGTCTATTTGCAAGCTACTGCCACAGATTAATTTCTGACATATCAGTGCCTCCCTGTCACAAATCCTCGCATTTTATCCTACATATGGGCAAAAAAAGATCGAAGCGGTGCAAACATGTTAAGCTTATAAAACACACAGTACTATACTGGGTATTAATGAGACCCCAAAAGATACTAATTGACCACTGCAGGGCAATTTTGTTCAGCAAGGTGGATTCCCAGTCCTTTTCATTTAATATAATGTAATACAATGACAAAGTAAAGACTGTGTGTTGAGGCGCAAGTGTGCTCAAGATTAACATAAACAAGACAAAGAAGTCAGCATATTACTAATGTATTTGTTTTTCTAAGTGAAAGTGACATGTCACATTACAATGGGGGCAGGAAAGTCTTTCCAATTAGCAATACTCTACGTGTTAAGTGAACTTGTCATTACTAAAACTGCTTTCATATAAGCAGTCTTGCACGTTATTTACTAATATTGTTTGAATAAACATAATTTCAGGAGTTTGCACATTTTTAGGACACTATCTTCTTTCAATAAATGACTTCAAGGAGTTAAAACTTGTGCTAAGCTTACAGCCAACGTAAGTTTAATAGAAGTTCAAAGTATGTGATGTACAGATTTAGTTTTCCATAGAAGTCAAGTTTTACTGTAAATACCTGTGTTCTAAAGAACACACAACTGCCGGAAAGCAAAACCACAACAAAAAAAGATTCCATAGATCTTTTTTTGTTCCACCAGTCTGGCCAACAAAGCTTTTCCGGGCAACCTGACTGTATGATTTGATTCTATATCATCACATACTGAAACCAGAGGTTTTAACCAGTAGAAATATAAGACATTTTCTCTCTAATTGCAGACAAATTAAGCGAATTATAATTCAAATACATTCCCCTATGTCATTAGGGTTTAAGATTATTATTATGTCCTGCAGTAATTATAGTATTTTTCACTTATCAAATGTCTAGATTCTGTATTACAAAAAGGAAAGCATACAAAGAAAGGGTTCTATGGTTGCTAATTTTCCTATAATATACACTGAAGAAAGTTTCATGTATTTTTAATGACTTCACATATTCATTAGATTGCCTTACATTTCCAAAAGCTTTATAGAATTCAATTGCTGTTTTAACTTGCCCTTTTATTTTAGTATGCAACTTCTCAAAATAAAAATTAATCTTCCTGAAACCATTTACTTTTTAGCCTTGTTGGATTAATAACAACTTGGACAGGAGTACTAAAGAACAGAGTAAGACAAAACAGTAAAACTTAATTCTCATTAAAAAAATAAACCCAACCAACCAAACAAAAAAACTAATAAAATAAAAACCAACCCAAACCAATACAACCCAAAATAAAAACCATTAAAAAAAAAAAAATCAAAACCAACCAACCCTCAAAAAATCAAAACCAACCAACCCAACAAAAAACCCACCAAAACCCAAACAAATAAAAAACCCTAAACCAAACAAAATCCCCAATCCAAGTAAGTCACTGGAGGGAATGATTACAACAAAACTACTCCAAAGAAAAATCAAAACTTTGTGCAACAATCTAAGTTTTAGATGAATATATGACATTTACTTTTGTTGGAAATTGACTATTACCAACCTATTAAAAAAAAATAAAAGTACTGCAAAATTACAGTGAATCATTGGGAAGGCAAGAATGTGTTTCAAGTGGAGCTTGTCTTGCAATTGTTCTTTTTGTTAACTACACTGGTGTCAGGTTTTTGCTGGCACCAATCTTAAACATTACTAAATGTCTACAGTATTGCTGTCTCAGTTTAGATCCAAGTGAAATGCAATGTCAACCTGTGAGTTTTCATCTACTAATTTTCACACTACAAAAATCCTACGGTTTTCTGGATTTATTGTTCTCTGGAAAATGAAAGTTACTAAAATACTGAAGCAAAACCACACAATATTCCTATAAATGCTTTTGCCCAAATGATTAGATTCCTCTAGCTCAATAGCCTCATTCTGCTATGCTGTACAAGCTGTCTTTAAAGTAGAGCATGCAAAGAAGGAAAGATTACTTATTCAGGCTGTTTCATAATGAAACTAAATGAAAAAGCAACTCTCCAAAAGAATGGTTAACATAGCTAGTTTAAGCTATTGTAAAATACCCAAGCTTTATTTGGAAAGTATAGGGCGGCTCTTTTCTGCCACGTTTATAAACTAATTTAATATTTCAAGAGGTATGCAAGTCAAATGCCAGCAATTACATCAGTTCACCGAGATGAACACTGTGAACTTGGCATTTTATTTCATCACTTAGATTAAATGAATTGCTTAATTCTGGAGGTTCCCATCTTATTAAGAAGCCATTCAGGGAGCCACAGTCACTGTTTTCACCATAGGACAGAAAAAACGAGCTAGCAAGTCTGTAATCTTGAGACAAATTCAGAAGTAGAAAGTATTATAAAAGCTACAATTACAAGCATTCAAACGAAAAGCACTAGAAAAAAAAAAACAACAGAAGAAACCAAGCTCACTGGATTATTCAGTGCAGCAAGCATGACAATGCCAGAATTATTGTATTTGGATACTCTTTTTTCTCCAAACATCTTTTAAATCTGAATGTCAGTGTTCACTTGGACTGGTACAATCTGTAATTTCACTCTGTACTGGCAATTTGTTCCACACTGCTTTTCTAATATTAAAATAACAACCACATGCAATTTCAGGGTTAACATATTTCCAAGCAGTCCTGCATTGGCTGGAACTATCTTCGGTTTTGAATTACTATCCCTGGTATTCACAATTGTTGCCAGTACTGCTGGTTGCCAGATGAACTATTTTTGCAAAATTTAAAAGAAAAACAGCATTACCTTCCAGAAGGGGACGCTGTGCACAACTAGCACAATGCTACCTCGTTCTCAGTTTGGCTTCTTCCAGCAGGGTCTTGAGCCAGCAAGACTGCCACAAAAGCAGCCAGGAAAAGGATATGCTCTATTCTCACAACACTCTCAGTAAAGATGGTGAATGACAAATGGGTGCAATCCTGCTAAGAATTCCCATGTGCCAGATTCTGGTTTGAATAGATAGGGAAACAGAAATTAATATGGAAAACAGAATAACCTGGAAAGATGCAGGAAAAGGTAGAAGAGCGTGAATACAGAGTCACATAGCCCCTCTGTCTGCTTCCAGAGGGCATGAAAGAAGAGTTTGAAGGTTACACACAATAGAGAAAGAATTTCCTTCTTCCATTCCCTTTCCCAGTACACACTATCTCCAAGAAAAGTACTCCTCCCCCAGTCGTCTCTTAAAGCATCATGGGGAAGAAAATATTTTTCCCCTTTCCTAAATATCTGGAAACTTGAGCAAGACAAACCAGCCATCACATTTGCTCAAAGTGAGGTATAAAGATGGAAGACATCTGGCAATAAACCATGAAAAATGTGATGATTTTTAACAGTACCTGCAATTGTCCAAATTGGCTGCTAAGAGCTCCTGAGCAAAATACTGGTAAACACAGCACAAGAGAATTAAGCAGGACAAATATGTGAATTATGTAAACCTCCAGCATCAGCAATTTACTTATGATCTTGGAGAATACCATTCCAATTTTGTTACACCTTCTGCAGATGCTATGTCATATCTCTCAGCATCCATTTGCACTTTTGTTTACACTTCTACTAGTCTTACTTTACAGAGGATTTTTGTGTGCATGCATGTGTGTTTTCAGTTTGGTTTTGTTTAAATACACTAATGAGAACACCTGAGCAGTATATGGTTGTGATAGTTTGAGGCTAGCTGAAATAGTGAGAGATTTCAGATTACAGGCTGTCTATTTCACTCATAGGCTTGCTGAAATGTATAAAAACAAGAACACAAAACATAGATAATGCAGTGTGTCTGTTTCAGCTGATGTCTGTACTTTTCTCCTTATGCTGCTTTCTGTGCAACTAATCCTTCTGCTTTCTAACCCCCTGGCCAATCATCCAAACTCACCTTGCAAGTCAGGCAAACTCTAGGACAAGGTAGAGGGGTAGAAAGGGTGGTTGGGAGCCTCTCCTGGGGACTCCTGGTTTCTGAGAGGGCTGTTGTGTTTCTGTATCACTTTTAACTTGTATATTTATGTATTATGGCTGTATATATTGTAAATATCTGCTTGTGTATTGTGCTAGCTTGGCTGAGTCCAGTCTGGGTGATTTCATAAGAGCAGGGGGCAGGTAACATCTAAACTGTCACAATTCGTTTAAATAGGAGCAGACTGTCTTCTGTTTGAAGACACCAAATAGGAATACAGAATTTTCACACAAGTTAACTGGTAGTTTCAGCATCCACCTCTTCACTGGTAACAGTCAGTTTCAATCAAGTGCAAAATGAACCACTGGAAACAGAATTCTCATTATCACACGCATTATTTTACATTTTTCCCTACTGAATTTCTTTATCCATTTTATTAGCCAGTTAGTAAATTCTATAATATTATTCTGCAGTGTGTTAGTGCATCTTTACTATCCTGAAATTTTGGATTATGGAAGTGTCATTCATTCTCTTTTTCTGAATAATTTCCAGCACTAATTCCTGCAGAATTCCACTACTGGCTTTCCACCATCACAAAAAATAACCATCTCTTCCACTTAACACGTTTAACTTTCAGACTAGAAGAAAAGAAACTCATATCCACAAACAGCTCTTTAAAACAAACAGCACAAACCACAACCAAACCACACCCCAAATCTCCCAAAACACCAAAGGTTTGGTGAAAGCTGGACAATAGCTTTTTGGACATTTAAAACAATATGCAGTATTAATCAGCAACATCCACTGTATTTATTCCTTCAAAGATCTCCCATTGATTTGCAAGACAGGAATTTAATCTCCTAAAGGTACAATCATTCATCCATATGTTCACTAAATCAATTCTTTTAATAAAAGTGTAAATGAGTCTGTCCGGCACTGAAGTAATATTTACAATGGTATTACATTCCCAGAACACTTTTATTTTTGTCTTCTCTTTTTTGCAAGCAGGAGGCAACCACGGGGGAAGTAAGATTTTACACACAAAAACATCAGTGGGAATAGTTATACTAGCTACAGCCACCATTCTGCATTTTTTTGTTTACAAGTGACTATAAAGATATTTACAGCAGGTCTCTAATCTCCACTACCAACCCTTTCAAATCAAATAAATAAGGACAAAGCCTTTACTATAGCATTCAATAACATTTTTTATAATAGCTGTGAAAAAACAGAAGACCTCATTTTTGCAGCACTTTTTTTTTTTTCAAAAAGGAGAGTCCCAAAATAGACAGTTGATTAAAAATATGAGGATAGTGTCATACTGATCCACCATGCTAAGTTGATTCACTATGTACTGAAGATATTGTTAGCTTTTGCAGAATAATTGAAATACACAGACTGACTAGCATGCAGCAAGAAACTAAACTAGAAGTGCTGCAGAGACAGAATCACAGAATGGCTTGGGTTGGAATGGACCTCAAGGGTCATGTAGTCCAACAATCTAGATCTAACAAGATAAATCTTATTTGGCAGCTATTAGCTAGCATTATTAGTATATATCAGCATGGGGTAGCCAAATGGTAAAGGAAAGGTATGTAGGGCTTACAAAAATGTATTTTCCTATCTCAGGTTCAAAAGAAGTATGGAGGGTAATGAAGAGGCCTAAGTTTGTGCACCCAAGTGAAAAAACACATTGGGATGATGAAAGAAGTCAACAAAAAGAAGAAAGTAACTACTTGGAAAACAGATAAATATTTTCAAAATGAGCACAGAAACATGCTGACGCTTCTGTCATTATTTTGAATAATAATAAGTGTTTTGGTTCGCTGTCACTGCTCAATTTTGAAATAAATGAGGGCATGTGGATTGCATTAATTTGTTTTTTGTACTACTGCAAAGGTTGCCTCTTTATTAAAATAAACAATAAAAACAGTTATGCGGAATTCAGAAAGGAGATGGAGTCTCATCTGCAAGCCATATTTTTGAAAAAAGTGAAAATAGCTTATTTTGCATCCTCAAAAAAAAACAAAGTAAAATTCTTACACAAGAATCAAGAAGGAAAAGCTTCACATGCAAGCCGTATTTTTAAGACAGGTGACAACCTTTACCCAGAACCTACTTTAATATTTTCCTTAAGTTGTCTCAAATCCAACAAAAAAGCTGCCTTTATGATCTGTTTTCACTTTGTAACCAAGAATCTAGTGGATAAGAAACAAAATGCCATGATATTACTTCTAAGTATCTTGTCAACGACGAAGTCTTGAAAATGGAGCTGGTGAAATTTGTACTGACTTTTAATTATTTAAGAAATGCTATCCATTTTTTTTACAGCAGCACCTGGTGTAGAAGAAAACCATTACTTCTGTTATGCTAAAGAAATACAACAGCAAACATGGCTGTCAGGCTTTTTTTTCGTTCCAAATAAAATTGTACTGTACGGGACCTGCTCCAAACACTTTCATGTCAGTTTTTCTTACAATTGTAAGCATTCCTTTATGCTTGCTACCTAGGAAAAAAGCCCCAGCTATCAGACTCCAGAGTTTTCTCATTGCTCCTTTAAGATATTTTGACTCCACAAGGGGAGCAACCAGGACACTGACTTGGGAAAAGCTGTTTTCAATATGGGGCTCCTCATTTTAGCATAAACGTGAATAGAAGCAATGTATAATATGAAATGTGATGAATGTTAAGAACAGAAGTCAGTCACTGAGCGCATCAACCTCCTTTACCACAACAAAGATAGGTCCTATGGACTTGTCTATGCCCACTTAGTTTAACGTTGTTCCCTAGCCTGATCCTCTTCCATCAAGTATCAATCTTCTTAAATCTGGACTTTCTCAACTGCTCCAGGGACCCATGATTCCCAAAGGCTGCTTTTACCAGTAAAGACTAGCATGAAGAATGATGGATTACCTTGACCTTTTTAATGTCCTTTATCAGAGATCTCCCATCCACTCACTAGGGGACTCACATTTTCCCTAGTCTTCCTGTGGCTGCTAATATTCCTACAGAAGCCTTTGGGTTGCCCTTCATGATCTTCACCATATTCAACTACAGATGCACACTTGGCCATTGCTTCTGTATTCCTCCCCAGAGGCCATCTGTCTCTGTTTCCAGCTCACACACACGCCTTTTACATTTGATTTGGTCATGACCTCACTATCAATCCCACAGGCCTCCTACTGCCTTTAGAGAACTTCCTTTGTGTTAGAGTGATTCATTCTTGAGGTTAGAGGTGATGAATACCTGAAATATCAAACTCTCTGGGGCTTCCCTCCAGGACTTACCATGGGATCCTTCCAAGCAGTTGCCTAAGAAGGCCAAATTCTTCTCTCCTAAAGGTCAGGAGTCCTCCTTATTTTGTTTTTGTTGCTTTACCTCAAGATCCTGAGTTCCATCATCTCAGGGTCACTTAGCAATGTTGCCCTTGACCTTTGCCATACTGACTTCTTTATATATCAGGTCCAGCATAGCACCTTCTGTCACTGGCTCCTCAATCACTTGTGTTAAGACTTACCATTAGCACTGTGGTTTATAGCTCCGCAGCAGGGGCAGTACAAGTCTGCAGCAGACTGTGGACATGAGGCTACTTTCAGTTGTCTGAAGATGGCTTTCTCTACCCTGGGAAGGCCGTTGCTGAGGGAACTGGGCTTGCTTAGTTTGGAGAAAAGGAAGCTTACAGGACACCTTATTGCTCTGCACAGCTCCCTGAAAAAGGGATGACTCTATCATTCTATGACGTGGAGTATTTTCCTCATGTACTGTAGTCTTTTAGAATCAATTGTCTGCAGTATCATCTTAAAATATTTCAACTATATTTACTCTTACTGTATTAAAATATTTGTATACACTAAGAAGTGTCATATTGAGTCTACCTTTTAATCACAAAGATGTTGTTTGCAGTGACAACATACTATCATGACACTTGTGTTTAATGACATGTTCCTAAGTTAAAACATATGTCAGACTTTTCAAAATATCACCACCTATCTGTCATTGCCATTACTGTAGCTGGAAGCCAGGTTCTCATAATAAAGGATTTTGGAAGTTCAGAAAACTGAGGAAGACAATCATCACTGTGAAGACCTAACTATCTGCAACAAATCTTTAATCTGTGGTAAAATTCATGCAGCAACAGAACAAGCAGACACAATCTTAACTTGTGCTGGTGGAGGTATAGGCTGGATATCAGGAGGAAGTTCTTCCCAGAGAGAGTGATTTGACATTAGAATTGGCTGCCCAGGGAGGTGGTGGAGTTGCTGTCTCTGGAAGAGTTCAAGAAAAGCCTGGATGGGGCACTTAGTGCCATGGTCTAGTTGACAGGATAGGGCTGGGTGACAGGTTGGACTGGATGATCTTGGAGGTCTCTTCCAACCTGGTTCATACTGTGATTCTATGATTGCTCTCCCAAGTAGTAAGTGATAGGACGAGAGGGAATAGTCTCAAGCTGCACCAAAGGAGCTTTAGGATATTAGTAAAAATTTTTTTACTGAAAGAGTTGTCATGCAACGTCCCTGGAGGTACTTAAAAGACATGTGGTGCTTAGGGACATGGTTTAGTGGTAGACTTAGAGGTGCTAGGTTAAGAGTTGAACTTGATAACTTCAAGGGCCTTTTCTAAACAAATTTATTCCATGATTTATTATTTCTTTTCTGATAAAGTGTTGTGTAGAAGATAAAACAGCATCATTCATGTTGGTGTGTCTGGTAATGCTGACCCTAATGCTCTTATCTGGCTCATAATCCACTGTCAGGCAGAGTTGCATGAATTCTTGCTGCTCTCTTATAAATCACTATATTCCTTTCTTTGTCTTTCTGGTTCTAGTTTGGCTACAAGAAGATTACAAGAGACTGTCACAGGTTTTCCCAAAGTCAAGGTATAAAACATCGGCAACTTCGCTCTTGTCCATGCAGGTGGTCACCTCATCATAGAAGGTAATCAGTTCTGTTAGGCACACTTCACCCTTGGTAAATCCATTCTGCCTATTCCCAGTCATCTTTGTGTCCTTCCTGTTCCTGAAATTAGCTTTCTGAAAGACATGCTCCATAACCTTCCTGAATATTAAGCTGAGACTGACCAGTAGGTATTTTATAACATCCTCTTCGAAGTTAGCACTGATGTTTTCCTTTTTCTGAATGTCACTAATGTCTTCCAATTATTGTGATCTTTAAGAAATTACGAAAGCAGACACGTCTCCTTCTGCACCCCAAATACAAGGTATCTGTTTCCATGAGTTTCCAAGTCAAAATGAATGATGCATTCCTTAATGACGTGATTTTCTGCTGTGGGTAACATCTCACTCCCATAGACTCTGCTTGTATGTTCTGGAAGCTCAGAAGCCAAACAGAAAACTGACCAGCAAAAATCAAGAGGAGAAAAAGGCACTCAACACCTCACCCTTTTCCATATCCTCTTACTGAGCTGTGCACTTTTACTTTCCTTTAGTCTTACTTTTGCTCCCAGTGTACTTAAATAAGCCATTCATGCAGACCTTCATATCCCTCACTATCTGGAAACTCATCTGAGTTTTTTATCACTGTCCCTGTGCACTCAGGCAGTATCCCTACATTTCTCCACCCTACATGGACTTTCTTTTTGCACTGGGACTCAGGAACACATTGGTTATCCACAGTCTCTTTCTACGTTGTTAGGTGCTCCTTATATCGAGTTTCCTACTTGGAAGAGCTTTCTATCTCAGCCCTGACAGAATGTGAGATGAAAGCATTAATGAAAAAGAAACCATATCTGTCAGAAGAAATATTACACGGCTTTTTGAAAAAGACTGGTATTTCAGGACACTAACAGAAAGATCTAACAAGCTTTGTAGGCTGACCTACTCTAAAATCATCAGCTACCTAGTCCTGAGCAACAGCCCTTTCTCACCCATATCACTATGATTCTCATGAAACTGGGTGATTTTTGTTCCAAGGCCAAATACTGTGAAAACATCCTTCAGACTGAAGCTTTACCTTTACAACATAACTTGGCTTTCAAAAACTTGAAAGTAACACTGGACTTAATACGCAATTCCATTTCTGTTCACATCTTGCTAAAGGTTGAGAGAAAAAAAAGTACTATTTTCTTCCTGTATTTCTTCTACTAAACTCATTATTCTGTGATAAATAATTTGGTTTAAGTGCATTAAAACAAAAGCACTGTACTGGTGTATTTGTTTATCCAGTGATAAACTTTATCAGAATAGAGAATGTTTCTTCTCAAGCCATTTAACAATGGTTGTAACCAACTGCTGCTTATTTCCAAAATCCAGAATATGTTTTCCCCACTGTGTTTGTATCCTCCAAACACAATACTGCTATAGCGACTTCTTCCGTAATACAAAGGGGGTTTGTTATAAGATAAAGGCAAAATATACTCCTAAATACACAGTAAAGCAAACACATAAAGTTGTATTAAGTTCTAATTTCAGCCAAGAAATTTACATAGTTCAGGATAAGCTACACATTGCTAGGAAATCACCAAAGAGTCAAGTTAAATTTGTGCAAAGAAACTTTTAAAAATATCATAGCTTCATAAACATGCTAAGTAGTAGTCCACAATGGGTAATTATGCTGTTTTGACAGTACCATCAAGATTAACAAACAATTAAGCATTTCCTGTAAGTGTAGAATCACAGACTGGTTTGGTTTGGAAGTGACCTCCAAGGGTCATCTGGTTCAACTCCCAATACACAATTTTGTGTTTTAAAAGAGCAGTATCACAGCAGAAGTACTAGAAATGATCATCCTGGGTTTTTTCCCACATCTTTCAGGAACTGGCTGGCTACAGCTGTCAAGGACAATAAAAAATGTTTCTACAAATATATCAATGGCAAGAGAAGGGTCAAGGACAACCTCCAGTCCGTATTAAATAGAGGGGAACATAGTGACAAAGGATGAGGAAAAGGCAGAGGTGCTTAACACCTTCTTTGCCTCAGTCTTCAATAGTGGGACAGGATGTCTCCAGGACAACTGGCCTCCTGAGCTGGCAGGTGGAGCCAGGGATCAGTATAGTCCCCCTCTAATCCATGAGGAGG
>WAAF01021119.1:19372-60217 GCA_013400475.1 Tricholaema leucomelas
ACTCAACACTGGTCAGGCTACACCTTGAGTACTGTGTCCAGTTCTGGGCTCCTCAACTCAAGAGAGATGTTGAGGTGCTGGAACATGTCCAGAGAAGGGCAACAAAGCTGGTAAGGGGCCTAGAACACAAACCCTATGAGGAGAGGCTGAGGGAGCTGGGGTTGTTTAGCCTGGAGAAGAGGAGGCTGAGGGCAGACCAGACTGCTGTCTACAACTACCTGAAGGGAGGTTGTAGCCAGGTGGGGGTTGGTGTCTTCTCCCAGCCAACCAGCAACAGCACAAGGGGACACAGCCTCAAGTTGTGCCAAGGGAAGTATAGACTGGATGTTAGGAGGAAGTTCTTCACAGAGAGAGTGATTTGCCATTGGAATGGGCTGCCCAGGGAGGTGGTGGAGTCACCGTCCCTGGAGGTGTTCATGGAAAGACTGGATGAGGCACTTAGTGCCATGGTCTAGTTGACTGGATAGGGCTGGGTGATAGGTTGGACTGGATGATCTTGGAGGTCTCCTCCAACCTGATTGATTCTATTCTATTCTATTCTATTCTAACTGTTAAACAAGCATTTTGTATGATTCAGGTAAAACAAAATTTGAAGAACTAAAACAGTGTACTATTCCAACAGCTTTGAGAACTCCTGTAAACAACTACCCCAGTTCATGCATCCATGTAGTTGATATTTTAAACTGCTCCACTTCCCACAGTGGTGACTTCTCATGTTATGCTTGAGATATTGTTAACTGCATCTGCCAATTAAGTTAATGACAATCTCTTAAATTCCAACAACAAAAATATACACAAACAAAAATTAACATCATTGCAACAGTAACACAATATATGCTATGTGTAAATCCAAATAACAAAAAGGTTTTTTACATATAGCCTAGCACCAAGACCTCCTAAGTCTGCAAAATATGCATACTGGAGTATGCACAGGATACCAAAAACATACACACAGACAATATTTAACCTGAAAACTGAACACCTTGTTATATTCCACTCCTAGGAAATAGTATCATCACCCTGAAATTATGCCAGTAGTGTCTGCTAGAGTCTATTTGAAGACAGGAAAAAAACATCCTCCAAGAGTTAGAGACAGAACAAGAGTTATCAAATAACAGCAGGCATTTTCTTCATTGTCTAACATCAATTGTAATTAGTTATGTTGTGCACTAGAAAGAGAAGATCTTGCACCTGAAAACTCACATTTGCCTCATTCAGAAGGAGAGCAGCTCCTACAAGGCCTGCTAAGCCAGCCACAAGCAGTCAGCTTCTAACAACAGATGCAACACAAGGTAATTAATATTTATTTTTTTGTTACAGTGGGGTCAAAAGATAAAAATAATCGTTTCATGAAGTGACAGCAGCCCTACTGCCATGCTGTGCTGATCAAGTAAATGAACTAATTCCCCAAGTAAATGAAGGAAGATTCCACAAGCAAATTAACTAGTATGAAAGGTTTGCGGGTTTATAGGCAGCTGAAGGCAGAAATGCAATTCTTAAGAAAGCAAGGAAACCCCTTATTGGGATTTTAACCCCTCAGGTTTTATTCTTGAGTATGCCATTGCATTAAGAGAGCTTTTGACACACTTGTCTCAAAATAATTTCAGTCTCTCTTCCCTGAGATTGAAATAAATTTCCTGTGAAACAGAAATCTTCCTCTTGGGCCTTCTAAGGTCATCATAAAGTCCTTCACAAAAGACTCTCTTCATGACAGCAGTCTCCAGAAGGCCTTTTCTGGATATGTGGAAGGGGAAAGGGGGTCTGGGTCCATCCTTGACGGATGGAAGAAAAATGCATCTTTAGAAAGAAGTGTGCTGTTTTGGCGACTGGGGAAAAAAAAATAACAAAATTTGTACAATTTTCCTTTTCTTTCAAAGATGTACTTTTTTTCCAATATACTGCAACTCTTTGTGTCTCTGTCCAACCAATAAAACAAGTTGCAAGTAGCTGCCACGGATTGAGTTGAATCTGCTGCTGTTATTCATGCCGTGATGCTGTCATGCCAGCTTCAAAAAATGAAAGTACTAAATGCAGCAAATTATTATGGGGCATGAGGTTCAGGCTGCAACATGGGAGGCTTCCTGTTCCAGTTGCTGCTTCTAGGTTCAAAGTTCTTGGGTGCTGGCTCTTTTATGCAGACATGGTGGCAGAATGGGTGGGAGTAGGGCTGCCGGATTTGGTTTTCTGTTTCATACTGTTTGCTTCTTTTTCTCTGCCTATATATCACTGACCTTCTGCAAACAGGCTAAATTAAGGTAACTGTGCATAAATCAGATTATTAGCTATATGCAGTGTGATTATGATATCTTATGTTACATTAAATGCTTATCTCTTTGTCTCAATCTTGAGTTGTGTGGATTACTTTTCCACTCATTTTTGTTTTGGGGGAGTAGGCAGGTTAGCCTTTGTGCTAAACTACTACAACAGAAATCTCCTAACTTCAATATACACATACAGTCAGACTCTGGTCTAACGTCCACTTTCTGACTCCAAACCACTCGGACTGGTGTAACTATTTCTGTGGGTTTTGTCTTTTCAGCTGAACTTTTCTTTGCAACTTGCTATACTCCTCTAGACTAGGCAGTTGACAAGAAAGAAGAAAGGCATTTTCTCTTTACATGAAACACTGAAGTAGAATGTCAACTATTTCTGCACAATACATGGGAAATGACCAACTCCTGCATTATGCACACAGTCAGATGATCGGTTTTGACATGACTTTGCATCTCCTCTGGCAAGTGTTCAGGATATACACAGTCAAAATTATGAGAATGGTCTGGGTAAAACAATCCTGCTCTAAGTTGCGACTCTGCAGAACACTTACCAGCTTACCTCATTAACCATTTCTATGTAGTCCATTCTTTTCTAGAGGCTATAAAACATGCATTCAGGTTATGCAAAAGTTCTTTACCAATCCTATGATCAATAATTTAAGACAAAAGGTTGCTGGGAGTGACATTACACCAGTACAAAGTCCCCCATTATCTCAAATAATAACAATTATTTCTGTGACAGCTGTCTAGTCACTCTTCCATGCTGCATGAGGAATATTTCTATGACAACTCCAAAAAGCTGTCGTAGGTATAGAAATCAAGTGGTGAAGAAATTAAGTAAGTAATGTCTTCTAGGCTGCAATTTATACGAAATAGAAATTTTCTCTCTTCTAAGAAACAAATACACTGTATAACTAGTAAGTGTATCTTTCTTAATTTTTAAAGACACAAAACTCCCAATAGACCTAACCTTTTTGTTATATTTTAAAAAAATTATACAAGGGCGCATCTTTTTCTACCAGAAAGACCACTTATAGTACAGTTTTCAGAAAAATAAGAATATTTAGCAGCTACCTTCCTGAGACGTGAGAGAACTTTTCCTCTTTTTCAGCTGCTCATTTTGAAGACTTCTCCCTTTCCAAAAATTGTTTCAAAGCCAAAATTTGTTTGCCTTCATCTCTCCAGATTGCAAATCTATGATCCCTTAACAATTGCTCTTAAATTCAGCACTGTCAGGTCCTGCATTCACTAATGTTCACTGAAGAAACAGCCTGAATGTACTTGGCCAACACAGTCTTCAGTGCAGGCAGCCTTTAAGATGCCAATATAAGCCAATCCTGGAAGGAAAAGCACAATGTGGACAAAGCGAACACTTCTGGAAGGTGTGTGAAGAATGGATCTTGCAGAGAAACCCTCTTAAGAGGACTGAGGGAAGCCCCAGTAAAATGGTAACTTTTGATATCTGTGATGCACCATACCTAATCGCTTGAGATATGCTATTTTAACTTGAGAGACGTTAACAGGATCCTCATCATGTGTGCTAGTTTGAGCCTAGCTAGCATGTTTTGGTGAGAAGAACTAGATGATAGGCTGTAGAATGAAAACAATGGTGAGGTCTACTTCCCTCACAGTCTTGCTGGGATGTGTAAAGAAGAAAGGCAAAACAAAGATTACTGCACTTGCTTCTTCTCTTCGCTGGGGAGCTTTCCCTGCTGAGGAGAAGCTGAGGCTGCTAGCTGGACTCCATCTTGCTTTCTAACCTCACCCTCCTTTTGCTTGGCTGCTTCACCTTGCTTTTTAACCCTCTTGGCCGAACCTCCATTCTTCCTTAGAACTGAGGTAAGGTTGAGAGGGGTAGGGGGAAGGTGAGGGGTGGTTGAGAGACCCTCCTGGGGACTCAGGTTTCTGGAAGAGCAGTTGTGTTTCTGTATTACCTTTTACCTTGTATATTTCTGTATATAACTGTACATACTGTAAATATCTGCTTGTACATTGTGCCAGCTGTAAATATAAGCTTCATTCAAATTTCCAGAGCCGACTGAGTCTAGTCTGGGTAATTTCTAAAAGTGGGGGGGGGCGGGGGACACCCAAACCATCACATCATGTCATCATGAAATATAAATGAGTCGTGAAAAAATAAAGCAATCAAAAATTAAGACTGATGGCAATCCAGAAAAGCAGAATGCCTCAGTATGACAGTCATGTTGCCTGACCAGTGCTTTTACGCTCTAATACTATGCTGTCCATTCTCTTTTCCCCCTTTAGTGATTTGCAAGGACTCTCATTTTTAAGAACAGTGCTAAAAATACACATGATTCTGTCTGATAAACCTGGCACAAAGCACATCTAAGTGGGTCAGTGAAGCCTTTCCAGCTACCAGCTTTTGTGAAGATTAAAATCTGTGTGCACAACCCAGAAAGAAAAATAAAACAAAACAAAACACAAAACCACAAAGGTTAAAAAAAAAAACCAACACCAAAAATACCAAGTACACAATGGGAAGGGCTATTAATCATGACAGTCATCAAGAAAAAGTAACTAAACAGCCATTTTATGTGAAACACTTGCTGCTGCGTGATAATGTAGAAGACATATGAACTGTATGAATTGACATCAAGGCTTAACAACAGAAAGAAAAGTCTGACTTAAGGGTTTTTAGTCCCTTGCAGCTAAAGTTTCCAACTACTAGAGAACTTTGAAGTCAAAACCAAAATACAAGTTGCATCATTCTTAAAGCTAAAAGAATGAACAATGAGGATACTGCATTGTCAGGCACACAAAATTACTTCCATATTCCTGAGCAGCATGGTAACTTTAGTTTCTGTGCTTTAACAGTTCTGGGAAAACCTTCAAGCACCACACACTTCTAAATAAATTCATGTTTAGCCTGGCAAGCTTAAGACTCAAACTGTCTGACACCTTGACAAACGCAGCAAATAAACATAAAAATACACAAATATTCATTTCCAGCTGTAATGACAGTAATGACAAAGCTGACTCTGGAAATATTTTAATTCAATTTCAGCAGTACAGTCACAGAAAACAGACAAAGTTTTTTGTTATTAAAATTAATTGCCATAAATATCTAAAAACGTTATTACCTTCATGGCATGGATTTCTTCTATCAATCTCTCAACTCGCTTTTGGTTCTTTAATTTCACGTCTTCTGAACCCCTGTAAATAAAGTCTGTCTTTATTAAAAAATATCTGGGCTCTGTACACTTTATTCCTCTGTGGTCTAGCAGTAAGTAGCAAAATAGAAGTATCACAAGAGTGGTCATGAACACATTCCCTTGTTGTTAAATTGTCATTTTAGCTAAGAGTTGAACATACTCTAATGCTTCTGTTGTCCTGAACACACACACACACACACAAAAACACAAAACACCACATCAAAAAAACCACAAAAAAAACCACCACAAAAAACAACCAGCCACTGAAGATCTATCAGAACAGTAAGAAAACCAAATGTTCCCTTATTATAAAATAGTAACTACAATTTTTATCAAAAATAGACAGGAGACACTGGTATCTCAAATAAAATTCCATTTCAAGTTCTGTAATATTTAATATAAAAGATCACTTGATTTGCTTCCTATTTTGCATCAGTTGCTAAAGTTGTGGGGAAGAGTATCCTCCATTTACACACTGAACATAGTAACAGATACATTATTTCCATTAAGATCTGTTGTAAGATAGTTTGAACCAGTTATTTTAAAAAACTTAATCTTTAAAATGTTGTATTTAATTAAATACTAAGTAAATCTAATTATATTAATAATCAAGTATGACCTGTGTACCTATGCAAACAGAATAGTATTTTTTACCATAGAACCTTGGAGACAACTGCAGTGAGAAAAGGTTGCAGTGAGAATAGGCTGCTCAACACATCAAATAGCAAAATAATCTAAAAGATCAAACGTGATACTGTAAAAGTGATTTGGATTAGCTTCCAATACACTAAAATATTTTTTAAAACCATTATCCCAGCTCTCCTTTTTGAAATGGCTTTTTAGTTAGTAACTTTAGTTTATCTAAAGTAACAAATATAAGACTTTTTTTTGCATCAAGGTGCTTATGTTTAAAATGTAATGCATGTTTCTCCCATTTCTCTGTGTTTGGAAAAATTATTAAGATACTGGATCATTTACAAACACACAAACAAGAACATTGACATTTAAAACTGACTTTTTCAACTTCAGCTTTTTGATGTGTCTGGTTAGTTTGCGAACAGTCAGGACTTTGGCCTTCTTCACATCTTTTCTCATCTTCACCACCTGTCAGAAAGATGGAAGACATAACAAAGCTTGTTTTCATTGATTAGCTCCCATATGCAATGCATTCATTACAATGAACTAGTTTGTAAAACGCAAACAAACAAAAAGAGCTATTTTTGAAAAGAGTGCATTCTCATGCTAGCCCAATCCTAGCTCAAATTAAACATTTCATTTAAAAATCAAACTGCTTTCTTAAGCACCAGGGGAAGAACAACAAAGTCTTAAAATGTCGTTGAGATCTAAAGAGAAGGCATTTCTAACTACCCATATTTTAACATTATTCTTAGAGCTAGACTGAAACAGAGATTTGAAAAGACTCATCTCTTAACCTCACTTTATCAATTTTTGTCCCAGTGAAACAGCATCAACATTACATGTATTTACACTGGTACATAATACGCAAAAGCATTTTTGTTACAAAACGTTTTGAAAGACTAAGACTTCAAAACTAAACATTACTGTTGTAAAGCAGAGTTTGAGACGTAAAAATCTGTTTCTGTATTTGAATTATTTTCTTTATTGAAAACAAAATCAGAAGTGATTTCCAACTCACTAGTCTTTTTCAAACTATCCCATCCATCACACTGTTTCCAAAACATATTATAGAGAGTATTAAAGAAAAACCTGACAATGATGTTTCAGTCTCATTTCTCACCTCAAAATAAAAGAAACAGAATCCTAGTTATCATTAGACACATGACACAAACAGATCAACCTTTGGATTCTTTTTTGCTGCTAAATTCTATCATGGGAAACCTTATGTCTAGGCACTATTTTCTCAGTGACAGACACTTTGGAGATAGAAGGTGTCAATACTGACTTTCAACTTTGCCGTTTTCAAGACACAAAAAACCCTCATTATGTATTGAGACGTATCTTACTATTAGGATTTTGGTCCTAACAGTAAAACTTAAAAAACATTTACTTTTAAAACAAATAAAAGAATGAAGTCTTCCTACAAAAAGCCAACAAGGTGCGGTCTGCCCCTGTACTCTGCACTGGTTAGACCGCACCTTGAGTACTGTGTCCAGTTCTGGGCCCCCCAGCTTAAGAGGGACATTGAGATGCTTGAACGTGTCCAGAAAAAGGCAACGAGGCTGGTGAGAGGCCTGGAGCACAAGCCCTGCGAGGGGAGGCTGAGGGAGCTGGGATTGTTTAGCCTGGATAAGAGGAGGCTCAGGGGAGACCTTATTGCTGTCTATAACTACCTGAGGGGTGGTTGTAGCCAGGAGGAGGTTGCTCTCTTCTCTCAGGCAGCCAGCACCAGAACGAGAGGACACAGCCTCAAGCTACACCAGGGGAAATTTAGGCTTGAGGTGAGGAGAAAGTTCTTCACAGAGAGAGTGACTGGCATTGGAATGGGCTGCCCAGGGAGGTGGTGGAGTCGTCGTCCCTGGAGCTGTTCATGGCACTTAGTGCCATGGTCTAGCCTTGAGCTCTGTGGTAACAGGTTGGACTTGATGATCTATGAGGTCTCTTCCAACCTTGGTAATACTGTGATACTGTGAACTTTCACTTAAATTTATCGAGTGCAGTAAGTTTTAAAACAAGTCCTTCCTTTCTCAAGGAAGTTCTCTACCTCAGATTTCTGTTCGCTTTTCAACATTCTCATAGATAATGTAAAAAGTGATTGCTTGATAGTGATCACACCATCAAGTCCGTTGCACCAGGAATATTGGCACTATTACTCTTCAGAATGCACAGAGGGACAATTTAAACCTATGGTGGGAAACCTGCACACACATCATATAGACTATCAGAACTTACTTCAAAAATCCAAACAGCATTACCTCCCATACTTAGAACACCAGATTGTGTCTGTAGTTAGGACACCAGCAGAAACAAGTGGTTAAGCCTTGAACTGTACTCAGCAGCAGCTCTATTTAATCAGTCAAAGCAAACAATTTCTAGAGAGAAGCATCCCAATGATTATAGCCCCATCTCTGCCAGGGAAGAGGGGGACTATGTAGAGCAGCGCTTCCCCAAAACAGGCAATAGGAATTGTATTGGGGCAACACTACTGGCACAGAGAGAAGGAAAAAGGAAAAGACGGCCTTTGGGACATGAATGACTGACTTAGGATCTGTCTGCTGTTCTAAAATTGGCACAACTAAGTCAGTAACTTTGTCAGTACTTCACTACACATTGAAAATCACTGTGTATACAAGTCTACCTACAAGCATTTCTACCTCAGTTAACAGCAGAAACCACGTGTTAAAAAGCACATGTGTCTTGGGTCTGCTGGAGAGCAGCACTGCTCTAGTCTCCATAATCTGAGGTAGAAACCCTTAACGGCACCCACTGCCATCTGAGCCTGTAGGCATTTCCTTTTACAACGTATTGAAATAAAGCATCTTCTGGTTGAATACCTGCTAAGTACTATACATGTTCAAAGAGTTTGGCTCTTTGGATGCAAATCTAGTATGCCTTCTTAAGAAGTCTAGGAAGGGAGGATTGTCTGTTCTGGTTTGAATTTTGCTGCATTTATTAAATAAGCATTAAAAACATCCATGGGCTACGAACACATCTGAACTTAAGTAACTCATACTTTACATATTATCCAAACACAAAGTATATTTAACTTTCTCTCAAAAAAAAATATTTTACAATGTATTTTTTAACAGAAATATTAATGTAAACACAGCATGTTTCCGGGGCCTACAACAGCCAAACTCCAGCCTCCTTCTCTGCCAGCCAGTGAAGCCTGTATAGACATATGACAGCAGGAATGAGGGAAGGTATTCGTTCTTTGGCAGACTAGGCATATCAATTTATGTAATCCACAGTCACTTCTTTCACACGGGACAGTATGCATCAACTTTGTTCTTGGAAGTACTCACAAAGTTCTCAAGAAAGCAGTCTGCTCTTTGGGATGGAAATCAAAAAAGTTTCGCTTTAGATTCACAATGTGCCTGAAACAATGGGGCTTAGGCCACCAGGGTGTCTCCTATGGCCCACTGAACTGTCCACCTCTTGTGTTATAAAGTGAGATAGCCAATTTCCTCCTGAGTAAAATAAAAAAAACAAAACTATATACATGCACACACACCACCTCATCCCCACAATAAAAACAAACCAATATTTATAGAGAAGTAATATTATTTTTAATATATACACAGGTTAAGAAAAGACGGCAAGAAAAAGAGAAGTCTTTGTACTGAAATATAGAAAGGATGCAGTGTAAGTACTTAACCAATGCTTTAAAACTAGGCAATAAGGACTTTCAATCTACCTGTGAGCTAGGGGTAAACGCAAAAGAATTAACTATGAATGTATGTAAATATCGAAGTAAAAAAAAAAAAATCTTCTATCAACAGAAATATATTCCAGTATTCCTGGAAATTCAGTAACTCTAAGTAGAAATAATCATTTCAATGATTCTGTGCAACAAAGGACAAGAGATACTTTCTTTGGCTGAAGACATTTCTTTATTCTGTAGGATACCACTACCTACTAGAAGGCGTTTAAGCCATTACTGCATGACTTGCCTAAAGGCTTATGAGCACAACTCAAAAGCTATGGTTAGGAATGAAAACCACTGTGCCTTCTTCCACTGCTGTACTGATGTTACTGCAGATTCTAAACAAAGATGAAATTAAAAAAAAAAAAATCATGGCTGCAGGTATTCCACAAAAAGAGGCTTCCAGCACCTCTAACAGCTTGCAGCCTACAGTAGGTATTGTCATAGAACATCACATCTACCAGCCAACTGCACACAAGTCGTTTTAAGCCAGAGGCAGATGGCAGCTGCTGCTGTTTCAAGAGAGAAATGGCAAACTCAGAGCATAGCATGGGATCAGCAGATTACCAGCCAGACAAAAAACCTGCTCCAGCAATTTACTTTTGCCCAAGGACAGCACACTGCTGAGCAGGACTGCAAGAGGAATTGCTGACTTCTGCATAACATATGTGATAGTTCTCAGTAGCAGCAGTATCTGGCAGCAACAAGAGTCACAATTTGGATGGAGGTGTACCACTTGGTACAAATGAACAAGAAGGTGTACATCGAAGCAAAAAGGTGATTTCCAGAAAATAATGCATCTAAGAAGTGAGCATCTAAAGGCATAACCAGTATTTAACTCAGAATTGATAGCTAAGGAAGGGAGAAACCAACAGCTTCAGTCACCTTTCCTTATTTCAGGTTTCTCCTGCCTCTGAAGAGTGAATTAGCATTCCCAGAGACTTGCACTCTTGTCTATGTGGAAGTCCACTCAAAGCTTCCTCAACTTTCAGTAGGTTCAAGCCCTTCTTATGCCCAAGCACAGTAAATAAAAGGAGAGAAATGAACACAGGATTCTTTAATTGTACCTTTGATTGCCAAGTTTCCTTCTAGTAATTTTCTACAAGAAAACAGATTGGTTTGGATACTTATACTTTAGTTGCAGTTACAGATTACTTAATTTCAACTACTAAAAATCCTGAAGGACTGAATAAGCGTTTGAATCAGTGTTGGACTTAACGGAAAGGGCTCCTGATCACATACATTATTCCTTTTACATTAATGTGACATGGTTATTCCATGTTATACAAGACAAAACACATGTGTAAAAGAAAGTGATTTTAAGAGCCTCCCATATAATTAACTTGTTGCAAACCTCATATTTTATAAAAATAAAATCAAGTTTCCTGAAGAGAAACCTCAATTATTTTTAGGTGAAAGAAAAAAAATTAATTCTAGTTCAGGTTACAAAAACGTAAATCACTACCGAATGGTCCTTCTGTTGGTGATGGCAACAAAACCACAACACGTAATGTGAACAAAATGACAGTACAGACCCAATATTAAATTCAAATTCACACGACTAGTCAGAAGTATTTGCTGTCACATTTTTAAGACAACAGCAGCAAAGTTCTCAAAGGAACACTACATTAGAATAAAATGTTATATTTGGCTGCTTCTGAAACTTGTTTTGAGGTCTGCACAGGCAACTTGACTCCAAACTAAGCTAGTGTTCAGCCAATTCAAAGAAAAGGGGGAAAAAAAGGGAAGGGANGTTACCCCCTCAAAATCAAACTGTTCTTAAAAAAAGGCAATACTATTTCTGTAAATGACTTGTTTAATATAACTTTCTTTAAAATCATTGAAAGACTACAATTCTGCAGGTTTACAATCTGAAGAGTTTGTTTTTATTTCATGTTAGTATTTACAAAAGCTAGTACCACATAATTTTCATCTATTTTCTGGGTATTTGCAACCTTAAATATTCAGAATGTCCTAGTTTTAAAACTCAAAATTAATAAAAAGTTATCTATGCAGCCAGCTCCGATACCCAATATCCATAAAAAACAATAAGCCAATGGTCCTGTCTTTTTCCTTTAGAGCAGCCTGAAGGACATACAACTACTGTCCTTGGGCTTCAGTCCATGAGGTGCTGAATACTGTAGTGCTGACACAGGAACGCACTTAAAATTTTAAATCCTTACACAATTAGCACTAGAGACTGAAGTTTCTTAACCCACTTCTGCTTTATGCCAGTACATGGCCTAGTCCTAGTTCCTGTACTAGCAATTGGAAAGAACAAATCATTCTATTAAGGACTCTTCACCTAACCTCCTTCAGTGAAAAACTCACTGCAAGAGTTTTTAGCATTCTGAAATACCCCTAACATTACAGAAACACACATCTGTTAAACAGAGGCTTCCTTTCTCTTGCTTAACATGGTGGAGTCTCCTGTATGCATGGACTTCACAGCCCTGACACAATTTCAAATTATTTTACTTGTAGTTTGAAGATACCGCTCCTAAGCAGTGCTTTTTAATTCTCAGTGGACATAGAAACATAGAATTGTTTTGGTTGTAAAAGATGTTTATGATCATCAAGTCCAACTAACACATCCGAATCCAATTTACAATATAAGGTCTGATGTATTTTCCATCAGTTGATACCTGGGAAAAAAAAAAGGGTAGTTCTGACTTTGTTTTTCTGCCTCACTTTCTTCCTGTAGGCTTTATCTTCTCACGAGAAAGAATCTATTTTAAATACACCTTATCATATTGCTATCAACACATTGGCATGCATTTGTGCAGACTGGGTCTCATGAATGAATGATAGTGATACATGAGACCACGGGTGCAAGCCATGCTTCGCTCCTGGTGGAGACCCGTCATGTCAAGAGAATGCTGGCAGGTCGAAATGAGAGTCTGATCCAGTAAGATCAAATTGGTTTGAAGCAAGAGGCAAAAATAATTGACATGTGCCCAAAGGCATATAATAGCTTTTCTATTTTTACTGCATTAAGAAATTTGTTTTGAAGCCCCCTCAAATTTAAGGAGCACTGCTGAATTAGAAAGGGAAAAAGCCACTAAAAACACACCCAAACCATCTGTGTGTGTCTTAAATTATGCATCAACAAAATCCAAATCAAGAAATCCCTCTTTTATAGTGAAATATATTTGACTATTCAAGGTCTCTCCAATACCTACAAGAAAAACACGGAACCAAGTAATGTTTCTTTCAGTTCTCCCTGATTTTCTTTTCTTTCCTCACTTTAAGACACACCAAAATCACTAGTTTCATTTTACAGTTACTTGGCAGTCTTCTAACCAAGAAATTACCATGGCAACAGAGTAGTCTAAACGTTAATTTTTGGTGCTATTTGGCAAGAGAGAGTTTTAAAATTCAAAACACCTGCAGTTGGATCACATACTAGCCAGAACTAACAATAGTACATAATCTTTTGAGTGAATAATCTAAGTGAAAAAATGTTTCTGGAACTTCATTACAAATATTTCTCTCTATTATCTGGAATGTCAGATTGAAAGATCTAATGATTTTAAGATTCTTAGGAAAAGTTAGGAATGGCCAAATTTACCTTTTTTCCTTAAGAAGAATCACTATATGACAGTATGTATTTTACCCATGTCAAAATATGTGAAAATAGCCAGTCTAGATGTATTACAGGTTCATATGTCCAGGACAGTTTTACACAAATGTTTATCCACAAAAAAAAGAAAAACAACACATGTTCTAACCTTACCAAAACAAGGTCAGTTTTCAGCCAGATCAGTTTCCTGGACTGTTTCTCCTTATGGTTACATGAATGCTACCTAGTTACTAGGCAAAAGAGCACAGAGAGAACACACATGGGAGAATACACAGCTATCCCTGTATTTAACATAAAGATCAAATGCCATCACTGAGAGTGCTAAGAAACACAGTGACTTTAGTTAGAGTCTATGACACACCAGTGTAGCACTAAGTCTTGCTTTTGTCACCTTTAGCTATGCATGCAAAGAGGTTCAGACAGAGTGGACTGAAATATACTGCAATATATCTAACAAAATGTAGACAAATCCATGGAACATAAGACAACGTTTTTTCTGTACTAAATTGTAGCTCCCTGCTCCCCAAACCAGGCAGAAGCACCATCAGTAGCTGGAGACAATCACAAAACAGAACATCTGTAGCCTCTGGGGCTCCTGTGCACTCATTCTATTAGGCTCTCAATGTGGAGCTGCTAAAAATTAGTTGGAAATAACACACTATCCCCTTGGGCAGGTTTCCACCTTTATCCTGAGAAAACAATATAACACACTCCTTCTGAGTTATGATCTAAACCTTTCTCTACAGTCTGTCCTCTTTGTACTTTCTCAACTGAAGCACTGAAATATGACCATCTTTTTTTTCAGTGCAGCACTATCTTTCCTCCTGCATGAAGAATGGTTGACATTTCCAGCATAATTTCTCCAAGTGGAAACCACAATGAGTACTCAGACTGCTAGCAAAGATCACTTTGATCTAAAGGTTTTGAAAAGCAATTCCAAGTATCTCAGACAGTTGGGAGAGAGTAAAGCTAGTTTAGAATTACTTGCTCATTGCCAAAAAAAAAAAAAAAAATGGATTTACTGCTTCAAGGCTGGTGTCTCGCTGCACAGAGTCAGGCTCTATGTAGTACTTTGGAAAGCATTTGAACTTTCAATTTTAAACGAGGATCCTGAGCTGGCTAGACCCAGTTCTAAAACCTAAAAAAACATCAGTAGTTGTAAATGTCCAGATAACAACTGTGACAAACTCTGTGACAAACTACCTCAAAGATGCTACACTACATAAATCACTACACAGGTCACCACGTGGAAATAAAAACTACACAAGTCTTCCAAAACAGAGGACTACCTGAAGGCAACTTGTCAATTAACTGATCAGCTGGACATGAGTTTGAAAACCCTAGCTAGCACTTCGCTAAAAATGTTTCCACACAATGTTGCAGGGGTATGTGATCAAGGAAGTAAACACAGCCAAGCTGAAGTGAATGGGTTTCTACGTCTAGGACTTCTTAATTAAACCCAAGCTCTAGCTAGAAGCCACGTGTGAATCTTACGGTCATTTATGCTTAGGTTTCACAGAAGACAATTACAGCAGAAGCTACAGTATTGACATATGAATTATCAAGATAAACAAACAAAAATAAATAATGAGAGTGGTGAGGGGGGGGTCCCTGTTTTTTCTTCAAATAGTTAACTTTTAAAAGCACTGCTTCAGTGGCAACATTATAAATCCACTCTATCAAAGAAAAGGAAAAGGCTGAGCTGCTTAATGGCTACTTCAGTATTTGTCAGTGATCCCAGTTGCTCCTTGAGGGGTCAGTCTCTGCAACTGGAAGACAGGGAGGTGGAGCAGAAACCAGCCCCCACAATCCATGAGGAAACGATCAATGACCTGCTGTGCCACTTAAAGGTGCACAAGTCTATGGAATCAGATGGGATCAGCCCAAGGGTACTTAAGGAGCTGGCAGATGTGCTCACCAAGCCACTGACCATTATCTGTCAAAATTCCTAGCTAACTGGGGAGGTCGTAATGGACTGGAGACTAGCAAATGTGATGTCCATCTACAAGAAGGGCAAGGAGCTGCAGAACTGTCAGTCTGATCTTGGTGCCAGGAAAGGTTATGGAGAAGGCCATCCTACCATCACATAGCACATAAAAAATCAGGCCCCGTCAGTATGAATTTATGAAAGACAGGTCCTGTCTGACTGATCTCCTAGAACATGGTAACCTGGCCAGCGGATGAGGGAAGGGTTGTGGACATTGCTTATTTGGACTTTAGTAAAGCCTTTGACACTGTCTCCCACAGCATTCTCCTTTAGAAATTCATGGCACAAGGCTTGTGTAAGTGCACTTTACACTGGATTAAAAACTGGCTGATGGCAGTGCCCAAAGTGTGGTGGTGAATGGAATTAAATCTCGTTAGCGTCCAGTCACTAGTGGTGTTCCCTAGGGTTCAGTACTTGGGCCTGTCCTCTTTAATATATTTTTTTATTATCTGAGTGAGGGGACTGAGTCTACACTCAATAGGTTTGCAGATGATATCAAGCTGGGTGGCTGTGTCAGTCTGCTAGAAGGTAGGGAAGCTTTAAAATTGGGTCTGGACAGCTTAGACCGATGTGACAATGCTAATTGTATGAAGTGCAACATGGCCAAGTGTAAGGTTCTACACTTAGGTCACAACAACCCCATGCTAAATCACAGAATTGTGAATGTATGGTTGGAAAGCTGCAACTTGGAGAAACACCAGGATGGAATGGCTGATAGTCAACTGAACATGAGTCAGCAGTACGCCTAGGTAGCAAAGAAAGCCAAGGGCATCCTGCCTTGTATTAAAACACTATGGCCAGCAGGAACAGGGAGGTAATCATCACCCTGCACCAACCACTGGGGAGGCCACCCCTTGAATACTGTGTTCAGTTCTGGGCACCTCACTAGAGGAAGGATACTGAGATGCTAGAGTGTGTCCAGAGAAGGGCAATGAGGCTCATGAAGGGCTTGAAGCACATGTCCTATGAGGAGCATCCGAGGGAGCTGGGGCTGCTCAGTCTGGAGAAAAGCAGGCTGAGAGGTGGATCTCACTCACCCTCTACAACCATCTGAAGGGAGGATGAAGTAAAAAGGGGATCATCTTCTTCTTAGTGGCACGTGACAGGACCAGAGGAAACTGTTTCAAGCTGCACCAGGGCAGGTTTAGGCTGGATATCAGGAAATGTTTCTTCACCGAAAGGGTTATCAAACACTGGAATGGTCTGCCCAGGGCAGTGATGGAGTCACCATCTACAGAGGTGTTTAAGTGGTATGAGGACACAGCAGTTAGGGACATGGTTTAGCGCTGGTCCTTCAGTACTGGGTCAAAGGTTGAATTGGATCATCTTTAAGGTCTCTTGTAATCAGATATATTCTGTGTTATTCTGTAGTATTACTTGCATAATCTGAAGCGTAATAGCATACATGGACTATACTGACTCACAAACAACATGTAACTTTTTGAATTAATTATACAATTGACAAAAGCTATCCAAACATGTAGAGCTGAACTGCTATCACAGAGACTGCGGCAAAACCGTTCACAAAGTCAGAAGTGCAACAAAAGCATTTCCAGAACTAATATGGGGGAATTGTGTGATTGCTTTGTCTTGGGGTTGTTAGTCTTGCTTTCTTTTTCTCCTTTAAAAATACCTTGTCGTGTCTCCTCTTCCATTTCAAGTAAGATAGGTATCTTTCTGTAGAAAACGCACAGCTGTTAAAACAAGAGATATTCCAGAAAATTCAAGTTTACACTACTGTTCTGAGGATATTTAAGTACCATGACTCAGATTAACACATATTTTTGAAACATTAAGCCTCTTTTACCTAAAAATGAGCCTGAGTACGGCTGTTGAGCACTTGCCACCCTTTCACTTACCACAACTCACAAAAGCACTGTACTAGTTTAACTACCATCAAGGAGCTAGAACTCTCTCTTCTGACTGATTGGTATCATACCAGCAAGCTCTGTATACGCAAAGTAAATTCACACCATCTGTCAAAGCCCCAGAACATAAACAATGAGTCTGTCTGATAAAACTAAGATGCAAGATTTCTTGCTATGTAAGCCAGCAAGAGGTTCACTACATACCAACTTCTTTGCAACAGAACTAATATAACTAAAGCACGTGAATAGATATCATTTCATCCTGCAAGAAAAGCAGCAGCAGAATGACTGGTTGATAGCTCAGCTGAAAGGACAAACCAGCACATCATATTACTTTCCCTTATTCTGCCTCAGTCTCTTGTCTCAGTCAAGGACCACCAGTTACTTTAAGAAGTGCCCTTTAGAAGTTGTTCTAAAGAGGAAAACGGTAAGATAGTGAATGAACTCTGGCAAACACAGCAGTGTTTCCTTTACGTTCTTCTCTACCTTATCTGCATTTATTTCCACATAGCACTGGACTGTTGAACATTCATAGAATCACAGAATAATTTATGCTGGGAGAGATATTTAGAGGTCATCCAGCTCAACTTGTGCCAGCTTGAGGCTGGGTGGTACCTTTAAGGACCACAAAGCTGAAGACTTCCAGGAGTCAGTTGTTCAGGAGGCACACCAGAAACCGTAATCTTTGTATTTCATACCTATAAACCTGCATTCCCTATAAAAACTAGCTGTAAAGGCAGTATTTCTCTTTCCTCTCATCCCTCTCCTCCTGGAGAGGATGAACAGGTTCTCATCTCCTGCAGAGGAGGAGGCCTGCTTGTTTATCTTGGTGATGCTGCCGGTTAGGCAGTTTAAGTGGCCCTGGAGAGGCCAAGCTTAATTTTGTTCTGCATCACAAATGCTTTTGGTATGGGGTAGGGAGGGGACATTTAGAAGGCCTGTGGAATTAAGGCACTGTTGAGGGGAAGGCTTTGGAAGGTTCTAGCCTAATGAGATTATTGTAAGCCCAGGTCACAGGACTGGACCAAGGCTGAATATGAATTTGTATATTTTATATGCTTTGCTATACTCACCACTATGTAGAACTGTAACATTGTAGCTTCTGCATTTCTCCTCCATTTTGATTTTCCAATAATCCTCCAATCTATTGTGTGAGTGTTTTCTTTTGACCCTTTTGGAGCAGTAAAGCAATCTGTACGCTCATTAAAATCACAACATCAACCCCATGCTACAATGAGACAAGACTTCTTCAACTGGATGAGGTTACTCAGAGTCTTGTCTAACCTGACCTTAGAGCAATGAGGCTGATGACGGGTTTGGAGAGCATGTCATACAAATTGTGGCTGAGGGAAAAGGGATTGTTTTGTCTGGAGAACAGAAGGATAAAGGGTGATGTTACTGCTCTCTACAATTACATGAAGGGAAGTGGTACTGAGGCTGGTATTGTTCTCTTCTCCCAAGGAAACAGTGACAGGACAAAAGGAAATGAGTTTAAGTTGTGCCACGGAAGGTTTAGACCAGACATTATGAAGAACTTCTTTACTAAAAGAGTGGTGAGGCATTGGAACAGGCTGCCCAGGGAGGTGCTGGAATTGCCATCCCTGAATGTGTTCAAGAAGGTAGATGTGGCACTTCAGGATATGGTTTAGTGGACATGGTACTTGGTTGTGGTTGGAGTAAATGATTTTAATGGTCCTTCCAAGCTTTGGTGGTTCTGTGAATGTTGCCAGAGATGTGGAATGTATGACCTGGGCAACATGCCCCAGTTTCCATCTCCCTCTTTACAGAATTTCTTCCTTATCTCTAAACTAAATTCCGCTTTTTTTTTTTTTTTCTTTTGGTTTACAACGATTACCCCTTGTCCTGTCACAACAGACTCTGCTAAAAATTGTCCCTGTCTTTTTAAAAAGTCTTCTATATACTGAAAGGCTGCAATGAGGTCTGGAATGGAGTTTTCTGGGGTGAAAACCACCAACTTTCAGTCTTTATTCACAGGAGAGGTGTTACAGTCCTTTGATGATTTTTGTGTCACTCCTCTGGACCTGATCAAGTAGTAGGTCCACGTACTTCTTGTGCTGACAACTACAGAGCTGGAGACAGCACTCAAGGTAGGGTCTTACCAAGGGCAGAATCACCTCTTCTGACCCTCTGGCTCTGCTTCTTTTGATGCAGCCCAGGATTCCGGTTGGCTTTCTGGGCTGTGAGCACACATTGCCAGCTCACATCCAGCTTTTCATCCACATGTGCTCCCAAGTCCTTTTCTACAGAGATGCTCTCAATCTCTCAATTCCCCATCTTACACTGACATCAGGGAATGCCCCAACCCTGGTGCAGGACCTTGCATTTGTCCTTGTAGCAACGCATTCAAAATAACAAGCTAAAAAATTTGCCTCAAGTGTGCATTTTAAGCATCCTCACACCATTCTCCTGTCAAACCAGTTGTTTTTTTTTACGCTACACCTCACTTTCAAGGAACTCTGCCATTTGTGGATCATAAACAGGCCTCTAATGCGTTACGGCCACACTGTCAGCAGGTTACCTGTCATTCTGCTTCACTCAGATTAGGATGTTAAATGTGCTATGTCATGAAGTGAACCATCAAGATGCCTTTATTAACTACAAGAAAGCTGACTGGCTTCAGCTGTAAGAATATCAGTCTGCTGTCCTAGATTACTAATTGGGTGGGGAAGTGGAACAGGGAAAAAGAGACCGACTCCCACCTGGCTACAGCCTCCCTTCACGTGGTTGTAGACAGCAGTGAGGTCACTCCTGAGCCTCCTCTTCTCCAGGCTAAACAACCCCAGCTCCCTCAGCCTCTCCTCGTAGGGCTTGTGTTCCAGGCCTCTCGCCAGCTTCATTGCCCTTTCTGGACACGTTCCAGTATCTCAACATTTCTCTTGAATTGAGGAGCCCAGAACTGGACACAGTACTGAAGGTGTGGCCTGACCAGTGTTGAGTACAGGGGAAGAATAACCTCCCTTGTCCTACGGGCCACGCTGTTTCTGATACAAGTCACAATGCCACTGGCTCTCCTGGACACCCGGGCACACTGCTGGCTCAGGTTCAGTCAGCTGTCAACCAGTACCCCCAAGGTCCCTTTCTCCCTGGCTCCTCTCCAGCCACTCTGTCCCCAGCCTGTAGCGCTGCTTGGGGTTGTTGTGGCCAAAGTGTAGAACCCTGCACTTAGCTTTGTTAAATCTCATCTCTGCCCACCTATCCAGCCTGTCAAGGTCCCTCTGCAGGCCTCTTCTATCCTCCAACAGAACGTTTGTCACATCTCCTGATCAGCGAAGCAGGTGTGAACCACAGGACATACCTACAGTTACTGTTAAGTGCTGAAAGAGAGCAGCTCCAAAGAGAACACATGAAAAAAAAAAATGTAGAGACAGAATAATAACCGAGGATGCTGATATGAGGTTTTAAAGAATACTAGACTCAAATCTGTGAAGATGCCAGGCATCATTGGTTCTGCAACCTGAACACACAATATATTCTACTCATACCAAATCCTTCAGACTGATGTTTTTAATCTGGTGACTGAAATGTTGAGGCAAATTAGAACACTGACAGATTGCTGAAATGGAAAGAAGGAAGAAATGCTCTTCTGTGCAAGATACTTTGTGTAAGAAGAGGCATTTTTACAGTTACTTCATTTACCTTCAGCTTCTTAACAGCCTCACCTCCAAAGAAGCCAGGAAAAGGATGGGAAAGCTGTGCAGCACTACATCAGCATAATATTTGCCAAATATTTGTATCTTAGTATTTCCAGAAATGCACTGTTCTTGTGAACCTGTCATTCAGCACAGGCATTCATTCTGTACCAAGACTCACTCATGTCACAATTTCTATTTCAGTGTCACTACACAGTTATTACGCAGGCGTAAAGGAATTATAAACAAAAAATGGTTTCATAGTCATTAAACAAAACTTGACATAGGCTGAGGAGTGATCAAGTTGGAGAAGCACTTATTAAATAATTTCTCTATTTTTCTGTAAATCTGAAGAATAAAAAAGAAAAATTAGATTGTCCATAAAGTATATGTATAACCTATTTTTGTAAAAACTGAGAATAATAGCAACTGATTTTACTTTTAAAGAAGTAATCTTTTTTGTTGTAAAGTCTAAACTACTTTTCCTCAAACACCTCCTCAGTAAAGTTCACTCCTGTCCACACATCTAAGAAGAGCAGCAGGAAAACAAAAGGCAGGAAGGTTCTTCAGGTATGTGAAAAGTCTCATCAAAAAAGAGGAAGACCTCAACCATCAACTCCTGCTGCTAAACTCAAGATTAACTTAAATTTGCTTTTGGATAAAAGAAAACCCCACACCAAGTTAAACCTTGTACAATGAAAGCTAAATTTGTGAGTTTCACCAGCACTGCTGCGTTTTGGAGGAATACCACAAACTCTCCTCAGATGAAAGAATTTCCACAGCATGAATACAGTTTAATGAAAAATGTTCCCTGGTCTCTAACTCCCTAGAGTGTCTACTTTCTTGCCTGATGCTCAAATATGATACTTCTTGAGTACAGGCAGAAAAAAAAGAAAAAGGTAATTGGAATTACAATACGATAACAAAAACCATCACGCAGGAGATAAAGAGAGAGTGGCATGTCATAGAATGAAGGCTGTGATAGGTTGAGTTTAAATCTGTTACTGCTATTGTTCAAAACCATCCTGCTTCATGCCCATTTTAAAATGGACGTGCTGGCTGGAGCAAAGTATTATGGGGCTTGAAGTTCAGATTGTAACACCAGAGTATTTCGGTTCTGTTTGCTGCTTCTGGGTTCTGTGTTCTGGGTGTTGGCTCTCTTCCACTGGGATGGCAGCTGGACAGGGAGACATGTGATGGTAGCTCCCTGCCTTGGAATTTTAGTACACTGGTTTCCACTTGCTGCTGCCTTTCTGTATTTTGCTGCATTTTTTCTGCAAATAGGCTAAGGTAATTGTGTATTATGTTACTTTATCTGTATGAAACTCCTTTTATCTTACCCCAACTCTTTATCTCAGCCTACAGGCTTTTTTGGTGCGTGTTTCTTTCCCTCATTGTGTTGTGGGAAAAGTCTGTGCTAAACTAGCACAAAGGCATATAAAGGAAGCAAGGAATGATGTCTGGTCCAACAAAATGACCAAACAGAAGTTAACATAAGTAAATGTGGTTCAGGGAAGGAAGAAAACCATAAGTATTCTCTTTCAATTCCTGGAAAGAAAAAAAAAAAAAAAAAAAAAAAGCTGTGGCCAGAAACATGTANCATGGCAGAGGACAAGAGGGGAAGAAAAGACATGTATGTAGTTTTTCACTTTCAAAACACTTGCTGCTTTTGCATACCTTCTTAGAAAAACTATCTTCTTTTTACATGAAAAATGTTAATAGAATCACATTTCTTGTGATGTACAATAAAGTTCAGCTAAGGACTTTTCCAATGCCTTATGCTGCCCAAGGCCATCTATCACAACATATATAGAAAGTACAGTTCTCTGTTCAGACGTAAGGTATCAGAGTGACTGACAAAAGCCAGGGCCTTAGAGACTACACTGACATAAGGGAAATCCAGACTTGGATGACAGATTTTTCAGACTTACTCAAACAGAATTCAGCCTGTGTCATGAGAAAGAGGTAAACTTCTGCTAGCCTGAAACATGTTTCAATATTATTGCTTGGCCAGACCTAAAACAATATTGCTCTTCCATACCCTTGGTGAATTAATCGAATTATCAGCTAAGATAATTATGCACTGTGATTATGGTATCTTATCTGAGATTATGATGTCTCTTTATCTCAACCCTGAGTTTTTGTGTTATTTTTCCCCTCTCTTTTGTGTTGGTGGAGCAGGCAGGTTAGCCCTTGCATTAACCTGCTACACTCCACTAAGTTGATTTCTGCTACCACATCTCTATTTTTGTGGGAACTCTCTCTCACACGGGAGTTACAGATTATGCTGAAAAATAACCTTAGAAATTTAGGTATTTTAATGCCACTACCATATAACTCACTTCTCAGTCTTTTTGGAATGACAGGAAGAATTCTTTCTAATGGGAATGGAGATGTACCTTGCTACAACAGTTCTAAGCATTCATTATTTTGAGAACAGCTTTAAAAAAAAAAAAAATCAATTTCATAATGAAAATTTATCATAAATACAAACACATGGGAAAGTCAGTGTTTGAAATAAACAAAACTCTAATAATCCACATTATTTCAAGAAGTTTCTTTATGACATAAAACAAAAAAAATGGATAAAAAAGACAAGTATCAAAAATATAAAGACCTTAAAGTATCTCTGACAGACATCACTCTTGTTTAAAAACTATACCTTCAACCAATCAGTTTTCAGACAGGCACCTGACAAGACACCAGATACACAAGAGTTTGATACTGATCCTACTATCAGTTGCTAACTCAAGGCAGCATCTGAAGGCTCCTACAAAATTATCTCTGTTATAACGGAATAAGTGCTCACATTACCCACTTGGTTTAGGTATGGCATGTTTATTGTTCAGCCATTTAGAACTTCTCCAAACAAAGTTCTGGTTCTTCCACTGATTATCTTCTTTGGAAACTTGCAACTTCCTTCTTCCGTCTCCATCTTTACCAAACACACATTTGCCCTCCATATGAGCTTTTCTTTCTGCTAATCTTACTTCCTCCTGCCCAAGAGTTCACCTGTTATTTTTGACTGCTGCAATATTTACAGAATAACTATCTCTCTCTCTTCCCTTCCATCATTTTAAACTGGTCAACAAGCCAAACAATCACCTTAACTGCCCTTTTGCTTTCTATCATCTGGAATTTCTATTTTATCATGCAACCAAGTGTAAGTTATGCTCTCTTGCTCCTATGCTACTCATTTCCTTTGCAGCCATCTCCTAATGATTTTTGCCTCTGGATGAAATCCTTTATTCATTCCTTTGAACCAGCTGCTATTCAAAACAGTTCTTACCAGCCTCAGGCAACTATTTCTTACTCATCCCTTCCAGCTTCAGCATATCTGTATGTGACCTCAGATTTTTCTAATGCACTCTCATACAACAGCGAAGAGGGCTTAACAGAAACATTTAGGCTGGAAAAAACCCTTAAAATCATCAAGTCCAACTGTTAACCTATCACTGCCTAATTCACCAGTAAACCATCAAGCAACACACCTACGCATCTTTTAAATAGCTGCCAGAATATTTACTCTACCATTTCCTACAAGCTTGCTTTCAGGTTGCAAAGGGCAACAAGGCCTCAGCTCAGCCTCCTTTTCTCCACACTAAACAATCCCAGTTTCCTCATCTGCTCCTCAGATTATCTGTACACTAGCCCCCTTCCCACCTTCACTGTCCTTCTTTGGGTACACTCTAGCACCTTTATGTCTTTCTTGCAGTGAGAGGCACAAAATAGAGCACAGTATTTAAGGTGCACAGCCTCACCAGTACTGAGCAGAGGGGCATTATCACTTCTCTACTCCTGATGGGCACATGGCTTCTGATACAGGCCAGGATGTCATTGGCCTTCTTGGCCACCTGAGCACATTGCTGGCTCACGTTCAAATGGCTGCTGATCAACACCCCCTGCCCTTTTCTGCCAGGATATTTTCCAGCCACTCCTGACCAAGCCTGTAGCACTGCATGGTGCTGTTGTGACCCAAGTGCAGGACTGCTGAATCTCATAAAAATGGCTCAGCCTATTGATCCAGCCTGTCCAGGCCCCCCCAGTATATCGACACACCCTCTCAACTTGGTGTTGTCTGCAAACTCACTGAGGCTGCATTTGATTCCCCTTGCCCAGATTACTGAGAAACATATTAAAGAGAACTGGCCCCAAAACTGCAGCCCTGGGGAACACCGCTTGTGACTGACTGGTGGCCAACTAGGTTTAACTCCATTCACCATCACTCTTTGGGCCCAGTAATCCAGCCAGTACAGTATGGGAAGAGTATGCCAGTCCAAGCCTGGAGTAGTCAAGAATTCTCTACAAGAATGCTGTGGGAAACAGTGTCAGAGGCTTTACTAAAGTCCAGATAAACAGCATCCACAGCCTTTCACTCACCCACTAAGTGGGTCACCTTGTCACAGAAGGAAATAAGTTAGTCAAGCAGGATCCGCCTTTCACAATCTCTGCTGACTGGGCCTGATGACATGTCTGTCCTGTACATGTTATGTGATGGCCCTCAAGATGATTTGCTCCATGACCTTCGCTGGCACCAAGGTAGAACTACAGGCCTGCAGTTCCACAGATCTTCCTTTCAGCACTTCCTGCAGACATGCAGCACATTAGCTAACCTCCAGGCAACTCAGACTCCCCCAGTTAGCAAGAACAGCTGATAAATGATGTGAAGTGGTTTGGCAAGCACTTGGCCAGCTTTCTCAATAGGCTTGAGTGGATCCCAAAGTCATTGCTGATTCTGAATATAACAAAGATAGCCTACTATCATGGAAATAATTTTGAGATGCCATTACCATTAAGATGGCTACAAATTTACCAGAAAACATTTCCATAACCACTCAGGAATTCAGATATTCATATTCAGCATTTACTTGTAGCTCTGTGTTTGGGGATTTGTATTTGAAACGGGCTTGTTCATTGTTATAGTTATTTGGAAACTGAGTTAAGCCAACTCGTATGACAGCTCTTTTCTAAAATATCTTCCAAACAAAGAGCTATTTCAGATCCACTGCTTACATTTGCACCTTACCTTAATACACAGTATCTTCTAGGAGAAAGACAAGTCCAACATTTGGCTCATTACAGAAGAGAAACAAAAAGTCCCTCACATTCTACTTTTGAGCTCTAAGCTCCTGCTCCTAGGCAAGGTAATAAATTTTCGAGATTGAACATTAGTTTTAAAGACCTTACAATCTAACATCTCACCCTACCAAGCTGAGTTACAGTAATATCTTAAATTGACAGTTACCTAATTCAGTTTCTGAAACTCACTTTACATTCAGTCTTTACCTGCCAGATAAAAATAATTTTTACAATATCTACAAACATACAATAAACTAGCTTTCAATACAACTGAATGAATCCAGTCAGATCTCTAGATAGCACACTCAAATTTAAATTTGTGAATTAGAGCCCAGAGACTCACACTTGGTCTCAGGCAGGAAGATCTTGTTATCAAGCTCTCTGGTAATTTATTTCAATGGAATTTATCTAAAAGCCACTACACACAATACTCTACTAGGCTCAATTTTCATCTGCATCACAGTATCACAGTATCACCAAGGTTGGAAGAGACCTCACAGATCATCAAGTCCAACCCTTTACCATAGAGCTCAAGGCTAGACCATGGTACCAAGCGCCACGTCCAACCTTGCCTTGAACAGCTCCAGGGACGGTGACTCCACCACCTCCCTGGGCAGCCCATTCCAGTGTCCAACGACTCTCTCAGTGAAGAACTTTCTCCTCACCTCAAGCCTAAACTTCCCCCGGCGCAGCCTGAGGCTGTGTCCTCTCGTTCTGGCGTTGGCCACCTGAGAGAAGACAGCAACCTCCTCCTGGCCACAACCACCCTTGAGGTAGTTGTAGACAGCAATAAGGTCACCCCTGAGCCTCCTCTTCTCCAGGCTAAACAATCCCAGCTCCCTCAGCCTTTCCTCGTAGGGCTTGTGCTCGAGGCCTCTCACCAGCCTCGTCGCCCTTCTGTTTACATTACTCAAAAATTATAGATAGAAAGTACATCAGAATAAAAATTATGAGAGAATTGTGTTCTAAAAAAACAGGATAAATAATTTACATTCTGAGTAGTTGGTTTGGAATATATATATACACGCATATACATCTGGTATTAAATGCCATATGAATAACCATGTATCATTATGACCAGTCTTTCCAATGGAAATGGTAACTTTTTTCATATAGGATTAGTATGAAAATTTAAAATGCTCTTGTACAATTAAACAGCAACCAGTAAAGTTACAGAATTTAGTGGCTGGTGAATTCTGTGCCGAAAGTCTTAAATAGCTATTTTCGTTTTTTTCTCTTAACATTCCTCACTACTGGCCACCACATCCTAAGACAAACAGAAAACAATTTTATCATTGCCATACCAGCTGGCAATTTGCAACAAATTCACAATTGTTTACTATCCTTCTCGAAACCCTCCATGTCCCCGAATCCTCAAGTTCTATTGGGAAAAAATTCAACACCACTCCTTCGCTCCACACCCATTTCATTCTGGCTTCCCTCTTCATTTGACAACAGGCTTCAGGCCCAACAATGCAAAGGTTGCAAAAAGATGTCTAAAATGATAGCAGTAAGCAACTAAGCATACTCACCATAAAAGAACCACTTTTTGTTGTATTTTATGCATGCAAATACACTCAAAAATTACAATGGATAGAAGACTATACTGTGTACTGCAAGTATCTCCCATTAAAAAGAGTTGCACAGTTTCCCATGACCATGTTTGCATGTTTTTTTCATTACTGTATACAACCACACTGAGAAACCACAGATGTTTTGGTTTATGAGAGCATCTTACTAGTCTACGTGGCCTACCACACACACTTTATATAAACCACTTTAGCTACGAAAAGTTTTCCTTTCTGTACTGAAGTACAGCAGTTTGATAACAATATACAGTACACAGTATTGTCAGAAGCAAAAAAATGCATAGTTTCCCATGTTTAATTGTTTCACTAATCTGTTGAAAAAAATCTGTGTGAATAGGAGATCAGAATTTGCTGTTAATGGTGGTATAACTGATGATGTGGCAACTCTAGAAACAGCTGCTGGAGTAGTTCCTAGGGATAAAAAAAAAAAAAAAAAAAAAAGAAAGAAAAAAGCCACAATTCCTCAGAATTATATCTCACAGAGTATAAGTTTGGAAATTTCATAATCTTTCAAAAGACCTTTTCCTTAGGACATTTACATGGTCGGTAAAAGAATGTCAGCAATTTAACACTTGAACTGTTCTAAGCAGAATCCAAGTCTAGTCCGGCACAATTTTCTTCATCAAGAAACTGTTGTGCTTAGAATTATTTATTAGTAACACAAGTTACGCAAGAATTTTTACATGCATTTCCATAGAGCTAAAACGATTGCTGCCAAGTATTCCAGAGCTTAAAGTCCTGTTTGCATTCTGACTTTGCACAGACTTGTAATCCACAGAAAAAGGTGCCATTTTTCAGTATACTGAGAAATAAACTGATGGGAAAGATTAGCTTTTTGGTTTTGAATTGTGCAGAAATTTATTTTTCTCAGTTCTCACAATTTATTCCAAGACATTAGACCAATTTGAGGGCTATGTAAGAGACTGTATGACCAGCTTTATGGAAGTACTTAAGAGTTGTGCAAACTAGGGATACACAGGTCTTGGCAGTGTCAGAATTCAGCCACAGTTTCAATTTAGACCACAGAGTATCCTCAGGCATTTACATTTTTTCAGAAGTATCTAAGTGCTAATTACTTTACCTTAAGAATAACTTCGAAGTGGTCACAAATGAACCTAAAGCTGACTTAAGCTGTTGAAGAGATAATCTCTCTGATAGTGCATTACCACAAAAACAGACAGCTCAGAACAGTACTAGAAGTGGTGCCCACCATCTAAGGAAGTCTGGATAATGAGGCATTTACAAGAAGCAAAAAAAGCCTGTAATTATAGATCTTCATCAGTGTGAGGGTGTCTAGACAAATGCTTCCACTTCAACAGAGTGGCTTGGCCAGCATGCTGGATAGGTGCTGGAACAAATAAGGCTTATAAGCCAGAGATGAAACGGTAAAAGGGAATCCATCTGTAGACCAGCAAGAATAATTTCCTCAGGGATAGAGACTCGAGTTCCAGTATTTCCTTTAAAGAAGTTCATGTATTTTATGTTAATTGTTGGATAAGCTGCCTTTGGAGCATTGCCAAGGACTTTTCCTACGGAAATGCCCCCACTGGTGAAATACAAGACCAGGCTTCCCTCTCCCCATAAAATCTCCCTTCCTTGCCGGACAGTAGCCTAGCATCAGTTTTTGTTAGTATTTGTGGTTAGTGCACTCTGCTGGTCATTAAGATTACAGGATTCACCTCAGGCTGAGGGAACCTATACACCAGCTTTCTAAACTACTGGAAAGTTTTCTAATGACTAAATCATTAAACAAAAAATGCAGTATTTTTCCTATCAGACAGGGGCAAGCTTTCAAAGAAGGCATGATATTTTGAATTATGAGCATTAAGACATCACACAGCTCAAGTCAGTAACAGGTAACTGGCAACATAAGTCATAACCTCATGTCTTGCCTTCACCTCACTTATAGGCAGCTATAAAGTGATCACATAGGAATATAAATTATCTTAAAGGAATTCCTAAATTCTCATATAGCCCAGGGGATAGTACATGAAACTTGGAGACTAGCTACTTTATTTCAAAAAGAAGTCTGTATCACTGTACTGGACTGGTTGCCCAAACTGCTTTAAACACCATAATGCCTATGGCACTTAGTCACCGTTGTTTTTTAATTTCATATCCACAATTCCTTTTTATCACTGTTAAAGAAGGTCCAGAAATGCAAGTAAAAATGCCACATCTTGCTAACTCTCCAACTAACTCATTGTGCAATGTCGGGGACCAGGCTGTGCTGCATGATCATGAAGAAGTAAGATAGATCAGTTAAAGAGTAAAGACACTGTGAAAGTTACACAAGTGCCTGCAGAGGCAGGATGTTCTCACAAAACAACGTGTGAATGTTACACAGTGCCTGCAGAGGCAGAATACTTTCTCACAAAACAAGAGGATGTTCCCAGAAAACAACGGCATACTTGTGACAAAAACAGAAGCAGGTGTCTGATAACAGTAGCTACACGTAGAAAGAGTGACTATTGCTTCTACCAATTATTACTCTACTTAAGTCGTATGATCAAGACAAATTAATCAATCATTGTATGCATGCTGGGTAGGTGGTCGTATGTACGGGACTCTGAATAGTATATAAGGTGCATAACTTCCCTATTAAAGTTGGATTTGGATTTGCATCATATTGATGTGTCATCCTGTCCCGCTCGCACGGAATGCATGTGACAGTGCAACATTAGCAAGATCAGACAAATCCAAGGGCTCCTCTGACTTCCACTTTGAACAGTGTAGTTTTCCGGCCCTTACAGCCTTGATAGAAGTTAATTTCCATATCGTAACTACCAGGCAATACAAGTGCACAATTTATCTGTTTGAACACTGTTCACAAATCTTATGCTTATTGTGCAGAAATGCTACTGCCTGAAGATAAACACTTAGGTGAGATGCAGAATAGCGCAAGCCTACCAGCCCCACAAGCTAACTGAACAGCTCGTTACAATAGAATTGGGACAGTCCAACTCTACTCCTCCACATGCTTCCCACTCATCCTTGTTTCCATGTTCTGCTGCTCTTACTCCCTCTGTTGGACGCTGAGAGTGCTGGCAGATGAGCTGGCCAAACCACTCTCTAACATGAGTCCTGGCTCACCAGAAAGGTCCTCAAAGACTGCAAGCTGGCCAGTGATGCCCATCCACAAGAAGGGCTGGAAGGAGGAACTGGGAAATTACTGACCTGTCAGCCCAATCTCACACATGGAACAGGTCCTCCTGAGTGCAATCACACAGCACCTACAGGATAGCCAAGGGATCAGGCCCAGACAGCATGCGTTTAGAAAGGGTAGGTCCTGCCTGACCAACCTGATCTTCTTTTACAACCAGGTTACTTGCCTGGTGAGTATGAAGAAAGCTGTGGATGTAGTCTACCTGGACTTCAGCAAAGCCTTTGACACTGTCTGACATAACAAGCTCTTGGCAAAGCAGGCAGTTCATGGCTTGGACAGATTCACTCTGAAATGGGTCAAGAACTGGCTGGAGGGCTGGGCCCAGAGAGTGACGGTGAATGGCATCACATCCAGTTGGCAGCCAGTCACTAGTGGTGTGCCCCAGGGATCAGTGCTGGGCCCAGTACTGTTCAATATCTTTACTGATAATCTGGACTAGGGGATTGAGTCCAGTATTAGTAAGTTTGCAGATGACATCAAATAGGAGCAGGTGTTGATCTGTTGGAGGGTAGAAGGGCTCTGCAGAGGGACCTTGGCAAGCTGGATGGGTGGGCAGAGGCCAATGGGATGAGATTTAACAAGGCCAAGTGCAGGGTTCTGCACTTTGGCCACAACAACCCTATGCAGCGCTACAGGCTGGGGACAGAGTGGCTGGAGAGGGACCTGGGGATACTGGTTGATAGCCAACTGAACATGAGCCAGTAGTGTGCCCAGGTGGGCAGGAGAGTAAATGGCATCCTAGCCTGGATCAGGAACAGCGTGGCCAGTAGGATAAGGGAGGTTATTCCTCCCCTATACTCAGCACTGATAAAGCCACACCTTGAGTACTGCATCCAGTTCTGGGCTCCTCAATTCAAGAGAGATGTTGAGGTGCTGGAACATGTCCAGAGAAGGGTGACAAAGCTGGTGAGGGGCCTCTCCTGTAAGGAGAGGCTGAGGGAGCTAGGGTTGTCTAGCCTAGAGAAGTGGAGGCTCAGGGGAGACCTAATTGCTGTCTACAACCACCTGAAGGGAAGCTGTAGCCAGGTGGGGGTTGGTCTCTTCTGCCAGACAACCAGCAACAGAGCAAGGGGACACAGTCTCAAGTTGTGTTAGGGGATGTATAGGCTGGATGTTAGGAGGAAGTTCTTCACAGAGAGAGTGATTTGCCATTGGAATGGGCTGCCCAGGGAGGTGGTGGAATCACCATCCCTGGAAGTGTTCAAGAAAAGACTGGATGAGCCACTTAAGTGTCATAGTCTAGTTCACTGGATAGGGCTGGGTGCTAGGTTGGACTGGATGATCCTGGAGGTCTCTTCCAACCTGGGTGATTCTATGATTCCACCTTAAACCAGCAGTAGAGTACCCTAGTAAAAAAAATTATGCTGCTCACAGAAAAGGCTGGCAGAATCACATGGCAGGAATAAGATGCAAGGAGCCAGAGAAGCCTCAGCTTCAGAAGCAATGAGACCAGCTGCCCCTGGAAACATGGAGAATCCTTCAGGAACATGTTGTGTGTCCAAGACACCACACTGTGACCAGGAAAGCAATTCTTAACAAAAAGGCTCACATAGAAGACCTCTCTATGTCAAAACCTGTTCCAGTTTCTACAGTTGAAAACACAATGGAAAAAGTTGGTAATAAACAAAATCTTGAACTGCATGTCTAAATTGTCATGTCAATGAACACATGGAAAAGGTGTATGATATCTGAGCGATGCGACAATTACAATGCTGACTTTACAGGCTGAAAATAAGGAAAATCTTAAGTAACTCCAAGTAAACATTATGGTGAAATCTTAAATTCACTTTAGACAAAATGTTCTCCTGCAAAAATTATGATCTTTAAGTTAATTTTATTTCTGGTTAAGTTAAAAGTGACATTTATGCAAGCATACTGGAATTTTTATCAATAACTGTATACTTGCCTCTACACATGGCAGTTGATGATAATGTGCTGCCATCTAGCAAACATTTCCAGAAGAATTTAACTTTGAAAGCTATTCTGGGAAAAAATACCTCAAAATTCTTCAAAAGCTACTTAAAATAGAAAACATGCAAAAGACAGTGATTGTTTTTTTACAAAAGATTCCTCAGTCTGAATGCTTACAGAATTAAACATGAGATGATAATATAATCAGGCTTAGTACAGACAAACACTGCAAATGTGTGATCATATGCAGTTGATAAATAATTGCACAACCAGACTTTTTGCTTCTCTAACTTATGCCTTCCCTTGCACAAAAGAATGTGGTGAGTTGGAAATGGTAAAAAATAGAGCATTTCTCTCTTATTCCTCAAAAACTTCACTGCTGCACTTCGTTCTGTATTTCTGCAGTTCTACTTGCTTCATACCTCTACTTCTTCCTCAGGCACAGAAAAGGATGCAACAGTCTCATACAGGACTAGGATGTTGGATCTGTAAAACACAGCTGCATTTTTTAACTCTTTTTAATCTTAATTTCTCAGTCATGCAATCATACTGAAACTGTACCACGTTGTTTGCCATCAGCAAGATGATGGCTTGTCAAAATTACTAGACCTTGCTAACTGTGGGCTCTGCCAAGTTCTTGCATTTTTCTGTTATTAGCTAGGTATACATGCAATTAGAGAAAAAGAACATTCACAAAATACAACACTTAACATAATACCCATTTGTTAACACAAACATAACAGGAGTTTCTGAAGCAGTTACGCCGATACAAAAGTATTTTCTAAAAGAAAAACAGATATTACAAAACAACACAAAACCCCATCTAAACTATTCTGTGAATAGCCGGAATAAATAAGACAGAAAAACATACAAAATCAGTTCTAACTATCTCATCACAACTGCAATTCACTCTTTTCTTTTACTCAGGATTGCCTACCACCTGTAATGGATGCACTTGATCCCCCTTAACCAAACCAGCAACAGTTTGATACAAGCTCTTAAGGAGGTAAAGGCCTAAGCCATTGCTAGGCCAAGAACTCCACTAGGAAATCCACAACGCAGCAGAGCAACACAGTACACACTAAAATTGAGTTGTGGGTACAATGAATCTTACACATACATCACCCATTTTATGTAATGTGACTACATGCCAAACACTTTATTCATATGATAGCCTAAGTAATCTTTCTTTGGGCCTTCCCTTCTAAGTAGTATGGCTACATGGCAGTGATCTCTTCTTGAGCTTGAAAACCTTTCAAAGTGTCTCCTTGAAATAACAAAATCTGTTACCAATGAGAGACCACTGGATGAGTCCACACTCAAATTAGAGTTCTCCCAGAACAGAAACTGGACTGCACACCAGCCAACTCTCCCCTTGAGCTGAACCTGTACTATACCACTCTGAGTTTTACAAAATCTGAAGCTTGAGACTCTCCTTCGGGAAACACAGGTTTCAAATTAACACCAGACTGAAAGGTGGGAACTTCAAAGCAAATAAATAGCAGACACCTGGACAGAAGGTAAGTGAACAGGGTTTAAGCATGCTGATACATTGAAATCTTAGCTAAATGATAGGAAGTACTGAGCAAAAATATACTTTGTTAGCCATAAACACATATATGTTTACGGATAAAGCATTATATAACCCTTTAGCCATAAAGCATTGACTAAGTGTGGAACCTGAACTGGATGTAGTTCTATGTCTAGAGTCCTCTCCAGGAGAGAGTTCAGAATGCAAGGGTGTCTTTTATGAACCTTGTGACTCAATAGGAAGGCCTCCTTTACTTTTCTCCATCACCAGTCTCTGTGCAAATCATTGCAAATCAATTCCAACTCAGTTTTCCCTTGTATATTTTCTCCATGTAGTAAGCAACACAGTGAACCTTGTCACAGAACTCTTAAGTCTCACTTTTACGAATTCTTTAAGTGATCTAAAACACTCATCTGCAACAAACTGGCATAGTCAACAGGAATCTCAGCCAGGATTTGTGACACCATTGCACAATAACTTACTACAGCTTTAGAGATCTTTATTCCTTTCCAACTTCTCTGAGATTACCTGAAATAAAAAAACTGTTAGAAAAGAGACATGGTCTGTTGTTTGCCTAATTTCCTTGGGGAATATATTAATAACAACAAAAACTTTCAAATCATTATAATAATGGAACCAGAAGTTTGATTTTGACACTGGACTAACAAATATTTTCATTAAGATTGTGAAGGGTTTATGTTTTCACCAAGACACTCATACCAGAACAATTTCTGCCACTAAACTGCACTGAACTGCAGGTATCTACTCAAGAATTAAGTATCCTTCCCATTCATAGGGAAGTAAAATACCTGCACAGAGATGTCCATACAAAACAGATGCTGCGCAACATTTACCTGTGACAATACTTTATAGGAATGCCACAGACATTTCAGAACAAAGGAGTTTTGGGACATAAATAACTATTTACTTCAGTTACTAGTATCAAACATGTAATAGGAAGTTACAAAAATAAAGCTGGATTCAGAAAGCTAGTGAGAAACACTAGTCTTAGGCCACTTGTTCTTCCCGCAAACAAAGTAAGACTTGCAAAAAAAATTGAAAATTATCATCCTAGAATTTCTTAAGACTCCAACAATTATCTGGCCATGATAGTTTACAATATTAATTACTAGCAGAAGTTTGCCTTTACAAGAGAAGAGACTGAGGGAGCTGGGGCTCTAGTTTCAACAAGAGGAGACCTCACTAATGTTTATAAATATGTAAAGGGTTGAGTGCCAAGAGCATGGAGCCAGGCTCTGCTCAGTGATGCCAATGACAGGACAAAGGGCAATGGACAGAAGCTGAGGCATAGGAAGTTCTATATAAACATGAGGAAATTTTTTTTCACTGTGAAGGTGATAAAACACTGGAACAAGCTGCCCAGGGGAACTGTGGAATCTCTCTCTCTGGAGATATTCAAGACCCGCCTGGACACATTCCTGTGTGATCTAGTACAGGTGATCACGCTGTGGCAGGGAAGTTGGAATGGATGATCTTCCGAGGTCCCTTCCAGCCCCTNGACAAAGGGCAATGGACAGAAGCTGAGGCATAGGAAGTTCTATATAAACATGAGGAAATTTTTTTTCACTGTGAAGGTGATAAAACACTGGAACAAGCTGCCCAGGGGAACTGTGGAATCTCTCTCTCTGGAGATATTCAAGACCCGCCTGGACACATTCCTGTGTGATCTAGTACAGGTGATCACGCTGTGGCAGGGAAGTTGGAATGGATGATCTTCCGAGGTCCCTTCCAGCCCCTGACACTCTATGATTCTGTGAACTGAAACTTGGAATATGGAAAAATAGTACATCTCAATTTTTAAAGCCTCACACAGAACTACTGCAAATCCAGTTAAGAAAAAAAAGTAAATGAGCTATATAAGGGTCATAAATGTATTTCTGCAACAACTACCATCACGCTTATTTGACATAGTCCAATGGCGGAAGAAATTTGCGTGGTCCTGAGCATTACTTGCTTCAGAATGCAAAATGTGCATGGACAAGGTGACGTCTGAAGTATAAAGAACAGGATCCTCAGTGTCCTTATAGACACTTTTTACAGAAACTAATTTTATTCTGTCTTTTCCTGAAGAACTATTTGGTTATTCCCCAGTCAAATAATGTTGCTTGCTTGATCTCTTATTATACATGTATCTCATTCAAAGAAGACTATGAATGGCCACCTGAAATTGATCAAAAAAAAAAAAATCTTACTTCAACAATGAATGAAATACTCTCTTTGGTGATTCACTGGTGCATTTCAATCACTCACCTCCGACTTCACATTTGTTAATAGAAATGATCAAAAGCTTGTTATGACATAGCAAGAAACTGTGTTTTGGGTAATGTCAAACCACGTTTTTTTCTGACAAACAGGCTATTTTTCACCAAATTTTTTATTTGCAAATTAACCTCCCTCAGACTTAGTATACACCTATACAATAAAACTTTCTTTAATTAAATGTAATCCAAGAATGTTTGTATAGTCTGCCATTGTGGTTTATCTGACAACAAACTGTAACTTTAACCATGATGCTAATTACTTAGGCATTCTGGAAGCACACAAGGCCATCTGTACGAGCTGATACAACGCATGACTGGCACAACTGACAGCTGTTTTTAAGCACTGCAGCAAAGATTTAAAAAGGCCAGTTCTTTTGTGCCAGACTTAGTGTGCACAATGATTCGCAAATGTGTAGTCAAAACTCATCACATGTAAAACACATCTGTGTTAACTGACGTTACAGAGCAAGGAAAAAAAAACTTATGAAACATCAAACTTCTTATACAACAGGAAAACATTTGCTGGAAACCATTAATTTTTCATTCTGAGCTCCTTCAACGAAACAGGACATCATCATATCTCTGCTGTCCAGAAGACAAACAGTAAAGACTTTGGTAGGCCTGCCAGAATCACCTGTTAAACTGTAGTGTGAACACGCGTGATACGAAAGTGGTATGCCATTCAATGACAGAATATAGAGCCGAAGTGCACACGTCCATAGTTGCGCTGCACCCCCCAAAAGGTAACAAGCCGTGATATCCATCACACAGCCCTTTCGCCGAGAGTCAGCACGGAGCTCAACATTTCCCAGGGCGACTGCGGCAGTCGTCTCACCCCACATGGTGACGGCCGGGTCCGCCCAGGGACCTTCCCCACCGCGTCAGGCCGCTCAAAGTGTGACACACTATCTTCCGGCTCTGCCACTTCCCTTTCGGTGCCCCTGCCCCTTTCAATGGCCGCTGCGCCCACCTGCCCCGCCGGGCACGCTGCGGCCCAGGCCTCCCCAACGGCCCCCCGCAGCCTGCTCTGCCGTCATCGCAGAGGATGCGGGGGCGGATGGCTCACCTCATTGTTGAGATTCAGCACGGGAGCCATGGCGCCAGCTCCGGCTAGCTGACCTCCGCTGCCTCCGTGCCCGGCGTTCGCCACCCGCAGTCCTCCGAGCTCTCCCCACGCCGTCGCACAAGCAGCGCAAAGCGAAACTCCGCGCATGCGCGGGGCAGCGACACAGGATCCCCTCCAGACTGCAGCTCTATGGTTGGAGCCTCTCTAGGCGCACGCTCGAAGACTTCGGTCCTCCAACTCTTGCAACTGGTCGGTGCTGGATTGCGTTTTATGCTTCTACTTCGCAGCCTTAGTTTGTCGGACTCAAACACCCCGAAAGATGCGCACCTCTAAATGCAGCGACATCTGCTCCTCCGAATAGGTTATAATCTGAGAAATAACTTGGGTTGTTCGCGTTTCTCATCATGTTGCTGCCGTTATGGAACTAGCCACAAGCCCCACCCCAAAAACCAACAAAAAAACCAACAAATTAGAGTTTGTATTTCTGGATGTTACTATTCTCCTTTATGACACCAAAGCAGTCTCCGTTTTCAGATTCCTTTAGAATCCTTAGACTGATGTTTCTGCTTGTACTGAAGGCAGAGTACAGATGGTGTAGAAATGAAGTCTCCTGAAGCTTTAGATCTTTGATGTTTAGTAACACACAATTCATTTGATGGAGCTATAGTAAAGTCAGGCTGAGCATGGGTTTTTAACTCTGAGAATACTCAGTTTGAAAAGTCTGGCAAAATTTCATCGGAACTTTTCTTCATTATTTCCAAGTTACTGTTCTAGAAGGAATTTTTGATCTAAATTGCAAGAAATAGTTTTCTGTTTTACAGAAGTGGGACTTCTACAACACTCATGCCTAAATGTAAGAATGCGTGGAGAACTAATACGGTTTTGTTTCACATCACTGTTTATCTGCTGCAGTAGTCAAAATATCTAGGGAGATTGTTTCAAATATAAAACTTTTTTTTTTGTTGTTTATATGAATAAAATAACTTTCGGGAAATTCACTGGAAGTTCACCAGCAGTTGGCTGGCCCCTGGATGGCACTGTTGTGCCTGGAATGCTCTGCTTTGAAGTCTGTATATTTAACTATATCGTCTGTCTCTGCAATGCATTTTGTCTGCAGGATCCAGCATTTAGACCTTGTCGTATTTTAATGTTTGTTTTCTAACAGGCGCTCAAGCATCTTCTGAAAGTGAACTGTAGATAAATCACCTTCGGATGTAGTTTTTTCCAAGACACACATGTAAGATCAAGTAAGTCCTTCAAAGAAAGGCTTTTGACTTCCATTTGGGATGTTTCAGCCAGTGGTACTGGTTGTTCAGTAGCAGTCTGGGTTTCATTTGGATCTATAAAGAGCCAGCTGAAATTATTTTTGAAGCAAGCCCTTCATAAGACAGTAAAGGTATTTCGTTCCAACGAGAGATGAATTTCAGGTTAAACAAGGTTGCTGAGAATGCTTTCCCTCTAACAGCAGGTGAGGGCTGCTTATCACAGCTGCTGTTTCAGAAGAATTCTCACTTGGGTAGTTACAGCGTTTTAGTACCACTGATGTCAAGAAGCTATAGTATTCTACGTAAGAAGTAGCTGCATTTGATTATGTCTGCATATAAAATAATCATAGGTGTTAAACATTCAGTATTGTCCATATATATTTTTAAAAATAATATCTCATCTCTAGATTTGATTCGTATGCACTAAAATTGGAATCAGAAACTCAATAAGGAAAGCTAATTCAAGAAAAAGAAAGATGTGATGTCCTTTGTCTTGATCTTTTATGCAAAACAAATTCCCAGATATGCCAGTCCTAAATTCCACTGTGCGCCTTAGCAAAGAGAAAGACACAAGCTGGACCAGGGAGCCACCTGCAATTCAGGGACTCCAACCAGTGCCAGCCTGGTCTCGCATTGAATAGAGCTGCTCTATGTCTGTGTAGCCCACTGTGTTTTACCTACAATTTTCCTTCCCTTGCCTTCTGGACACTGAAATAACTTGGCTTTCTAAGTTTCTCGTAGACCCTGATGACATATTTCTGGCTCTTCTACATCTGAGAATTTTGTTTTCTTATTGTTCAGTTAGTTACTGATGAAAACAATTTTTTGTTTTTGTTATTTTCATCTTTATCAACTTCAGTGGCCTTCCAGATTTTGGGACTGCCTCACAGCTGGTTAGTTGGCTCTTTTTCATACTGTTGTTTTACTTAAATTCATTCTACATTAATATTTTCTCGTCAGCTTGTCACAATCAGGATGCTTTGAGGTACTGCCCAGTATAGCTCTTTTGTACTTAGATGCTTTGTTCTGACCTTCCCTCCTTTCATGTCAGTCTTTCACTCAGATATTTTGGTGTGCTTTCTCAAGTGTTTGAATGATTTTTTTTCTGGGCCATCTTCTTTCAGAACATCTGCCCAGGTGTGCATGTGTCAAGACCGCCTGTATGTGTAGGACATAATACACTGCAGAACAATATAGGGGAGTTGGAGTTGTAAGCTATTTAAGGAAAAAAAGTGATATTACTCTGTCCCATTTCTCTCCCTTTATCGTGGCACTTCAGACATATGTGAAGTCATAGCAGCTGTGCAGATTATCTTGCAACTACATCTGCCCTTGATCCTGGAGGCCATGCATCAAAGTAATATTTTTTAATACTTATTGAAATGTGTGATTATTGCAGGTACTTGTACTCACATGTGCAGTACAGACAAATATGCAGTGTGTTGCACTGGAAATGATAAAAAGTAAATTACAGCTATTTCAATGGTTCATGTTTTATCAACTCTATTTAAGAAGTCTCATAGAAGTAAAATGTCAGTAATATTAATTGGACATTTGGAAGCACAAAATCAGAAGGTGTTCTGTGACTTGTAACTTTCTAGTTAGCAGCTTGTGCTCTGACATTTCCTGGAGGAGGGTGGCTTTTTTTTTGCCAAGGAGTCTGATTTGAGCTTGCACCTGTCCTACTACGGGAATGTCATACATGTATATATATGTGTGTGTAAAAAAAATTACAACAAAATGTGAAGAATCTAGCTGACATTATGTAAAGGGTTAACTCTCCTGGAGGTGGTGTTGAACCTGCCCCCAGGTGTAGTGGTTAGCCCACTCCCACTGCCTGTCTGCCCCCTGTAAAAACAGAGGAACTTCTTGTTTCTCTCTCTCTTTCGCCTCTCTGTCTGGTAGCACTACCCTGGTTCCTGCTGCTCCTGTCTTACCATGTGTCCATCCTTCCACGTGGTGGACAAATCCTGATCCTACCTCCATCCATTGCCATCAATCTGGTTTATACATACACACACACATATATATATGTATATACACATAGTATCTTGTTTTCCTTCCCTATACCTCTTTG
>WAAF01021120.1:0-203340 GCA_013400475.1 Tricholaema leucomelas
GGAAGGAAGGAAGGGAGGGAGGGAGGGAAGGTAAAGAAAGTGGCTTCAACATTCAACTACTTCATCACACACAAAGATTTCTACTAAGAGCATACCCAGGTTGAAATACACATCTGACTTCTGTCATGAGGTTAATGCTTATGAGGTGTGAGATGCAATCTACTTTGAAATGATAAACACATCACTTCTTAATGATCAAAATATAACTTTTAGCCTTTTTGGACCAACACAGTTGCTAGGCTGTTTCTCCTGAATCTTGCTAGGAGAGACAATTTTCAGCACTACCACAAATAAAAAGACGACTGGTGGCAATCACACACCTTAGTTAGTTACATGCTGTGTTTAGCATGTTTGCTTGCATTCTGAGAATCCCATTTATCAGGCCCTAGAGGCTTTGTACACCAGAAATTACACAAGTCAGCCACAGAAAATTGCAAATTGGTATCCACAGCGATTTTGAGGTATTCCACAAGAAACCTGGCTCTGCACCTGAATGTTCCTCTCAAAAACTAAAACCAGAAAATGAACCCAAAGCCCTAGCTGGAGTGGAAATTTCATTTAAAAGGCTCCTTTCATACCCATGTTCCACCACATCTGATCACCAACTTGTTTCCCAAGGGACACACATGCTAAAAAAAAAAAAAAAAAAAGGCAGCTTTTTTTCATCCTTTTCCTGGGAATATTAATTTCAGTACTTAATTCCTAAATTTCCAGGTGTACTCAGATGAAAAGAAAGCTGTTATGTTCTGTCCAAACCAGAGAAACACATTCAGACACTGTTTTTTGGTTTATTTAACTTGTGAAGGTGCTCTAAGAAGATACCAGCGATCCTCTAATGTTGAAAATAGCAGCAGTTTTATACTCTAACCTCCAGTTCGTGAGGAAGAGGCTAGGGAAATATCTGGACCAGAGAGTCTGGAGACCATGGTAAGAAGAAATGGTCTCCCAGGTCTGGATTTGGCTTGATAGAACTGTATCTATTGAGGCAGTCAGCAATGGCAGAGGGTTGCTCCTGTTGAACAGGAGATGCTGCTGTGCAGCATGGTCAGGTTCCTATGGGACTGGTCACCTGCCTTACAAGCTTTTCTGTTAGGGCTGAAGGGGGAAGGACAGCTTTATCCTTCAGGTAAGTGATGTTGTCCTTTTGAGTAGTACATTCAGAATAATCTCCAACAAACCAGAGCTGTAGTGCTAGGTGTGAATAATAAATTGCCTGCAACATCTTAATTATTTATTTTTCACGAAAAGTGGAAAACCTTTAGAATGACCTTAGAAGGAAATTTGTATTTGTAGAAAAAACATAGGCAGTAATATTTTCTAAAGTGCTTCTTTACATATCAGTTACTTTAAAATTAGACTTGTATTTTGTAGTGGCACAGTTTTCTAGTAGTTCGTGGACCAGTAGATAGTTTCTGATGTAAAAAACCCATTTTGTTTAAGCAAATGACACTTGCTTTGACAAATGCACCAAAGTGAGAGATTTAAGTGCAAAACCCACCATTCCTTAAAACATGGCCTTATGCTGGTTTATTAATGCAACTTTACATCCTTTAAAAGTAGTTTACTTCAGCTCCAAGAGCAAGGATTAAATAATACAAATAAAAGTTGAAAATTCAATGAAGCTATTGCCTATTTACCCTGAAATAAAACAGTCTTATGATTCCATTGGTGCAAAAATCCCTCCAAACACCTTTGATTTATTGGCAAAGTCATTTAAGGTCACTTTTGCTTCCAAGACCATCTTCTTCCATGATTTCCACTGAAGGAGTTTTGCTTTGTAATGGCTTGTGGTTCCACAGTGATTTGTAAATGAAAAACCTACTATGAATAACTCTACCGTAGTCACTGAATTACAGATACTCTCATGAGAAAGTCCAAAACTTACAGTGTTTCTTTAAAATTTTCAGCAAGACACAAAATTCCAGTCCAGTTAAAGTGTTTTCTTTGAATGCCATTTTAAATGGCAGTAAATGGCTGCTGTGCCTTCTAGATGGAGAGCTTAATGCGACGCCCGATGTGCTTTCTTACATGGTAGGCAAATAATTGTACTTCAGATGTACCCAGAGAATGGTATAGAAGGGCTCCCGCAGGCAGGCAGGCAGGCACAGACTTTTGGATCAGCTGCTCCTATGTATATAGTGCAGGAGGTTTGATTCTGCTTAGAAAACCACAGCTAGGTGGCACGCAGCAAACATTGGGGTTGTCTGTTCTCAGAAGGCATTACACAAAGCATCCCGGACAGCATGAGACAGAAGCATCTGCGATGTTGTTCTGATTCTGTCGAGTACTTGTAGTAGTTTCCAGCGAAAGGTGGTGGTTATTGCTGAGACAGTAAAGCACTCCGGTTGGCTTTCATCTTCTCCAGGCGTTTCACTAGATGACCGTTGCTGACTTCAAGCTCTTCAGTTTTATCCAACGCTGAACGAAGCTGAAGGAAGCAAGCAGAAAAATAAAATAAAATTAAAAAAAAACCCCAACAGCCCTGTTCCAGTGTTTTCCATTTCCAAAGATAAAGCAAGGTTTGTAGTTACCAGCACTGACTGATTATATTGGCCATTAGCAGAGTTAAAAGTATACGTTGGGCAACTGCTTTGAAGGCCACAGAGGTATTTTCTAAGCATGGTGCCAAGAATCCAAGCTATTTCCAGAATGTTGAACAAATGGCTCAGAGTTTGCCTTAACTTCGGAGGCACAGATGCTCAGAGCTATCTCTGGGTGACATACACCTGTCTTTTATGCTTCTGGTTCTCAGAACTACAGCCACAGACATGACTTTGGTGCCTTAGTTTTCTATAAACCCCACCATGGCATAGGGGTAGGTAGAGAGAGATATACTGCACAGGGCAGTATTTGTAGGCTGCAGAGCAGGAGTATTTAGAAAAAAAGCAAAGAGCTACACTGAAAAAGCCTCAAACTTCCAAAACACCTCAGGAGACAGAATACTGACAAACATATTTAAGATGTTTGTAGCTGCTACTTGGACAGAACATGAGGTTTGGTACAAGAAAGGCCGAAGTGCTTATAGTTGCAATGTTTTAAAACAGAACCTCATGATAAGAGTCTGTGGAAAGACACATGACAGCAAACAGGCATAAACAGGTTGACAGAGCAAGAAAAACGGGCTCAATAAGAACAACTCACATCCACTTAGCACTCAGGTTTAGACTTTAAAGCTTAGAAGTTTAGACTGTCATTCCTGGTAAGGTGTGGCACTGTGCTCAAATGCTGAAGCACCAAGTTAACTTTACAGCAGAATTTCCAGATTTCCACTCTGTCATTTCTGAATCACATGTTCTTAAAAAAAAACAGTGATTTGTATTTAGAAACCCAGATTTTGCAACACCCAAAGTAATGAGCCAGGTACAACGAAGGAGGACAAGAGCATCAAAGCTGGAGTTCTTCAGCTTGATGAATATCAAAGCATGGAAGCACTCCCAGCTGCAAAGAAACATGCAAACCTTAACATTTGAAGGATGCTTCTAGATTCAAGCTGTACAACTGTAAAACCTGAGTTTGCTTGAGAGGACCAACTTTAGTACAAAGCAAGTCATTGCAAGACAACTTAGGAAGGCATGATGAAATGGCAGTGGGAGCTCACAGTTGTGACTACTACTTCAGTTTGAGTGCTGAAAGTTTGGTTACACATGTAGAATGAATAATGAAAGCAATTAAAACAATCAATATTTATTCTTTGTTCTGCCAGGCAGTTCCTTCTCTAAAATACACCAGACAGGTTAAGATGCCCCCAACCATGGCACAGGCTGACTGCTTGCCTATGACAGTTTGCAGTTGGAGTTACCTCTCTCTGTAGTTTGCGTTTCTCTGCTTTCAGTTCATCTTCTACTCTTTCAGCATTTTCGGCAGCAGTTTTGTATCGGGCTACTTGACCTTCCAGTCGTATTACCTAAGGTGAAGGCAATTTTTTCTAATTAAAAGCTGTGCCAAGAAGTTACTCTGAGGCTTTATTCTCCACTAGCAGTTAAGCAATAACCAGAGAGATGCTTACATTGCTTTAATAAAGGCATATTTTGAGGTTAAAAAAAAGGATATATATATATATATATACACACACACACACACATCAAGGAAGCCTGGCCATGAAACTTATTGCAGACCTTTTATGCATATCAATATTTAATGTGCTTCCAGCAATAAAATATAAAGTCCATTGACTAAATTGACCTTGGCAAGAGAATCACTGACATACTCTACCCAAGAGCACACAGTCAAAACTGAACGGTCTTGTGTAAAATCTATGTATGTCCAGGATCCATTTACAAGTGATAGCTAGGCAGAGGAAAATACTCTGAAGATGTCTCAAAGTGCTCTCCATATACCTTTGTCTTTGAATGTTCTTCCTTTGGTAAAAAGGAATAATATATTTAACACTTTATGACTTAAGTGATGATGTCCCACTCTTGTTTCTTATTTTAAGGAGAAAATGACAATAGTCCTATTTTTTTAAATTGTATAATAAAATACACTTTGCATTCTCACTACTCTTAAACAAAACAGAACAAGCCAGAAACTTACATTCTGCTCCAATGCTGTTATCTCTTGCTCAGACTTTGCTAGTTTAAATTTGAGATCACTGATCTGTCTGTTGGCATCCCCTGAAAGAATTGAAGAGTTTAACAGAGATGTCAGAACAAATGTTTATTAATAGTGTGTTAACACATCTGTCATAACATTTTTATGCTACAGGAATCTACTTGGGGCAGTGGTATAGTAGCAAATGCTCTCTACCTACAAACTGCCAGAAGATAAGTGCTGTTCTCAGTTCTGTCTGATTCCCTTCTGACCACTGTAAAAGCAGAATTAACTGAGAACCCCCTCCAGCTCTCCCGGGCAACAGAAGGGAGATTTCCAATTGCAGTCTTGCTCAAAGGAGAATTATTCCCACACATCTATTAGAGGCGAGTTTGAAGCTCCCTTAGAACTGAAGGTTTATTTTGACTTGTAGCCATGTGGTTATTGTACAGATATATTTTCTCACTCATATGCAGGACACAAGTTCTCTTAAAAATCAAAATGCAGCTCACTTTGGAGGTCAATCATGTGCATATCTGTCCCATTTTCCAGAACTTCATCTTCTGACTGGGTATTTTCCATCTTGCCATTCTTTTGCTTTTCTTCCAGTTGTCCCTTTAATTTTTTAATCTGAAGGACAGAAAATGATAAGTTATTAAAATCAGTAAGAGAAGTGGTGGCTCAGTACTCGAACTCACTCAAATATAAGCCTTTTTTTTTAAAGCTCACATTAAAATGAGTAGTAATTTTTCTGTTACCAAATCATTTGCTAGAAATTCTTTTGGCAAAGTACTTATGTAATATTTCAAGTATCAGTACTTATGCATAAATTTAAGACCAAGCATAATAAGTGGAGGAAGACTGTTTTATTAGAAAACCCATGAAACATCCTTTAAAAGCCCAAACTGTTTGATTCTGTCTTAAATCTCAAGGCCAAGGATATGGTTCATAAATGAAAGCACAGAGCATCCTACAGAGAAACAGATCAGCAAGTTTTTAGAATATGCTTTGTATTCTCTATATGGAATCACTGTACCAGCAATAGTGCCTTTATTATTTATCCATCTACTGTCATTCCTCCAGTGTCTCTTTCTAAATGGCTCATTATCCACAGAGTAAGCAATCGGAAAGTCTTACTCATGGAGGTAAAATTTGCTTCTACATTTTTTTCCTTTGGGCTTTGCCATTCAGGAGCATTATTTTCAGAAACGGTCCTGGGAAGGAGTGACTTTTAGGTGACCAAGGACACCAAATGTGACTGATTAGCAACATGGTTGAGTAACCATCCCTGGAGGTATTTAAAAGATGTGTAGACATGGTGCTCAGGCACACCGTTTAACAGTGTACTTGGCAGGGCTGGGTTAACAGTTGGACTTGATCTTAAAAGTCTTTTCCAACCTGAACAATTCTGTGATTCTGCAGAGCAGACACATTTTTCTTCCCTGATATCCTGAATTAACAGGCAGGAGAAATATTTCAGAGGAAGAAAAAAGTGGCAAGCAACACAGCAAGTGCTCAGCAAAAGCCAACTGTGCAGTGTGCACACTGCCTTCTGAAAGGCAATGGCACTGCTGTACTATACCTTAGGTTAGGGATGTTTTGATGCTATTCTTAACCATAGATCTGATACACTCACATCATTTCAGGTTTTCTGTGCTTACCTGATCTAGTAACGACTCTCGTTCATCTAGGAGTCTTTTCAGCCTGTCTGAAAGAGAAAATGGGAAATTCAGTGCCTCTTGAAGCACATCTGATGTATGAGTGAACCATCAAGGTTAGTGAAACTAATGATGAGGGTAGTTATGCACGTACCACAGGTAATGAGGCCACAGACAGGGCTGGGAAGGGGCTGCAGCCAGGGGAGGTTATGTCATTCTCACAGAACATGCTTGTCACGGCAGTAGCAGCACCCAGCTGCATGCAAAGAGGCTAATCTTCTACGTTAGGTTAGCATGCAAGAACTCTAGGGTCAAACACAACTGCAACACAAAATCTCACAAATCTTTACAGTTTAACATAATGAAAATACTGTAAGCACCTAGAATCACAGCTAAGCACATTCTCAGCACTTCAAGTCTTCACTTTGAAACAGCACAGCAATGACATTTTGTGTTATCCCCAGTATTATGAGCAGAAAAACATTTGCCCATCGAAACTTTTTGTTTCAAACACAGCAGTCTGTAAAACATTTTCTTGTTACTCCTTCATCATCAGTTCTCCTGGTATAAAAGCAAGCAGGTGATGGGCAATTTGGACCAGTTGTTGTGCTACAGATCGTTACATGGCTATATGTGACATTCACTAATAAAACACACACTACAGCATGAGACAACTGGAAAAAAAAACTAGAAGAGTAACCAAATCACGTGTTTGGCTGGGGTCTTTTTCCTTCCTATTAAGTAGTCCAAAGTGTGAAAGCATTTTAGCAGGTACTCACAAATTTTCTTATCATTAAAACTACTTTACCTTATTTAACAACCTTACTTTGTTCAGGTACACCTCAACAGAAATACACTGGAACACAGCAGTCAAATATACTTATTACAAGAGGATATATTGGCCTCAGACGGGTCTTAGAGTCCACATTTTCCATGTGTATGTTTACTGCAGGTATGTTTAGATTGCGTCCCTTGCCAGCAAGCTGTCACCTGTGCAGAACCCTGGGTGTTGAGAGTTCAACTCCACAGCTGAGATCTGGCCTGTTAACTAAATGGTTAAAATGCAAAAGTCACTCAAGAAAAAGGTACTTTTTAAAAAATACCCATCCTCATTTGTTGTTAAATCCTGTACAGGTCAAAAAGTCTTGTGGGTCCCTTTTTTTTCTTATTACCACATTGACTCAAGGGAATAAAGAGTCTGTATGGAATCAAATCATGGAGAAAACCATGAAGTTTTCAAATGAAAGTCTCTCTGTATGGCAGACATACCCAGTCCATTAGCTAGCAATAATGTGACACTTCTCCAGGGTGTATGAGTTCCCACACACAAGCAGTCATTCTAGAGCACAGAAAAAAAACTTTACCTTGGCTTCTGATGCGTTACTCAAAACTGCATCTTAAAGTGATATCCCAGTTTAGCAGCTCTATAAATTAATGTTGAATCTCCCCAGTCCTATCCTTTTAAAGCCATTTGTAACACATCCAACATTGTCACACCTGAGTACTGATATGGGAAATACAAAATAAACAAACCCAAACAATCACATTTTTGTAAACTGCCAAGAGTAACAAAAATTTACAAGTATAAGCCCCTTCAAAATAATAAAGCAATTTCATGTATCTATATGAGAAGGAAGCTTAAGACAGAAATTCTGTAAAAGATGTAAGATAGGGAAGAAAAATGGAGGCTGATGAAGATGACAGGGACAGCAAAGAGTAAAAGAATATCCAGACTTGGAGATAGGTTTGGGACTCGCAGGTTGGCAGAGATCAGTGAATGAAGTTTCTAAGGATTGGATACAGAACAAGGACTGATGCAGAAGGACATCTCTAGGCCAGTAAAAAAGTAGCCAAAACCTACTGACTCCAACAGGGGCCAAATAATGCACCTTGATTCTGAAGATAACTTAAGCTATGCACAAAACTAAGTAATGTTTCTTAACAGAGCCGCTGCTGGGGGATGAAATATGCCTGTCTGAAGAAGGGACAGCTCCTCTAGCTTCCAGTAAGGAAGCACATCAGCTTCCCCCAACACCTTTACCAGCAAAATAGATGTTAGCATCTTAGGATGAACCTTTAAATCTCCCCATCAATTCTCTCTCCCCAGTTCTCTCACCCCACTGGGACAGATGACACACTAGCATTAGGATTTACATGACCATTCATGTAGAGAAGTGTTCTGTGTGTACAGAAGAAAGTCTCTTGGGTTTCAAGACAGAGAAATGAATTCTTAAAACCACACACTAACACAGAAAACTTACTTCAGCTTTAATAGGTATCTCTGCAAAATCACCTTATTTTTGCATATGGGAGACATTTTTCCAACAAATCAAGGATCTGAGGACCTTAAGAACAGAAGAGAGCAATCTACCAAATAAGGATATGAAGCAGCTAATGAAAATTCTCCTCTGTAACAGTTGTTATCCTTCATATACAAAGACACTACAATGAATAATTAGTTACAATTCATCAATTCATCTCAGTTCAATTTAACTATTCGCAGGCTACCCAGTACACTAATTCATGGCTATTATACACAGATGAACTTAGCGGAGGGCTGATGTGAGAAGCTGAGCCCTGGGAAAACGTGGGAGAGAGCAGGACACATAAATGGGGTGGCAGTTACCAGTGTTTTCTACTATTGTACAGGCCTGTTTACAAGTGACCATTCTCACTACCTTGGTACTGCAATTGACTCAAAGTATTGCTAACTAGGGTGCTGCTTCAGTGCTGCAGTTGACCTAACATTTCCCTAACCAGTCACAGACCCTTGTCTCTTTCTCATTGGAAGGGAGCGTGGGCTGGGAAGCCGGTGGTTTTAACTTCAATGAGATGCATGATATGTGGCCCAGCAAGCAATTAATCCTGATATGAATGAAAGGGGTAAACTATATTTGGCAGGTGGGAAGGCATCCCATGTAATCCCATCAGCAGCTTCAAGCAGCTATTCAGAACATCCTGCAAGAAGCAGTGGTCAGATCAATAGCAGCGCTCCTCCAGATCTGTCAAGTTTTGGATCATGAGAAAACAACAGCAAATACTGAGAAATGCCTTCTGCTTTTTCTTAGAAGAGGGATCCTTTTGGGGGCAGGCTGTAGGGACAGTGAATGAGCACAAGATTTTGAAGACACCAGTACATAATACTGATTTTGAAGGGGACAGAAGGACTGTTCTTTTCCCTAGTAAAGGAAATATTGAGCAAGGTCTTTCACTATTACTTGCTGAATAAGCTACTGCTTTTGAAAACATTTCAGGCTAGATTTAGATTCACAGTGATGCACAAACCTGGGCTACAGGTACTCTTATGTATGAAACACAAAACCCAAGGACCATTTGGAGGGATGGAGCCATTCTGAAAGACAAAGGCCTTTTACACCAAGAGTAGTGCTCCTCGCAGCACACATCAGCGGATTGTCCCTGCTCAAAACAAAATGGGCAATGTAAGAGCAGCAAGTGTGAATCTTGATTCTAGTTCATCTGATGATTTCTTGTTGATAATTTACTGTTTGGAAGCAAGAAAGGGACAAGCTAGAACTTTCTGTACATTTTTGATATTGCAGGGAAAATGCCAAAACCTGTTTCAAATTATGTGACTTTACAAAAGATTAATTTTCTAGGTAGTTCCTCCAAAGACATCATCTCCTCTCCCTTTCTAATGGAATACATTCCACTCAATACTAGCTGGCATATAAAATTGAAGTTTTTACATTTTGAATACAAGATCTAGCAGTTCCCTTTACCTTCAAGTTGATTTATCTGGGAGATCTCTCCCTTGATGTGCATATACTCAAGCAAAAACCAAAGAACCAAACAATACCATGACCACCTCTTCCAAAGTACTTGCTGGCCGGTTACTGTGAGATAAAAGCTGGTATAGGAGTAGAGTTGTTTCTCCTTCTGCAATTTGGCTTTATAAAAGGACCTCTTACTGAAGCTTGTTTTTCTGAGGTGGATAAATGAGTTAAAAAAATCAGCTCACCATTAATTCTTTCACCCATCCAGTAAAACCTATATGAAAAATACATGAAATGCTGGCATTTGTGCCTAATTTAACTCACAGTTGCTTATAGGTCCCATCCATGAGTACAGATGAAGCCCACCAAGCACATTTAATTATACACTTAAGCATATTTAAGTAAGCATACTTTCAAGATTAAACTGTGTATTACACTTGTATGTAGGGCAGAAAAAAAATCTTTAAATAAACACTGCTCTAAGTTAATGAGATGTTTTTTAAATTTGGAGGTCTTAGATCAGCATTTAGTATAAACCCTTGAGAAGAACAACTGCTAATACAGAAACCATACTGGAACTGCTCTAAGTTGGAGAGAAGCCATCATAAAGGAGTTACAGGTTTGCAGTCCTGTAACAGGTTTACACTTAAGGGTGCCTCAAACACCAAGGCTGCCCTTTCCTAGTAAGAAGATCTTCTAATTATGTAGCACAACACTATAAATTTAACAAAGCTGCAGAAACATTTTGTTTAATTATATAGATTTAAATGGACTATTTACAGGGGTATACAAAAACAGTGCTCTGGACAGGCAATTTAAAGTATAAAATATGTTTATTTCAATTATATACAGCTCAATACATTTTGATACACATCTTCAACTTTTGCAGTCTGTACTCCATCAGCTTTGTAACAACAACACAAAACAGCCTTCCATAGCCTCCCACCCCCAACACTGCAGTTTGCATTCCCTTGGGATGTTCATTGCTTAAAACAACTTTAAATTAATTTTTAAGTATGCAAAACATGCTCTTCCTCCCAAGAACTAGCACAGATGCAAGAAATATACCAAAGGAGTAGAAGAGTCTAATTTATGCCAGGAATTCAAAGCAATCCAGCTTTCCTAAAAGGCACAAGGGGCTATTATGCAGAACAACAATCATCTTTGGTCTGATATCCAACAAGAATAAAGACATGTAGAGTTCTAAAGTTATCTTCTTTCCAGAAGGAAAGAGGTAAGAATTTTTTTCAGACTTAAAAACATTCTTTCAGATTCATAGTTTGGGGGGGGGGGGAGGGGGGGGGAAGGCAGCAGCAATAAGGAAATGCAATTTAAACAAAAAAAAAAATCTTCATGGAAAAATAGATACTTTCTGCTTTCAGAGCTAGACAGTACTTGACAGGAAACCTAAAGCACACATTACAGTGTGTCTTGTCGCTTTGGAAAAAATAAAACCCCCATGTGAGACATGGTGTAAAAGGCCTACTGTCGTGCAAAGTGCCTTAATGAAGTAAACATGGATATGCTTATTCATTTCAGTAAACTAAGACCTGTGTGTGTTGCACTTCTGTCAAGTTGTATATGGTTCTTTCAAAAGTGCTAAGGCTAAGTAGATTCACAGTGATCTAACTATACCTTGGAATGTAACCGTATTAGAAATACAAAGTGGAATGAGAGTGTATATATAAATATTTTTTTTTTCCATGTTAAGGAAAAAACAAACTAACCAAAAGATTCCTAGGCTTTAATCATCAAGAAATAAGCTTTCAACATCAGATCGGTGTTGCTGATCTACTGAGATCCTTCATGAAGTATTAATGTGCTCATGTGCAAAAGTATACAAAAGTTCACATACACTCACTGCACATAAGCACATTCAAGACATCCATCATCTAGGCTAGGGGGGGAGGAAAAGACTTTCCTATAGGAGTTCCTCAGTAGCAGTTACCCACACTAAAAGTACTTCAATTGCAAGATAGTCAGAATAGTTAATTTGTGAAGCTTGCTCTTTTGGTGATAAATTTTAAACCTGAGACACAGCAAAAGCAAACCCAGGCACATTTCTTGTGGCTAGGTATGTCAGTGAGTAACTTAATACTTGCATCATTACCACATACATAATGTTGTATTATGACAAGAGTTACCTATAAAGAAAAAACTTTAAGAGTATTCCTAAGGCCTGATTTATTGTGTAAAGTGCAAGCTTCCTTATTGGGACTGATCCAACAGCATGTAACTCATGTAGAATTCAGATTCTGAAGTTATGATACTGTACAGTCATCTCTGGATTTACCCTTACCCCTTCTACCACCCTGAAAATCCTCCCTGCTTTCATCCCTGGTATTGCCAGCACTTTCCAAATCCTGTTCCAAAACACATTCATCTGGTATGTTTTCCACTTTATTAGAAACTGATGCACTGATTTCATCTTCCATTACATCAGTCTTCTCATCAGTCTTCCCTGGTATTTTCCCTTGCAAGCACACTGTTTCTTCAGATTCATCTTTTTTCTGCTGCAAGTTGTCATCTTCAGTCAAGGCACCTTTGGTTTCTATTTTGTTTGTTCCTTCTCCAGCTTCATCTGTTTGAGCAGTCTTCTCGACAGCACCGTTTGCTCCATCACCCTCTCCTTTCTGCATATCACTCTTCTCTCCACCACATTTTTCATCTTCTAGTATTTGTTTTGCCTCTTCATCGAAATCAAATGCATCACCATCATCTTCCAGTCTTTCCTCTGCTTGGCCCTCCAATTTAACTTCTTCACTATCATTTTCACCCTGCTCAGCTTTCTTCACCAGGCAATTATTTGCACCTTCCTCAGAAGCAAGTCTACCATCATGATGGTCCTCAAGCTCTAACTCTTGCTCATTTTCTTTCAGTATTTCTTTATCAACCTTGCTTTCTGTAGTTACACAAAAATCTACAGCCAACTCCTCTTTATATCCACCTTCCTCCTCTGTAACTATATTCTGTACTTCACCTTCTAATGGACTATTTTTCTCTTCCACTGTATCATCTGTTGTTTCTTCTCTACACTGAACTGTTTGAACTTCTACCTCTAGCTTTACTTTTTCTGCCTGTTCTGTCCTACTTTCCTGTCCTTTCTCAGATTCATCCCCTGTTTCCAATTTTAAGTCCTTAATTTTGTCATCTAAGAGACCTGGTTCTAAACTAGTTTCTTGAGTCATCACGTCTTTCACGACATCTGTGTCTCGCTCTGCCTGCTGCAGCATGCTTTCTTTTACCTCAGTAATACAGCCTGCAGCCTCAGCATCAGCCTTATCTTGCTTGCTTGTTTCTGCAGAATCTAAATACATCTCCAACTCATCTATTAACACTTCCTTCTGTCCATCCTTCTCAGCTGTACCATTTTCAAGTTCAGTTTTATCTTGCTTATTTTGTTCCTCTGATGATGCTGAAGCACTGTCCTCGGCAGAAACTGGTCGGACATGTGCCTGATCTCCTCTGCCTTCTTTCTCACATGTATTTGTTGAGACATCACTTTCATATGACTTTGTCCCCTCCAAATCCACAGACTCTGTTTCACTCAGCTGACCCTCAACTGTGTTCACAACCTCATTTGCTTCTTCTGTTCTATTACCTCCCATTTTATCAATTCTTCCATCAGCACAGTCTTTACTCTCAACAATATTCTTCTCAGAGTCATTTGTAACCTTGTTTTCAGCATTTTCTTCTGAGTGACAGAGTTCCTCATTATGACTCTTTGCATTTACCTCTTCACTAAGCAAGCCTGCAAATCTAACCTCTAGGAGCTCTGCCTGATTGGAAACCAACTCACAGCTCTCACTTGTAACGTTAGCTTCCTGATCCATTTCATTATCACTCAGGGCATGGCTAGTTTTAAGATCCTCTTGTTCTTTCTGTTCAGGTGCAGCTTTTCCCAGTTCATGCTCTGTACCTAAGTTACTAGGCACTTCTGGAGAAGTCTCAACAGCCTGATGACCTTGCAGAAAGCCTACCTCCAAGGTCTGATTTGTCCTTGCATCTACCTCATGGTGTTCAGCCTCCATACTAACAGTGCCTGCAGGCTCAGTCACCTTTCTCAAATCATCCATGTCACTGTCATCATTTGAAGAAGCATTTCCTGAGACGTGTTCTGTAATGCTTTGAATTTGTTCTGTAAACCTACTATCTGATAACATCACTGTTGACAGAGCATCATGTTCTTCAGCCCATTTTTCTGCCTTTACATTTTCATCAGCACGCAATGTCTGTACTTCCTGCTCCTCAGACTCCTCTTTGTGTTCCTCATGCTCAGTATTCTGCAAGATTTCTTTTTTCCCCATATCCTCCAAAATCTCATTTTTCATGTCCACTTCATTGGCTTTTCCTAAAAGACCATTGAGAAAGTTGAAGGGAGCACACCACAGCACTTACTTCCCCACTTAAAACCCAAAAGAGAATGAATCAGAGAAAGGTTAATAGAAGATCAGCTTTTGCCAATTACGTGAGGCAAAGCAGCGATTGAATTAGTAAGGGTTTGGGGTTTTTGATTGGTGAAATTCACCACCACCATCCTCTCCAAGCAAGAAGTCTCTGGTGCTGACTTGTGTTTTTGTCAAGTAAACAGTTTATGCTCTTGGCTGCATGAATTACAGATTCTGTAGATGAGAACAACTGTTTCAAGCAGTGCATTTAACAGTAATACTTGCAGACGTAACACTAATGGTAAAGATAATTTTTTTCCTCAGCAATACTCTCCACAAGTTTAACCCTAACACCACTCTATGCATGCAGGAGTGTGTGTCTCACGCCAATATAATGAAGTAAACAAGGACTGTATAGTAGTATTTTACTCCTAAGTAAATGGGCACCATCAGTGTATGTTACAAACACTGAATATAAAATCTGATTGGCAAGCAAATAGTTGAGCTGTTTAACATTACCAATACAGATCAAAGCTCAGACACTTAGTGTCCTTTGTAGCCACTTCATCCACACAAAGGGATGGGGCACTTCTGTGGTTTTTTTGTGCCTTTTATTTTTCTTCCTGTAGCAGTTTGTCTTCAACTTATACTGAGAAGCAACAGGTATTAGAACAACAGGCTCTGTGGCTTCAGCAGTTAGCTTTTGGGTCTATATTGTACCTAATTCCAAAAAACCCAAACAGAGTAAGGACAGACAGAAAAACATTCCATTTAAAAATGCACCCTTACCTTGGCTTTGGTGTTCCAGATTGTTTCCACACAAAAACTCAGTGAGGAAAAAGCAGCCAACAGCAAAAAGCAAGATAAGTTGCAACAGCTGTCTGCTTGCTGCTATTTAGTAGTATGTTCATTTAGAACAAAAACAGATGGAAAGGAAAAACAAAAAAAAATCTATTCCTTTCTTTCCTTCCACTAGTGTAAAAGCTCTGAGTGACCATTCATAACAACTGTGTAAGAAGAATGTTTTTGCCAACCAGATTTCTCATTCCTAATACTATCCGTATCAAAGTCTTTGAATTTAACAGTGTTAATCCTGTTATAAAAAGCAAAAATGTTGAAATGTTAATATCAACTACTCAGTAGTACTAGATACCAAGAACAACAAATCCATATATTACTGTGTTTTAACAGCACCCAGCACTGTTTTTCAGCAGACAACCTACCAGTTCTTTACAGGAAACTAAAATGCCTTTTTTGTCTCCTGATTATTTAAGATACGTGCTGAAAAATACTGAATAGGATTATTCTGGGACAGTTTTTACATTCAGGCTTTAAGCAATAATCTGAACAGTGGCTACTTATCTATAACATTACATTTGTATTCTCGTCCTTTGTCACCTTGAATAGGAAATGAAGTCTGCCTTTGCAGGGAGCTGCACAACATACTTGGAGTGATAATAAATATTAAGCATAAAAATGCATAGGAAGTGATTTGACAAGTAGCATGCTGCGTGATGTGTTAATTGTCCCACCTACAAATGCCCAAACTCCAAGCAAAGATGAATGAATGGACAGATAGACAGACAGAAAGTTATGAAAGGTTGTACAGCACTTACCTAGCATCCCATCCCCTCCTGCCTTTAATGCTTGAGTTGTGCCTGGAACAGCTTTGGAAGAATCCAAGTGTCCTTCATGATCAAGAATGTCTGATGTCTCCCCATTAGTGGCTATGTCAGAGTCTGGGATGAGTCCATGTTTCTGTGGAGAAGCAAAAGCAATGCTTTACAGCCTGCTGTTGAGAAAGGGTAGGAATGTTCAGGTGTTCTTATCTTAACATTCTGAATAAACAAAAGCTTCAATTGTTCCACTAAGCATGGCTGAAGTCAGAAGAGAGCATAAAATACTGCATCTCTCAATTCAGCCATTGGAAGCATGTGATCTCAGCTTTTAAAAACAAAAATGTTATTAAAATGTAAATCTGCTGCATAAAATATTCCTCAGAGAAGCACCTCCTACAAAAGCAGCTACTTCATACTACAGTTCATCCTTAGAGCTCCCAGCCAGTATTAGGGGGAAGGACTTTATACAGAAAATTTCCTGAAATGGCAACTTACAGGCAACATGAAATAAGAGTTTAACAGATTAACATTTTCTGCACAAATGTACAGGAGGAAAAGGTCAGAATATAAGTTGCTTTTATTCCTCTTGCATACCTTCAGTTGCTCCTTCAGCACAATCACTTCATCTCTAAGGTCATCCCGCTCACTCCTTATGGAATCAAAGAAATCTTTCTGCCTCTCTAATGCCTGAGTTCCCAAGACAGACAGAGGGCGAGGAGATGTGAAGAAAGGAAACAAGTAAAGACCAGGAAAAGCAAGTATAAACAAGAACAAGCAGATTTCAGATATTCAGGGATGCATGGAAGTAGCACGTATGAAGAAGGTGAAGTTTACAGATTAAAGGACCACATTCATGTACAGGGAGATAAACTTCAAATCCAAGAAACATACAGCTTATTCAATAACCAGGAATTCCTAGTAAAGACATTCAGAGCCCAATCCTTTATTAAAGATCTTTCAAACAAGGACTCACTTTTCATTGTTATCTGCTAGACAGATTAATTCATATCCATATTTCTCCAGCACGTACAGTAAAGATGTAGTGCCACCCCTGTATGTTATCAGAAGGGCACAAAACCAGGCCCAGCAGATTTTAACATTCCATGGGTTACCATCACAGATTTCAATTAATTTCAAAGATGCCAATAGGTCATCTTTAGACTGGGATGTACCATGTGCAAATGCACATTTTGCTACTCGCTCTCTACCCCCCCCACTATTTCTACATAAATACACAAATAGAACAGTAACAAAAATCAGAGAGTTTTGAGTTTCAAATTGCTACAAGCGATTGGACATAACAAGTAAGGGCAAGCTGCCAGACTTCTTTCTCCTTCTATATAATGAAGGTATTCCATGGTCATCGTTAAAAAATAAAGCCATGCTTTTATTTAAGAGTGGGTTTCCGTTTGACTTTGATAAAGCACAGTAGGAAGGGATGAGAAGCAAGGGAGAGCTAAGGACTCTCATCTCGACAGCCCATAAATAGCTCCACTGCTGCTGTACCACACTCCAGTTTCTGCTCAGTCTGCAGATTAAATCTGAATAAGCAAAAATTCAGTGCTGATGGAACTGCATTATAAATAGCACTTCCTTTCTCAATATGGCAAATACAGATGGTACATCACAGCAAATAAATTATCCTAGGTTTTGAAACCAGACCAGATGCCAAGTTTTTCTTGGATTTTAAGATACTGGCTGAAGACAGAATCTACTATTTACAAGTTCACTGGTAACATAGTAAGACAGCCACAAAAAGCAAATTCACTAAGGAGGATTTTATTCAGATGCTTTGCAAAAGCAGGATCAGCTGGAGAATGACAGTGCCACTGAACACATTTCAGGAGTTTACAGTCCTACCCCTATTTTTTTGTCTTTCCACTCTATTGTCTCCTGAAGATCAGAAATTTCCCTGACATAGCTCTGCTGTTTCTGTTGCAGCTGTTGGATTTCCTGAGAGACAGGAGCAAAACAAGAAGACAGAAAGCAGGTAACAGTTAACAAAGAAGGTCAAGATTGCAGTGATGCCAAAGAAAGAAAAAAGTCAGGTGCTAAAGTAAGAGTATCCACATGCTCAGATTCACATTTCTGACATCTCAGCTAAACCTATGCTCCTGAAGACAATCCTACTATCCACAAAATGGCTTAGAACAAGTTAAGACAGTCCCATTAGTTTCCTCTGTATCTCCACAAACTGCTGTCTGAATCACAGCTTATTTCATACTATAGAGAAGGCAAAAAGGAAGTCCAATTTCAGGTAATATTTACAAAATTACTAGTTCTGGTAGTCATCTCTGAACCTGCTTAGCCTGAAACACTAGTATGTCTTCAGGTGAGAAACTTGAGTAGGGAACAGAATTTTCCACGCGTAACCTTCTACGCTGCTACTAACTGAGAACGTACCAAAGAAACCATTACAAATAAAAAGTTACTTACTGCAAGCATTTCATCTCTCTGCTTCAAAGTCTCTTTGATTTCCATAAACTGGAACTGCAATATGCTGTGAGCATGCTTCTCCCTCTCAAATTCCTATGAATAATGAAATACTCATGAGATTTTTATTGATCAAAAATAACATCCCATTAAAAAAAAGAGAGAGAAAATAAGCCCAAAGAAAATGCAATTAATGAATATTCTTCTAATCACAATCCCACAAGAATGTAATCTTTATCTTACTTGTCCTTCCAAGAAACTATTATTCCATCAAATATAGAAGTGACAGTCATCATTTAGACAGTGTCTTAAGTTAAGCAGCAATGAATAGCTATTACACTCATGTCCTACAGACTTCACAAGCAAATGGATGGGAATTTAACCCATTTTTCCATAGCTGTGTACAGAACGTTCACAACACTGCAGACTTAAAAATGCCCACAACACACCACATATTCCAGGAACTATGTATTTTGAAGTGCACTGTAGTCAAAAGCCCCAGGCTTAAAAGCCAGTTCTGAAAAGCAAACACTAGACGCAGCTTTATTATCTAACACCAACTCCCTAGTTGTCAGATACTGAATTCATGTTAAAACTTAAATCAGCTCTCAACCAAGTAGCTGCCTTAACTATATAAACTACACAATGCTCCCAAGGGCCTTCTGAAGAGATCTTTGCCTACAAAAATGCTCCAGAAGTTACTATAAACACTATGAATTTACTTAAAGATGGAATACAAAAGGACATAGGGTACTATCGGTACAGCCTTATCATAAAAAAAGATTACTTCACTTGTTCAGAAACTGCTTTATAAAACAGAAGTTTCAGGAAGATACCCATGTGTATGATCACAAGTACATAAATGCTGCTATTCAACTTGCTTTAGCAGTAACCAATAACTTATCTAAAATCTTGATTACTAATTTGGTTGCCTCCTCTGCCCCCCCTCCAAGCTTTCCCTCTTATAAATAACACACCATAGCTATATACATACTTTACTTTTTTCTTCATATTGCCGCCTGGTTTCTGCCAGCTGCTCTTCTAACTCTAAGAGTGCATCCTTCAGGGTATCTACTTGGTACATGAAGTTTGTTTTTTCATTGTCTAGTTGAGCATTTGACACCATAGCCTTCTTATATTTCTCTTCGACTTCAGCTAGAGAGTCCTGCGAAGAATAAGTAGCCACAGTCAGTGTTAGTTATAAAGGACATTTTGCCAACCAAGCCCTTCAAGAAGAAAATTAAGCACTAAGCTACAAGCATGCTGAGTACTCCTGTGGAAACCAGAACTACTCACGGTGTCCTAAGGTGATGGTAACGTCCCTGACGTTCCCACCAGACATCTGTATACAAGCAAGGAACCTTACCTCAGGACGGATAAAATGTTTCCTGTTCTCTGCCGTTTCAGCTTCTGTCTCTTCAGAGTTTTCTTCCTTCTCCCTCCTCCCCCTGTCCCTGCACACTGGCAGCTCAAAGCAGCTGCTGAAGATGACAAGTTGGAATCTGTTTCTTTTAAAGGTAAACTGGCCTTGATGAGCTTGAGCCTTAAATTAAGGCAGTCTGACAGCCACTTCACAGAGACTACAAGGATCCTTGCAGTGTGGGAACCACTAAATATACTGACTCAGGAATCACAATTTGCCATGAAAAAAAATGCAGCTTTTATGGCCCATAGTATCATTTTTCATTAGGTTTCCTGTATCACCTCCCCTTCTTTACAAAATTATTCTGTAAGATACAATTCCCAGGGTCTCAGAAACTCCTCATATCAGCTTGACCTGAACACAAGATACTGAGGTATTTATAACAACAGATGACTGCAAGATAAAGATCAGGGTCATTTTCTCCATGTTATGCAAACTTAGCAGTATTTGATTTTGATAGAGAAAAGACTCACATAAACACAACAGTGCAAATATAAACAGGGACATCCATGCCAATATTTTAGTGTACAGACCAAGCAATTTCTCTCATAAGTAATTCTAGTAATTCCAACTAAAGCACGGCTGAGCTTCACATACTTCGCTTTTCGTTCAGTCAAAGGAAGTGGGGATAGCAGCAGTGAGAAAATGACAAATTAACTTTGAATCCACTTAGTTTCCATAAACAAATAAGATAATTTGTCTTTATGGACATGAATTTCTACATTTCAAACACAAGTTGTGTTTTGGTGCGCTTTCCAGCCCAAGGACGAGAAATACCAAGCACAGGAACATCAGCAAGATTTGGAAACAGTAGTAGGATCAAACCTCATAAACTGACTGGAAAGGAAGGACATGCAATAAGATGACAAAGTAGGTGCCGTGCCCCTCTTTCAGCACATTAGCTTTTGTTTTCTTAGCATCAAGCATTGCAGCATGGTACAAATCCCCACAAAAGGCAATCTCAGGGACACAAACTGAAAAATAACCTGCATTTTTTATGCAGTGTGATTATCTTGCTCACAGTCATCAGGGAAAAACAAAAAAAAAACACCCAGACTTTACAGAAATTTCTCCACTGACAATCTAAGATGGCATCATCTTCACCTGTCACAGCTCTGAGCTGATGACACACTCAGCAAAGCTGATTAATCTTGTACTATATGCCTAGGTGTGTACATACATATTTACAAGACTGCCTTTGCCAAAAAAATGCTGCTTGTGTTACTGCTCACTTATGAGGTGGTGCTATGCAGACGCACAAGTTAGCTGTTGTGCTAAAATCAGTTTATGGCTTCATGGAAGTGGTAAGTGCTTCTTTGGTGCCAACCGTGTGAGCACTCACTCTTCACATAACAAGCTTTGTTACAAGTACTGTTTAAGAGTGTCTTCTGTTCTCTATGAAAACAAAATGACAGTCACCACCTCATAGGCACAGCTTTCCCAAGGCATGCTGGGCTTCATCAAAACCAAAAACACACAAACTTTTAACTCTGATTTTTCATAGCACTGTAGGTAACTGAGCACTAGTTCATCTTCTAGTGTTGGGAGGATAAGAAAACTACAAAAAAACCCTAATAATTTTTATTTGCTAGGCAAATGATTACCACCTCAAAACAACAAAGGCAACATGCAGCAGTCATCAGCATTCTTTCAGTTACCGTTTGGAAACATCTCTCACCACAATCAATGGAGGTCAGAACAGTTAATGAAATGCTTTGCACACAGTTTACAATCCCTACCAGAAGGGAAGCATGCAAGGTCAGTTCTAGGTCTCACACTGACTCTCTGAATGTTTAGCTGGTGTTAATAACCACACTCCTGGTCTGCAGTAAACCAGTACCTTCATTTCTTTCAGTCCCTGCATGTATCTGCCTTCTATATCCTGAATCTGGTCCTTTAACTCATAGATGTCCTGAAGGAAATGGTGAGAAAGGTGAATGATGCCACTGAAACTTAACTCACAGATGCACAGCTGATATGGAAAAACAAGTACTTAAACAACTTAAAACTGTTGTTTAAGGAACAACCTGCCCTTGAACACCTCAGGGAGAGGGCATTCACAGCCTCCCTGGACAACCTGTTTTACTGTCACCCTTATTGTTAAGAATTCCTTCCTAGTATCTAGTGTAAATCTACCCTCCTCACTTTTCATTTGCAGCACACAATTCATTGTAGCAGAACTTCCAAAAGGGAGAGACAAGACAGTTTAATTTTTGGAAAGAAGTCTAAAACATTTAATAATATCCTTTGGATATTATAAATCTATTCAATAACAACATGAAGGGCATTCCTAGTCAGTATTAGTCTGTAAATCCCAGACAGTTCTTAAGGCAACTTGTATATGGGAGAAGGTGTTATCTTGTCCCAGGTAACAAGCAATAGAATGAGAAGAAACAGTCTCAAGTTGTGCTGGGTACTAAGAAAAAAAAAATCTTCATTGAAAGAGTGCTTAAACACTGGAACAGGCTGCCCAGGGAAGTGGTGGAATCATCATCCCTGAAGTGTTCAAAAAACTTGAATATGTGGCACTTAGGGGCATGGTTTAGTAGTAGACATGGCAGTGCACTTAGGGGCATGGTTTTGTAGTAGACATGGCAGTGTTAGATTAACAGTTGGATTTGATGATCTTGGAGGTCTTTTTTAACCTTAATGACCCTCTAGTCTTGAACAGGAATATCATCACCACTTTCAAGTAATCTTACAGGTTATGAATGTGTCAAATACCACGTATAAAAATACTGTGATCAAAAGAGGCATAGTTAAGAAACAGATTCCTAACAATTTATGCTAGTTCTAAGAATTTCTTACCTTAATTTCTCTAATGGATGCCTCTGTATCAGCTGAGATGGAGGTATCCCCACTGCCTCTTCGTGAAGAAGTCCCACCCAGAGAAGCTAAGGTAGCTGCTGATAAACTGGAGACAGTGCGTGCTCCCTACAACGACACACAGTTAAAAACAGTTATAAACTTTCTTCTAGGTACATTGGGGGGTTGCAGTTTGGTTTTTGAAGGACACATTTCTTGGTTTCTTTGGTTTTGTTGTTCTTTTCTTTTTTGAATCTATGCTTTACACCCAACTGCTACAGTTCTAAATGATGCAAATTCAGATAAAACATGTATCTTTAAGAAGAAAAAAAAATAATCCAAAAAGTAAAGATTTAACAAAGAAAAATAATGAGAAAAAGCTGACCGCAGGTATTTAAGCTCCACTGAAACTGGAGTTTGCATGACTTAGCCTCTAACTGTAATTCTAAATCAGACAAAGCCTGATTACTTGTAGTAACACATATTGTGAATGCTTCTGACTACCCTTTCAAGTTCCTCTCCTTTCATGGATGTTTTTCTGTTCTGCAGCAGTAGCTGCATTAACTTTTACTGGAGTAAGGGCTCCGCATTAAGCTGATTTCTCACTACTGTGGTATGTACCTCTCTTACTCTTTATTTATTTTATGTAATACTATAATTAAAATCTTATAAACAAAGCCTGTGTTCACATGACTTAACCTAAACCAACTTCAGCAAGCTGTTATTGAAGGTCAACTACTTAACCTTTGAATAATCATAGTGGTTTAAAAGTTTGTCTTTAAAAACACATGTAGTAGTAGAGGGCTTGAGTAATTCAAAGTTTCACCCCACAGTGGATTTTGTAGAAGGCTCCTGTGCACTCTCAGTGAGTTCTACCTACCAAAAAGAACATGAAAAAAAGTGCTATTGGCAGAATAATTCAGAAGCTACTTCTTACCTTCTCAAAGTCTTTTTCTGGCCTTTCTTCAATCTGTAAAACAAAAGATTTGGATGGAATCGTTATATAATAAAGGGCAAGTGAGAGCAGTAGGAGATCAGAAAGGGAATTCTTGTAAAAGACTTTCCATTAGCAATTTCTATCCACTAAAAAAAGCAGCCAGCTCACTCAGAACAGCAGCATCCTGGCTGGCAGCTCAGGGCACATGGCTGGACAATTCACTTCCAATTTTTCAATACACTTACTAATAAAAAAAACTCAACACTATTGAGTCCATTAAAGAAGACATAGAAATGCTTTTTCCCCCCACATACTCTGCATCACAGTGTTTCAGACACGAAGACAGCACTCAGTCAAGAGTTAACAATGGAAGAATACAAAGACCTACATGGCCATGAACTTCAAGCCCCAGGTATCTTTCTCTGGATGTATAAATAGTTGTCAGCACAACAGCTGTATACCTATGCTCCTATTTACTTTAGAAAAAGTTACAAATATGCCTCAAATGAACCCCAAATAGCAATTTAAGTAGAAAGGTTAGCTTTTTTAATAGAAAGCTCCATAGAATTCCAGACCAAGATAAATTCCTGATATTACACTTTTGTTACGGACCTTAACTCTTCCCCAGGCTTCTGAAGCCTGCCAATGCATTCTCCCACATTCCAAAAAGCCAGATACCAAGTTTGACTTGTACTGTGCCTGCACTGTTCCCTAAAGAACAAGGATTGGAGGAGAAAAAGTGAACCTAAAGCTCTAGATCTCTGCTAAGTATGTCTGCTCAAGACAAAAGATGACTGAGTTCAAGGAAAGATCCAAGTAAGGCTGATACTACAAAAATTGACCCTCAAGTTAAATACCAGGGTACAGGTTCAAAGTCTAAATAAACAGCTCTTTCATGGTTTCAGTACTTCACTCAAATGTATTCACACAGAAGAGAGATCCTGTGCTAAAAGTAGTCTAGAAGAAAGAAAATAGAGCCAAAAAAGCAATCAGGAGTACTGAAAATTACCATGGATAGAGGCAGCTTAAAATTACAGAGCAAAACCCACATAAAACCCGAGTAGAATCTTTTTTCCTTGATGAGAAATATCCTATCAACTTTCTCCTGCTCTGAAATCAAACAAAATATACAAAAGTGCTCAAGAGCAGAAATTTAAAGCTCAAGTATTTTGTCATTATTCACTATTGGCAGGTATCTGAGGAGTGCATTCCACAGCTTTTTACACCGATGATATGTCCCATATCAGAAATTCTCTGTTATTAGCATTAAGAGAAATGAAGATGCAGGCTTCAAAGTAAAATGAGCTACACCTGAAATACTAGAAATCACAGAGCACAGGATATTAGGGGTTGGAAGGGACCCAAGGAGATCATCGAGTCCAACCCCCCTGCCAGAGCAGGAGAATACTATCTAACACAGATCACAGAGAAACACATCCAGACAGGCCTTGAAAGTCTCCCTCCAGAAAAGGAGACTCTGCCACCTCTTTGGGAAACCTATTCCAGTGCTCTATGACCCTTACAGTAAAGAAGTTTCCCCTTGTGTTGAGGTGGAACCTCTTTTGCTGCAACATACACCCATTGCTCCTTGTCCTATCACAGAGAGCAAGTGAGAAGAGCCTGTCCCCCNCACAAGGGCACATTGCTGTGCCATGGTTAATTTGTTATCCATCAGGACCCCCTGCTTGGTGTCAACAGCAAACTTGCTGTGCAGACACTTTGTGCCCTCATCAATGTCACTGATGAAGATGTTGAACAGGACTGGCCCCGGCACTGGTCCCTGGGACACACCACTAGTCACAGCTCTCCAGCTGGACCTGGCACCATTGATCGCCACCCTCTGAACTGTATCTTGCAACCAGTTCCTAACCCACCTCACTGTCCGCTCTTCCATCCCGTTCCTAACCCACCTCACTGTCTGCTCTTCCATCCCACACTTCCTCAACTTGCTCACTAAATAAACTTTGCAAAGGCACTGAATACACAAAGTACTTAGAGAGAAACATACAAAAAATTGAATTTGGATGCAGAAACAGAAGGTTACTAATGAAGGCAGATACTTCAGGCTAACAAGATGGACTAATTTTTGCATACGGTTTATTATTTTCATTCCAGACAGCTCCAAGAGGTGGATTTGGCAGCCTTCTAGTTGGGTCAAACACTACTTTTTTGTTTATCAAAACAATTGTAGCAGTGTAAATTTTGGCATTTTACCAAAATATAGTGTGCACACAGACAGAGAAATTTAGGTACATCCTTTTTATGAAGTCTACCTTCGGAGCTCGGAGCACAGCTCAAAGTACTATTTTCTCTAAGTCATTTTCAGAAAGTTCCTCACTTTTTAAAAAACCACATGCCATCTCAGTTTTTAATAAGATAAAGAATGGAGCAAATATTAATATATATAATGATGCATCACATGAGTCAAAGGCTTCCATTTACAAAAGGGGAAATGTTGAAGACAATGTGGCGAGAGATGTGCATGTGCTGTACATTTCTAATGAGAGTACTCATAACCACACCTGTGAAGCTTGCTACACACTTATTGCAAAACAATCTTTAACAATTCTTTCAGGTGGCATCATCTTTAATAATTAAAGCTATTAAGTAACTTCTAAAATTGAGGTGGTTTAAAAAAAAATAAACAAAACAACAAATACAGGTGATTTCATTTTCCCTAGTGATGCTCATGCATATCTATCTGATGCCATGGATAGAATACACAGAGCATTTTATCCTCAGAATCAGTCATTAGCACTGCCAATTTAATTGAAATATTACCATTTAGAAATTTAATGCTTTGAGAGAAGCCACTCTTCACACAGTGTCCATTCGCTGCAAAGATGCCTCCTGCTACACACCACTCTGCTAAGTTAAAATCAGTCTGAAACAAGCAGCATCCCATTTCATGGTTATGTGTGTGTGATACATCCAAAGCTGTGAAGATCTCCTTGTAGAAAGACAGAAGTCTATTTCAGATTAATATTTTATATGGTTTTTCATTCTGCTCATGTCTAGACAAATGTTTTCACAGTATCACTCCCTCCTGAAGAGAAATCGTGCCTTCCAGCACCAGTCAGCCACCAGAGGGAACTCCAAGTCGTTTTCAGTCTTCACCCGGTCTAGCAAGCCTCTTGGCATTCGATCCAGTGCACAATCAAACACAGAAAGTTCAGGACAAAATGTTTATTTTCATTAGAAACTGCACAAAAATTCTTGCCCCAAATAGTTACCTTCCATACTGTCATTTGGTAAAGAATACTGTAATGACAAAACAGAATGAAAACAGCCTCTCCATCTTCCCACTACTACGCTCAGCCTTGCTTTTCATACAAATATAGTGGCTTTGGGATTTTTCTGCATACAAAAGGATTACCAGAACACTTGTTAGAAAAAGAGATTTAAAGAGGAATTCACCTCATGATGCCAGACCTTTAATTTCTAGAACACTGCACCATTTTTCATGTCTACAATGAAACAGGCCTGTCTCTAATCAGGAATTACCTTCCTCTCCACCACCAGTTTGGGTAATTTGTACTTTAATGTGTAAAAAAGCAGGAAAAGGAAGTCATTTTCAGAGGAGCTCCAGCTCTGTTTTGGCAAAGGGAATAGGTTGCTCCCTGCACAAGAAGTACAGTGAGATCAGAGTTCAGCCTCTTCTGACAGATTTCAGAATAAATCCAGGTCCACGTTCCCAAAATGTCAGCAGTATCAGAGGCCTACTCCAGCTGGAAACTTAACAAGAGCCAAATCATTCCACAAGTCTGTATGTGGATATATTGCCTATTTTTCATCAACAACAACAAAGTTATGCTAAAATGTTTGAAGAAGTACTTCTCTCTATTCAGCAGTCAGCTAGCAGGTTAACCCTTGAAGCTCTTCATCAGAACCTAGTGCTCAGGTCAAAATTAGAGCCCCTGTAGCATTATCACAGCGCATCCAAGATGACTTTCCAACACTACTGAAAAGACCAGAGCCCATAGGACAGAAAAAGCATTATCTGCCAGCTACAAGTAAAGAGAACTTTAAAATCAATGGAAGTAACAGGACTGGGACAAAATTTCCAGCTTCCTAACCAAGGGCTGCAAAGAAGGGAAATCTGAGAAGTTTGCTGCTGAGTACTGCTGCAGACTATGTGTAGGTATGAAAAAAATTTAAGCCTGTTCAGTATGTGGCTGTCACTGGCTCAGCTTCATCTAAGATCTCGCACTTAGATCACCTTCCTCAAACTTTGTTTTTTTTTTTTCTTCCTTTTTTTTTTTTTTTCTTCTGTAGGACAAATCAAATTAAGATAATTTCCTGCTCTTAAAGTAGTACAGCACAGTTTGAAACGGAAATATGGCCCACACTGGAAAAAGGATAGTTGAACACAGGATGGTATCTACAACAACTGGAATTAAAAACCAGTGAAGTCATCATAACCCCCCCTGCAAACCCCATCTTACCAGTCTGGTCATCTGGGCTTGGGTTGGCAGCAGCAGCATAGAGAACTCCCTTGTAGCTTTCCAATGAGAGCCACCTTAACACTAGCAATTAGGAATAAGCCTTTAAGAGTCAGCAGAAGAAAACCACTGCTGAACTTTGTCACATCTAAAGTGGTTTTGTCAGAAGTATCCTCACTCAGGAATGAGTGTTATGCCAAACGTCACTGCTTAAACAAACTTATCAGTCTCTGAAATGCAAGTTAGCACTGCAGCAAATCCTCACTCCAGAGGGGCTGAAAGCACACCCATACTGTCAGTGGCTGGGTTAGGAGACAAGCCTATGCTGAATCCTCAAGTGCAGAGAAAAGAAGGCAAAGCTTGAGCACGCTGATAACTGAGCATGCTGATAACTGCTTCCATGAAAATTAAGACCAACTTCCTTATTTTTTTTGCTCCTGGTGAGGATATGATAAGCTTCTTCAAATGAAAAGAAGGTATTCACAACTGTGCATTAATATATTGCCTGAAGACTGCACACTTGCTACATGGCACCTGCATTAATTACTAGTGGAAAACATATCATCAAAACAGCAAACTTCATGCAGATATAGTGAATTCTTAAAAATAAATACAAAGACAAATAAACATTCAAGTTGTGTTCAAGATGCTCCTGACTTTTATTGCATTACAAACATGATGATGCAAACAAGCTGGCAAAGCCATGTGCAGCAGGAAAACTACTGTTGCTTTTTGATCGCTGCTTAATCAACAGCAACAGAAGAGGGGAAACAAGGTTCTGAGAAACAAATTTAAGGGCTGAAGTGACAAGATACTGGATGCTTTAATTTCAAAAGTTAAATTAAATCATTCTCTGTTCTCAATACAGTATCTAACTTCTCCTGACAGTGAGGCTTGGGAACAGTTGAGGTTTGGTTTTCTGCCTAATAATGGCCATAACCTTAAGAAAAATCACGTTTAAGTTCACTGTTAAGCACTCATGATTACAGTTCATAGATTTTATAAACTATCACACTCTTGAGTGAAATAAGCATGCTGGAAACTCAGCTTTTCAACCCACAGATATCCCCTTTCCTTCCTCCTCCACCAGCCAATTGAAAAAAATCAACTTGGAATCAGATGTTTGTATGTGTAAATGCCAGAAAATACATAAAATAAATCAAGAAAGCATATGACTTGGCAGGGAACAATTCCATTTGCGGGGGCAGCAATATATAAAAAAAGTTCTAATCTAAACTACCCATACAGACAAAAATAACCACTTTTTTTTCCTCTCCCAAGTTATCACCATCATCCATGGAGATCTTTATTCTTCCTTTAGGCAGTCCAAGCAGATGACATTTCGGGACTGTACAAGTAGAAGCAATATACTGCTAAGCCTGTTGAGAAGACGGGGCTTTATTTCAGCATCTTTACTGCCAGGATCAAGTATGCAGCTGGAAATGTTATCAAAATGCCTTAAAGCCTCTGCTAGTAAAAGGTAAGGCCAGTGATTAGAATAGAACAGAATCAACCAGGTTGGAAGAGACCTCCAAGATCATCCAGTCCAACCTAGCACCCAGCCCTATCCATGGCACTAAGTACCTCATCCAGTCTTTTCCTGAACACCTCCAGGGATGGTGACTCTACCATCTCCCTGAGCAGCCCATTCCTTATTGTGATTTAAAGGAAAAAGGACTGTCTGTTTAATTCAGAAAAAAAAAGGGGAGGAGAAAAAAAATGTTTAAAAATAAATATAAAAATCCCAAAGTGCTGCCTCGCTGACCCTGTGTAGTAAGTGGAACTTTGAGAGCAAAGTCATCCCATTAACAAGGCTTGAGCTACTTTGCAATAGGAGAAGCAAAGCCCCTGCAGTGGTCCCTTTCAGACCTACTGCAGTAACTGCCAGCTCTTCAAGGCCATGAACATAACGGAAGCTCTTCACACCCTGCAATAAACCACTAATTAGAAAGAAAAAGAGAAGAAATTGAAATGTGCCCATTATCTCCTTGCAGGGCAGATTCAGCTTGGCACCTCTCCATGTCAGTGCTGACACAGCTAACCATCCCCAGCCACTTGCACACAAACAGTCTGAAGTGTCAGCAAAGAAGGAAGAGAAAAAAAATCCCCTATAGCTCCCAGGAGGGGCAAGCTGCACTCTGTGACTGCTGTAAACAACTTGCACAAATGACTCACACTGCATACAAGAAAGACATAAAGGAAACAGATGAATGTATAGCAACCCTTAACACTGTAAGAACTTCATATCCTGAGGTTTTGTTGGTTTTTTTTTCTTTTTTTGCTTTGTAGATAGTTAAACTTCAGTTTGCAAAGCCATTTAAGAAATATTAGTAATGAAGGATACATACTGCAAGGATTCACAGAGCTCAGGCATTCAGATTCAAGGATTAATTCAAGGAATACGCTGTCCAGGGATGTGGTAGAGTCACTATCCCAGGAGATGTTCAAGCACCATGTAGCCGTGACACTTAGGGACACGGTTTAGTGGTCATGGTAGTGTTGGGTTGACAGTTCGACTTAATGATCTTAGAGGTCTTTTCCAACCCTAATGATTCTATCATCTAATGATCTGTGGGTTGATGAAAAGCTCAACATGAGCCGGCAGTGTGCATGTACAGCTCAGACAGCCAACCATGTCCAGGGCTGCATCAAGAGAAGCATGGCCAGCAGGGCAAGGCGGGGGTCATTCTCTCTCTTTGCTTTCATCAGACCCCACCTGCAGTACTGTGCAGTTCTGGAGCCCCCAACCCCCAACACAAGAAGGACATCAAACTGTTAGAGTGAGTTCAGAGGAAGGTCACAAAGCTGTTCAGAGGGCTGGAGCATCTCTGCTATGATGACAGGCTGTGAGAATTGGGACTCTTCAGCCTGCAGAAGAGAAGGCTTCAAGGAGACCTTATAGTGGCCATCCAGTATCTGAAGAGCATCTACAGGAAGGCTAGGGAGGGACTATTTATAAGGTCTCGTAGGACAGGACAAGGGATAAGGGGTCTAAACTTCGAGAGGGGAGATTTGAACTAGATGTTAGGAAAGGGTTCTTTACCGTGAGGGTGGTGAAACACTGGCATAGATTGCCCAGGGAGGTTGTAGATGCTCTCTCCCTGGAGGTGGTCAAGGCAGGTTGGATGAGGCCTTGAGCAACCTGTTCTAGTGCAAGGTGTCCCTTCCTATGGCAGGCAGTTGGAACTGGATGATCCTTGAGGTGCCTTCCAACCTAAACCATTCTATGATTCTCTGACAGATAATCAAAATGGTGACTTCTTTTATAACTCCCTGCTGACGTATGTTATCTGACGAAAATCCTTTTAACAACAAAGAAAAAAAAAGTTGTAGGAAGTGGATGCTGCCTTGTCTTTAGGAAACACCAGTACCTCTGACCACATAGCTCTCTTCTGTCTGTTGTGTTTTCTTTTGCTCCAGACAGTTTATTCATCTCTTTCTCACTCTAAAGGAGAGCTCAATTGATGGTCAAAAGACCTGCCTGTTCTCTGCCTGATAACAATAACCTGCATGGACACTTGAGGTGCCTTTCCCTGCTGGAATTCAGATGCACTGAACAGCTCAAACTGTGCAGTGGGAAAAAACCCAGTGCACAGACTTTAACGAGACAGGGTACCTTTGAAGGGGGAACCAGCATGATGGAGGCCATCAGACACAAAGCAATTCCTTACTGCAGACTCTGGGTGTTTACTGAAAAGGAACACTCCAAACATTCATGTCATCATTTACCATGTTGCATGCTGTGGTAGCTTCTTTGGCTACCCTTTTAAAATTAGTCCTTAAGACAACATTTACAGCAGATAAGTTTCAGGCCTCAGCAAACAACAAAGTCAATAGGGTGTTATGACTAAAGAAGCACATTGCGTGTGGTAACTTACAGTATCACCTCTCTCATCTCTTACTGTCTTGAGGATGTGGTAGGTGATACATGACAAGTCTCCACATTAAAACCTCCCTAGGAGAAATGCTTCCATGAAGGAAAGTCAGCTTACTGAAAGTTCATACAACACTTCAGAGCTCACTCTCTGTGGAATATTAATTTTGTTACACACTATTTTAATGTAAGCTGCATATTTCCTCTAAGAGACATAGTACTGCTCTCCGATAGTCTCACCAAGCTACTTGCTCTGAAATTAACCAGGAGAGGAAGTCAGAGTTATAAATACCTAAACAGAACAATCACAAAGAGAAAGCAGCAATGTGTCATTGAAAAAAAACAAGAAGACAATTACTTTACATGTGTAAAAAGCAGTGGAAGAAGTCTTGTATTGTTCAACTACAGTTGGAGAAGTCTTTAGCATTTAAGATGTTCAGCCTGTGACTGCTTGGGGAGTTCATTATACTTGACAGGCTGGGTACATACATAGTACTCTGGCACCTCGCCTAATGCTAAAGATTCTGCAGTGACCAGTCACTGACAGTCCCAGGCAGGTATGCTCAGATCCAACCTCTGGATAGCCCTGCAGCTTTGCAGTAACACACCGCCTACATACTGCCCAATGCAGTGAAACTAAACTGCTTGAACGCTGCAGTGAGATTTAGGGTTTCCTGCCTTTAATAATCACAGGAGATGTGGCACTAGCATCAACAACCCGGCCTTCTTCACAGTGCCCTTGCCAATGTGCTCCATGCCCAACTCTGAAAAGAATTAGCACTGTTATGCAAGTTTAAAGTGTACTTGCTATTGTAAACACATGCATATCTGCATAGAAATTAATTCAGTTCTCTAATTTCTCATTTGCTTCACCTCTTCTTTCTCTCAAGTGTTGTCCAGAAGGTCCCATTAATAGCATAAGAAACAGTCCCATGAGGGACAGTGACCTCTTTGTATGAAAAAGGACCCTGAAGAACAGAGGAATTAAACAGATTAAGGAGAAAGAAAAATAGAGGAGCTCACCACTGGACTGGCCCGAGCAGAGCTGGCTCTTGAGGATGCCCGAGATCCCGAACCAAGGTAACAGCTGTACTCAGAAGGCTGCCACAGGGAAACCAAGAACAGCAAGCAGAGAAAAGAGAAATGGATTAGAATGGGGAAGGGAAGCGAGAGAGAGGTTTCAGAGCATTACATCGGCAGTTAGTTACGAAAATGATGGCATGCAGCTGGACAAAGAACAGCAGTGAAAGTCAGAGAACAGACATCTCAACTGGTACTGTAAAAATTAAGGCAAGCAGTAATTCCAGTTGATGGACCAAGCAGAGTTTTGATTCAATTCTTGGAATGACAGGATGCTGATGATTTCTTTATACTTCTCAAAATAGCAGCCACAAGTAAGCAACTGTCATCTCTAATACAAAAGGCTCAATCCTACTACTTCCCAAAAGCTCTGAGGTGAGCCTTCTTCCCATGCTTCCAATATTGTGTGCACATAAAATGAATCTGTGTTCCACCGGCCAAAGCAAGAAGCATCCATTTTTGTTGTGATTAAAGTAAAAACTGAGACTATATCAAGGACTAAGATCTCCCTGCTTTTCCAGCACCTGAAGTTCTCACCTCCTGCCAAAGATAGTACTTTTATCCTTATAAGCAAACATCTAAGCAGTGATGTAGAACAACAGGGCTGACTTGTTGCTGCTGAGGACAAAGAACAGGTCTATTCTGTTATATATCCAGAGGTTATAATGCTGTGAAAGTAGAGAAGGGAAATGAAAGTTTAAAGTGTTGAGGAAACAGAACTAGAACTTATGCTGGAAATGCAATTTAGACTTACTCTCTCTATTTTCACAGATTTCAGTGTAGCAGCTTCACACTCAACCTTGTATTTAGATGTACTTGATAGAAAGATACATTAAGTGTGCGTGTGTGTATATATATGAGGGAGTTTTGATACATTGAGAACAGAGAAGAATTAAAGAGGCTTAAGGTTTACTGGATATGGTATTTTTTCCTATTGCTACTATCTTGAGACAATTGCAAACACGGCCTTTGTAAAAGGGGATTCAAGTCTGTCAACTTTCATGTGCAATAGCTTGTACCAATACAAGGCCAAAGGCAGCTGAGGGACAGGAACAAGCATGAGGAACCGCTCTTCTCAGCGGCTCAGATAATGCTGCCAGTGGCCTTTGTGAGTTTATTTTATAGGCACTGAAGACTCTTTCTTAGATAAAAAAAAACCACTAAAGAATTACCCTACTTTTGAGATACCTGTACTCTGTCATTTTCTAAGATGCCTTCTGTTAAGTTACCTGGCTACTGCAGGAATGCCCTGGACTCCTCAGCTACACAGCCAGCCTAGCCTTCACCAATCTACTGGAGGACTACTTTGGCATTTTTAGTCATGCCAACAAAGTGACACAGTATTAAATAAAAAATCAAGCTTATAATACTAATAAGTGCTAAGAAGATAAAGCTGGAAATAACCCCAGCTACAGTACATAAGCTTAATTACTAACCACAAAGTATTACCTTCTAAGGCACACAGCCCCCAGCAAGCCCCAGAAGCAGGACAGAACGTGACCAAGCCGTGTCCTCAGATGTTTTATATGAACTGACACTGGCTTCATGTCCCTGAACTATTGCATGTCATTTCAGAGATGAGAATATACAAAACACAGAACTGTGCTGCACACAGTCTAAAACTATTTTCAGCACAGCCCCATCAATTCCTAGAATTAAAAAAAAAAGCACTGAACATTTAGGTTTTGTTTTCTTATTATTTAGTTCTGAAACAGAAGCCTCGTGTCATCACTGGTTCTTTATGCCTAAGATAACAAGGATGTAAAATAAATCCAAAACACATGATGAGGAAAGAGTATATGTTACTGAGGGGTCCCATATGAATTGGACCTACTTATTCTGTGGAGCAAAACACAGACATGCCACTCATTTAGCTGGCTAAGACCAAGCAAGGCCAGTTCCAGCCTCGCCCCCTGCTTGACCCTTGCTTTCCCCCTGTCATCTCCTCATCCAAAAACACTCTTTGGAAACAGCTGCCCAAATGGCATACCCTTTACATGTTAAAAGTGCTACAGGGTTTGGAGACCTTAAGATAACGACGGCTAACCATGCAATTGTGACAAAGCCATTCTCCCTTGGAGGCAGAAACCTCATACTTCAACCCTCATTAATACAGGCAACTGTGCAACAGCAACTGCAAAGGTTGGGTTATACCAGACTTCCAAATACCTGTGGCACAGGGTAGCATGAGGATGGAGGAAGGTGAACAATCACTGGCCATTTATTCAGTGGTCCCTGCTCAAGCTAGTAACAGTGGCTCAAAGACTTGTACACAGCCTTTGGGCTCGGAGCCCACTGTAAATGATTTCTCAGAGGTCCACATGATAAACTTTAGCTCTTGAGAGAGACTTAGCTCAAACAAAAGAAGGTATCTTGTACAAAGGGCTGTCAGTCCATATAACCAGCCCACTGAAGCCTCAGTGGCAAACTCGCTAAACTGCTGCCACAACAGTACAAATAGATAAATATTGATGAATTTTCCAGAGCAGCCAAATGGAAACAAGGCACAATTGTGAGACAAAAAGCAACTAGCAGCTTAACATCAATAGCAGCTGGATATACAACCTGACTAGTGAATCAGTGAGAGTGCAAGGGGATGGAATAGGCCATTAAAAACAAGCAGCTGCATAGTTAACATCCTTGAAGGGTTTTCTTCTCCAAGCAAAGTTGTAACTTTTAAGGTTAAACTAACATCAATGCTTTGTCTTGAGGCTTTTATTTGTTACGATGTTAGGTGCTGGTTTTGTCTTTGTTTTTATTCATTTGTGGGGGCTTTTTTTGGTAATCAGTGAAGGAGTTTGGTGAGAGAATAAGCAGTGGGTCCATAGAGTTAAAAGAAAAGAGACTTGTCTTTCTCCCCCTCCCCCCAAGCAGATACAAGAGCAGCAGAGGCCCAATCTGAGAAGAGTGAAGGCATTTTCTGCCTTCTAATCTATAAGCCAAGCCCTGCAGCCTCTCTTTCAAAAGGAAATAATTTATGTTATCATTCCTCATGTTGGGTCTCCCCATAAATAACAGAGGCCACCCCTCCACAGGAGCATGTATTTTGAAAACCATGTCACAAGTTGCCCAAGACACCGCTATGGATGTAAATCCAAGAGACAAAGCCAAGCATGCCATGCATTCACAAAAATCCTTTACTCCATGCTAGCAGGTAAGTGCTAGTGATTTAACACTGGGAAAGCCTTTGATGTTGTGCTTTGTTGGTGCGTGTTTGGATTGTTGGCTTTTTTTAACTATGTTGTTCACAGTTTTCAAAAGAAGACTTCTCATCTTTCCAAGTGCAAGGCAGAACTGAATCCCCCTCACTGCAGGGGAGGCAAGGAGCTAGCACCAGGCTGTCTCAATGCTAGCCAGAGCCAGTCTGAGCAAGGCCAGTCATTACAATAGCAGATAAATCACCACTTACTATGTCATGGAACCTCACAGAAACGATGCTCATAATTTTGCCTCCAGCAGAAGGCTACGAACCTCACACATTTTATATGTTCCTCAGCCCAGAAAAGGCTGTGTTCTGGTACACACAGGTTATTGGAGGACAGAGACAAGACAACAGGGAAACACAGAAAACATCTTACAGCACGAGAACTAGAGGCACTATACCGACGACTCCCACTGTAAATGCTCTCGTCATACACAGACGCCTACAATTAAAAGACAGAGTCAGAACAGGACCGGCAGACCTAGTTTCTGGTTTCAAATTGGAGCAATAGAGATTCATAAGGTGCAGTGTGAAGGTCAGAGGGGAATGAGCAGTATGTGCAAGGACGGGGACATCTCCTGTATGCAATCACGAGCAACATGCAAGTGAAGATCTTACGCAGCCTGACATCAGTGAGCTGGGCAACACCATAAGGCATGTGCAGAATGTGACACACACTCCCTTAAGTCCACCACACAGTCATGCATTTCCAGCCATTCTTCCAGTCACAAGTTCAACATTTATGTTGCCTACCAACAGAACAGCTACATCAATTCTTCAGTTGTTCAAATCTGCTTAACCTTCATTTCTGGTGCTGGCAATATGGGGGCAAAACTCACACTTGATGGGCATCATTTACTAGCCAGTTTACTAAACTAATAAAAGAGGAGAAAGATGTACGTTTTAATGATGCTTACAGTTTAGCATATAAATGTATGGCTCAGGAAATGCAGGGGGAGTAGGAGACAAAGCTTTGAGAAAAAAAAAAAAAGGGAAATATAAACAAGAACAGTGGAACCTGGCTTAAAAAACAAACAAAAAACCCCACCACACCAATAGATTTTTGTTAGTTATTACTCAACCAAAAAGAATTGATGTTGCCTCTCTCAGGCCTAGTCCTGCATATTGTAGCTAATACATCAAAAGGAATACAACCATCTCCATTCCAGAGAGAACCACAACCCCATGAACAGTGGTTGCACAGTTCCACTGAGAATAAAAGGAAAGATCAGCAAATCCATGCCTGTACAAACAGCAATGCACACATGCATTCAGATGGATCAGACACCAGAGTGTGAAACAGGAACTACAGAGGTAAGAGACAACATATGCATGGCTGAAGGTGAGTGGCCTTGGTGTTTGTGTTTAGAGCGTTAGTACAACAAACCCTGTAACTTCTGGCTGGCAGGGCATCACTGTACAGCAAGGAGGGCTGAGGAAGACAAGCACAAAACTTTTTTACATAGAAAATGAAATTAATCAAAAGGACACCTACAGCAGAATTATCTGTCTTGCTGTGAGATTAGGACTGTTAAACTATAACAGAGGGAAACTCAGTATAGAGAATATTAGTCATCTGCACCATAAAAGCATTAGATCTCAACTCCCAAAGACTAAGAATACCCAGCAGACATGTGCATTTCCTACAGGAAGGGAGGACACGACAGTATGCAAAAGCAAAACATTGTAAATTTAATTTTAGGTGGTTGTTATTGTCTCACACGCATTTGTATATAGCAGCCAGAAAGGGAGTTTCTCCTCACTTCAACCAAAGCCAGAAAAAAAAGCTACATACAAAGGCAGAAGTGTTTTAAGATACACGTTAAGTGTTTCAAGCAGCTGTAAGATCATCTCTTGCATATTTTTATTGAAAATGCAGAGAAAACCTAAATAATTCAGGACAAAACTGTGAGTACTTAGGTCACAGCACCATAAAACTAATGTCTTCACTGTTAATAACCATCACTCACAAGATGCAAGCAATTAAGTTCAGAGAGCACACACCGTATCTGGCATAATTAGGTGCAAGAGATACTCCAGCAGTGGGCCCCAACCCACAGCTTGCAGGCAATGTCCTGCTGCAACTCTCCCCCCTCACCTGCAGTGTCCCCATCACTGCATAGCACAAGACACAACGCAAAACCTTTGTGCTGCTACTGCCCATCAGGCAGGCGAGGCTGTGGGCCACTGCTCAAGCACTGCTTTGCTAGTGCTAGACTGGCTGAGTTCTGTCCTCTGCATCTGGACAATCCAACCTCTTGAGCGATTTTGAGGCTTCAGTGGTTTTCTCCTTGCAATCTGTGAATTGCTTGTAATTTCACTTTATGCAAACTGGATTGCCTCAAGCTTGCTAGACTCACACAGTAAGCAGAGAAGTTGCCTCCAACAGGACTGAGGACTTCAGCTACTTAAGATTTCCTTTACTTTTCCAGACTAATTGAGGCCAAAAGCAAACAAAATAACTGTAGGAAAGGGAGGAGCAGCAAAGGAAAATTAACTGTGCTCATTTAAAAACAGCTTTCCATTACTCACTCCAATCTTAAAAGGTCTGGTTTATTTTTGGCTTAAGTTTTAATAAAGAACAGAGACCCCTGACAATTGATCCAAATTCATTCCTAAGTACAAGAGGCTGTATTATCCAAATGAAATCAGACCAACAAGTTCAGGCCAGGTAATGCCAGAGGGCAACCGACCCAATTTCCATTTTGGGAAGAAGCTTGAGAGGTGGAAGCACAGCCACTCTTGTGAAGATCCAGATCAGAGTAATACAAAGCCTGCATTAATAACAAACAAAACAAAACAAAACTCTTGAGAACTCTGCTTAGTAACATGAAGGACTTTCAAAATTCTTCTAAACAGGAAGCAAAACTTGAGTTTGACTCCTTGCAATCTGCAAGCATCTAAGTGGTCAGAGATGCAAAAAGAGAACACGAACTGCATTAAAGACATGAGGATGTGCAAAAATTGTGTGTGATTTCCATTTGTAAGGTAAAGGGGTTTGGTTTGTTTGTTTGGGTTTCAAATTATTATTATTTTTTAATAAACCAAAGACCTTTCCTCTATCCCTACAGTGTCTTATGCACAATATACTCATTAGGTTAACTTTCTACTGAATAGACTTTAACCTCTCTTTCAGAAGCATATATGCAGTTCCTATGTCTAAATTTTATCCTAACTCCAGCTAAGCGAAGCTGTATTTATCAACATACTTACAGCTTCTGCAAAACAGAAGAGACAATATCTGTTTTACAAGATGCTGGAAATGCTAGCTTTCAGGCTCAAACCCAGAAGAAATGGCTGCATCACAACTTCACATCTGAAAACCCAGGCTCTGGCCCTTGAGGATTTATTTCTTTGCATGTGCAGTAGCATCACTGCAGACAGACTGAGCTACTACTGTCTATCATGCACTGGAGAAATGTACTGGTCAGAGAGTTTGTCAGCTTCCTTCTGAATTCTTGAGTTTATGGACTATCAGCTAAGCCTCTAAGAAATGAAAGAGAAGGTGTCACAACAACTCTGAGAGGAGACAGAGCAAAGCCAAGGACCAAAACTGTTGAGTGTGCCCATCAGGAAAACTAAGAAGCCTGCTGCCAGATATAGCAAGGCTGAAGGCAAAGAACCTTTTTTGGTATGAAATGAGACTCTCTTTGATGCAGTTGCCTATCTAGCATCTAGCCAACCTTGCACTTTGGTCTACCTATTTCATAGAAAGGCTTAGATTGGAAGGGACCTTAAAGATCATCTGCTCCAACCTCCCTGCCACAGGCAGGGATGCATCTCAACTAGATTTCGCTGCTCAAGGCCTCACGCAGCCTGGCTTTAAACACTCTGAGGGAGCAGGCATCCACAACCCTCCTGGGCAGCCTATTCCAGAGTCCTACCACCCTCATACTGAATGGTATTTAGTCTCCCATAGAATGGGGAGATCTTAATTAAACTCCAAGGTAAATACCACAGAATCCCAGAATTAACCAGGTTGGAAGAGACAAGTACCAAAAGTGTCTGACTGACAACTCCAGTGGATTTTAGAGTCACCCTTTCCCTCCAAAACACATTATTTATCTAGTGTGAGAAAATTTGCAAAATCAAGGTCTGTTTTCAGTGCAGATTGGAAATCCATATAAATAAGACATCATGTGTCTCACAGAGACACAGGAGTTAGGAAAAATACAGGCATGCTAGGAAGGCTTCATAATCTTCCTCATTTTCAGAACAACATCAGCCTGATGACAAAAGTAGTCACTCTTCTGCACCAGGGACAGATGCGGTGCTGGGCCAAGGGTGTAAGCTCCATCAGCAAGGCTTGCTGAGGAGGAAGCACAGGCTGCTGTACCAGTGTGCAGGGCGAGGGAGGAAATGCCACCTCCCTGTATCCTCATCCTCACAGAATGACTCCTGTGCTCACCCAGTCTCCTGTAACTAACCTTGACATAATACACGAGTTGCAAAGCTATTTTCAAAGCCTCCCAAGCACTGTTTAAGTTATTCATTTTCCCATGAGGGTGGGCATGAGCTGCAAGAGCTCCACATCTCTACCTTCTTTTCCATGGTCCAGAGCTCTCCTTTTACAAGCATTTTGTAACATCACACCTCTCCAGTCATTTCTTAGGGTGATCTACACTACTGCTTTTAGTAGTCAGCTTTCTTATAAGCTTACTCAGCTTTCTTATAAGCTCTAACTAAACCTTGCATGATCACTATGAACTATGTAGGTGTTGACTCCTTTTACAAATGAGATCTGTGGCAAATTAAAGAAACTTGTTTGTTCTTGACACTGGACTAGTGTCACTGCAGGTAAATAGATCTGTGGGTAAGACACCTGAATAACCTGGATTAAGCTTAAAGAAATTATTTTCACTCCCACATGGGCAGTTTGTAATCCACATGTTCACTACCCAGCACATGGCATTACTGATTTGTAAAGAATCAACCTGTGATATTGCAAATACAGTGTTTACAAAGATGATCTCCATGTAGACATCACTGTTTTATGACTTACAACTGGACACTTATTTTGGAAACAGTGATTTTATCAGTAGATTCATCACTTTCCTCTTGACTTGAAGAACTTTTCTTTGTTTCTTATTGTCTCTGAGGCAATCTTTACAGTTAGGTCTGGAATTTTTGCAAAATATTCCTAAAAATGAATGCCAGTCAGACTGGCATCAACTGGTTTTTGAGTTTCAGCTATTTCAAGTCATCCCAAAACTCTCAGCCTCCTTCTATATGATGGTTAATCTGATTTACACATAGTAATGACAACCACAAGGAATTAACGATCTGACTGTAACTATGCTCTATAGACACTAAGCCTCCATGCTGCAAAGCCTAATACCAAGATGATTTTAAATTATTTAAATGGAAACCAAACATTCCCCTGGATGATTCTTACAGATGTTGTGTCCTTCCTGCAGTACTTGGAGCTCTGGAGTACCTTATTAAAAACTAAGAACATCCTTTGTCAGAAACACTATATAATACAGTTCCTTGAACTTGTCAAACAGTTCAGCAAGAGTGCCAACAGAAGGACATAATGTTTTCTCAACAGTTTAAGCAACAGTATTTCATTTTCTCTTATCCACATATACAAGTTAAATTCATAAAGCCATATGGAAGCAACGATTTTAAATGGACATAAAATGTAAAGTTCCATTTTGTTATTTATTTTAGCGCCTGCTTAACTTCTTGTGCTTGCTTACAAAAGGAGCTCACTGAAGCCCCTCTGATGTTTAGCATGTACAGCTCAACTATTTAGCTAAATGAAGTTTTAAAAGTAGTTTATTTTTCTTCTAAACATAGAGCTTTAGTCTGCATACCACTACACTTCTTTACGAGTCTTGATAGCACAGAGTTCAACAGGCTCAGACGTTTTGTTTTTGTTAAAATCAAGGAAAGGAAGAAAAACCATGAATAATTCCCCTCTCTGCCTCCCAAAAGCCTCTGCTTGAGGTAATACCTTTAAATAATTTGCAAAACCCCCAAAAAGCAGGACAGGGGACTCCTATAATTGAGACAAAACACTTGTCCTGGAACAGAAGGGAACACTGTGACCCACATACACACAATGGGATTAATAATTAAGCTTTTCTTTTTTTGACAGGAATATTTCTAGAAATAGCCAAGTAATAACACTTGCACTGGCTGTTCACCTCTGGGGCAGTTTCCAGAAACCCTAGGACACAGTTTATAAAGAAAGAAAAAAAGCATTTAGTGCAGCACACTTCAAATAAACAACATACACTAGAGAAATATTCAAATTCCAAAGTTTTTACATATGCGAATCTCAAGACATGGACTAATGTCTAGGTGAAGCTTGGGATTTCCACTCTTAGAGCATGCTATAAAACACATTGCACAGGCTGAAAAACTATTGTTGGTGTCTAGCACATGGAAATCATCCATGCCAGGTGCCACCAAATTATTTCTTGTCACACTTTAACTTTTATCCAGTTTTGTTTAAAAAGTTAAGCATTTGTGGCTTCCGAGTTCTATCTTTACCAATTTCAGGCACTTCCCTTCCAATTCGCGGCCTAATTTATTTTTTTTAACCAGCTTATTTGCTGCCTCTCCATGTCTGACAAGCTGTAAAACCCACAACATGCAAGGCAGGAAAAACTTGCTTTACCACAGAAATGAATTTGCTAATTAGCTTTAATCCCATTAAACAGAACAATCAATTTTATAGCAATATAAATCATCTACTAACCCTGCTAGATTTTCTACTCTGGGATGATCCATACATGTCTTCCTCATAACCATTGGTCTGTTATGGAAGGAAAGGAAAAAGAAAACAAGAAGCAAGTAGAGAAAAAAAAATTGGCACAGACTGAAAAGGGAATGTTTTAGCACAAGTCACCACTTACAAAAAGCAAAGGCAGAGACAGAACTTTTTGAAAGATATAGCAGGAACAGGAGAAGTAAAGGATCAGGTCATGATTTCAAACATGAGGACGTGGACTCTTGGGTGTCTGTCAGCACCTGCATACCAGCCAATAATGTCAAGGATACTCTTCCTTGCCTTTTTTGACCTCATTTTCTTGCAGTTAAGAAACACTTTTGTTAGCCCTATTATTACTGCACTACAGCTCCTCCCTCTTCAAATGCTCAGTGAAGGGAACAGAGAACAAAAAGGGGACGAGAGACAGGAGACTACAATAACTGAAATTTATCGCTGCACTTACGCCTTTGGCATTTAAGAGATTCATAAAGCTTAGCAAACGGTAGCAAAATAATTGATTCTATGTTTTTGTATTTGCAAAGTTCAGTTTGTTAAACCTGCAATGCTGTTACGTTTTTCCTCTTTCCCCAATTACATCAAAATTAAACTCAGCCAGTGACCATCTGCCACATCTCACTATTCTGTGTGGCTGCCCAGAGACTAGTAAGAGATTTCAGCTGGTTCAGCTGTCCACCATCAGGCTCCACAGCCTGCCTTCTCATTAAGATGTGTTCTCTCAAAGGAGAGCGAACAAACAGGCTCACAACCAGCGTTTCACAAGGAGGGTGAGATGCTTCAAGTCCCTAAGGCAGCAGGGTTGGAAATAAAATTATACTCTCGGTATGATGTAGTTTTTAGTCTGGAAACATGATGTTTGAGGAAAAGAGGACAGATCCCAAAGTCTCCTCAGTCAATACCATTGAAAGCTCAGCTTTCTCATGCAATTCACTATTCTGGTTTAACACTGAAAACAGGAAGCACTCCATGGGCTGGGAAAGGGGGGGGAAGAGAAGAAGGGAAAACTTCAAAATTAAGTTTTGAAGTCCAAGTTTTAATGCATTACCACAGTGAAAATCCAGTAAACCAAATCATAAATATTTTGCTTGCAAATTGATTCAAATTTACTATATAGTAGCTTTTATGGAAAATTAAACAAATTAACAGAAACCAGCTGAGACTCAGGATGGTAAAGCAACTGCTGGGAAAAGTTTAGATTCTCTCCTGAAATGCAATATTATCACTACAAACAGAGGGCCAGCATCCAGTTTCTTTTTTCAAGATCTGAAATATTGCTGTAAGCCTTCTCTTGTGGCTTGGAATCTTTCCAGTTTCTTTTTGGTATGGGTTTTTTTTTTTTTTTTTTTCCTTCAGGCTCCTTGAATTTCTTCAATCCCTTCCTAAAGAATGGTTAAAATGAATGGTCAGCAACTGAAGCCAGCACTCCAGCAGCAGTGTGCAGACTCACTGCCCCTCGGGTTACTACACAGAGGAACTGAGTTTGCCTTTTTTTTCCCCCAGCAATGTAATATTGACTAAATGTGACCTCAGGTCATTACCTGAACCAGTCCTTTGCAGAATTCCTTTCTTTAACTGTATAATTCATTTTTCCTAAATGTGGCACTCCTTATTTTTACTATTATTCAGTTTTGACAAGTTTTCTCTTATTTACCTTTTTTTTTTTTTTTCACTCTAAGCTCACATGAAACCCCCTTCTCTCTCTGTCCTCAGACAGCCTGGCTATACAAATTCCTGTAGAACTGCTTTCCCCTTTAAAGACAGATGATGCTGTCTTAGATGGGAACAGTGCAGATGAGATCCTTCCCAGCTGCCTTGTTTTCTAACAGAATCATTTTTCATCTAACCGTGCATTTCTTTTACAAGAACTAGATCTTGCCCAAGGTTTCACTCAATGTCATGTAGAGACATGCCAAGAGTTTTATAGTCAAGTTATATTTACATCTAATGCTTTTCCTTTATGCCCTTAAATAATTACCCTGTTTGAAGCTGAACTGACATCATTAGTTTTCCACAGATGCAGGTTAACAGTTCATCACTTTATATTTCAGGGTTTTCTAAACGTATTTGTTTGTCGTGTATCTACTGTATTCAAACAGATTTCAAAGTGAAGCCTCATAGCTCAGGTCATTTCCTTTGTCACTACAACCCAATCTCTCCAGAGACTTCTGCAGCACATATTTTTGAAGGCAAATTCTCCAAACATCTGTTGAAGAGCAGAGTCAATTCTATCAGACCTCACTGACTTTTCTGCTACATTAATATGCTAGCTGTCTGATTGTAACCTTCATGAAAACTAGAACAAATTAATTGGCATACTGGGAAGGCTAAAATATTCAGATTTTACTTGTTCTTCCTTCATGTGCAGTTGGCCCCATTCTTTTCCAGAATAACACAGAATGGTTTTGGTTGGAAAAGACTTTTAAGATCATGAAGTCCAACCATTAAACCCAGCACTGCCAGGTCACCACTGAACCACATCCCTCAGCACCACATCTCCACATCCTTCTCTCTTTTCCTCTTGTTTTTAACAGATGCAGAAAACCCTCTCATTGCCATTATATCCATTTGTACTTGTAATACGTTTTTACCTTAGACTGTGGCTAATGTTGCTCCTTCAGGCTTTCTCAGTACCACATCCAATTGCACCTTCTCAGAAAATTCTCTGCTGATTTTCAACCAACCCAGCCTGGCAACTTATGTGTTTGATGAGAAGCCTTCCTTCCGCAGTCTCACTACACCACTTTGTCCTCTCACATGTACTCTTTCCCTCTGTGGAATTGCTCCCTATGAGATTGCCCTAAAAATCCTGACTGTGTGAAAGCACATTATCCTTTACTTCCCACCCAAGCCTGGCTCTGCAGTGCTCAAAGTCATGTCCTGTTTGTGCAGGTGCTAGGAAGTAATTGATACTACACAGAGCTAATTTTATGAAAGATGCAGCCCTCATCATATGCCTCTTCTATCAATATTACCTTAGTTCGTGTAATGTTAGAGCTTAAGTTCTGTTCTGAGTTTTTCAAGATGTTCTTCATGTACAACACAGATGTGTTTGGGTTGTACCAAGATGAAATAATGCTTCATGTACAACACAGATGTGTTTGGATTGTACCAAGATGAAATAATGCTCACTATTATGGAAGACCCAACAAGTCCTGACAGTAACACTGCATCCTTGACATTAGGCTGGTGAGCAATTACAGCCAACATACTCGCACATAGTCTTTGCCCTATCGCAGTGGTTTTGTATGTAAAAAACCTCTCTGAGACAGTTAGTCAAGGTACATACTGCTTTGGAGTAGTTCTTCTTTTTGGTCCTCTCATTCTCTAATCCAGCCTGCAGTGAGATTAAGAATGCAGGATGAAAACATCAATAATGAGTTTATGCGCACCCATCCACAGCCAGGCATGCATATCAACATGCAAAAACATCAGTCCAATAATGCTCCAGCTCTATACACCACAGCTCAGTAGGAACACATGAAGAAAAAAAAAAAAAAGAGAAACCCAAATCTCAAAAGTCAAATGACCAGTTATTAAAGGATATTGTTAAAAGTGCTGATAGCACTGTTAAATTTAGTGGTGACAGTTAAAATCATTCACGCTCACTGGGTTAAGTCAATTAAAAGAGCTGCCAGCTGTCTATACTTACTACATCAATATCTCCATGAAAACTCAAAATGTGATTGAACTATTTCTGTATGTAGGTCGCTCACAAACAGATACATTGCATTTCTAAACTGAAACAGTGCAGGGATGGAAGAAGAGTGAAAAAGCTAAAGTCTATAAAACTACTCTCTGTAGAAATGGAGACACCTCTGTTTCAACACAGGACTGCTTTAGGACGGCATTACCAGTATGAGGTGCTTTTTTAAAACAACTTGAAGTCCCAATCCTCATTCTCCCTTCCATGCCCTTTCTGCTCTTTCAAGAGTCAGTTATCTTGTTGTGTTCAACGCAAATACTTGCTGTTGTCTTAGGATTACCTACAGAGTCCGATTTTACCCTGCAGAGCAAAGGCAATAGCTCAGTACTCAAGCCGCAGCTTTGGTAGGCAGTGTTTGCCCAGTCCCCTTTCTACACCTGATGATTCAGAACAAGTTTGTGACAATTTTATTCCTTTCCAGATTTATGATGAAGTAAAATCAGACATATCTGGTCAAACAAGGGACTGACTGCAACAAAGTCTGTTATGGGAACTAAAAGCTATTAACTTTGGCCTACAGTAACTACTGGACTGGATCAAATTAATCTCTATCATTCAGTACTTTGCTTCTGAACTGCATCAAAGTAGTAAGAAAATGAAGTAACTTTGTCATGTCACAGACCACAAACTGCCTCAAGATCATTCTAGATCATTCTTTATGGGAGATCAGCTGTCACAATTGATGTTAGTTTCTTATTTGTGGTTAGGTTTCAAACACACACTGCAACTTGCAGACTATTCTCACTGCTGGGTAGGTGCTGGCATATTCCAAATGAGACTGTCAAGGCATGAGGGGAAAGAAAAATCAGAATACAAAAAGGAAAACACTGAAGCAAGTTATTGCCATTCAAAAGAATGCCCACTGGCAAAACACACCAAAAAAGCCCACCCCACAACAAACCAGGCACAGAGATGCAAATCACAACTAAAGAAATTTGGTAATGCAGGACTTCTTGCATAAAGCCAGAAGTCAGGAACTTTGGAGCAAACAGAACAAGGAAAGTGCACAAATTCCATCGTGAGTGACTAATAACCATATTTCACACTGGATGGTCTCAGATTAGAGACAGCTAGTTCAGAAGTGAGAGGACAAGGTCACTTGCAGCTGAAAAGAAACTGAAGAAGGGCTTGAGTGCCTGAACAAACGCAGGATGATGTTATAAATCTTCCCTCAGAAAAAACAAGTAATAAAACTGAGCTTGCAGAACTTCTGAAATTAGGCAGGGCACTTGATGGGTGGCATAAGCCACAATACAGTTATTAAAGATACTCTCATCGTGGAAACTGAAGATCTACTGATGGAAGTTGAGATATATTCAAGCTAGCATGTTATCAACACACTAGGTCACCCTTTACAGTGTAGTCATAGCTATGGAGCTCAAACCCATTTGCTAGCCTTGTGTAGCCAACACCTCAGGTAGTTTTATGGTCAACATTGATGGCTACTCTGGCAGAAGCACCCAGGCCAGCTTCTCAAAAGCTATCTCAGCAGATCTCTGATACTTGTAGTCCAGATATCCACTTAGAAAATATTCCAGGAGAAAATCCACATTAAAACCCACAGAGATTAGTAGGGTGGCAAAGTTTTAGGATGAGATACATTTCTGACAGCAGTTTGTTTCATTGAAAACTTCTGTACAGAAAAGCGGCACAGCTTCAAAAAGCAAGCCTCACACCATCATCCCCTCACAGTGCAAAGAGCCTGAGTGCCAAAGGTGCCAGATCAAATCTCAGAAAATGGAGCTACAAACCTTTGTGGACACAAGGCACTAGTAATTGGTGCTTTGTTCATGCTAAAATAGCTCCCAAGAGAAACTGAGCTCTGTTCATCAGAGATGATTTTTTGCAGATTGGATGTGGGTTTTGGTTTGGTTTGGTTTTTTTGCAGTTTTGTTTGTTTGTGTGTGTTTTGAGGGGTACTTATTTTCTTTGGAGTTTGGCTTTTGTTTTTGTTTGTTTGTTTTTTTTTCTTACTTCATTGTTTTTGAAGACAGACACAGAAAGAGCCAAACCTTCACAAACAGCCAGAGAGAGACTTTTAAAGCATCTATTACAAACTCTCACTAGGAAGATGATCGGTGTATGATCTGTCAACTCACTGTGAATAAACCAACCAAAAGGTGTGTAAAGGGTGAATTTCAGTTCGGATTAGCAAACATTTACTTTCATCTGCAATCCCAGTAACAGCTGGAGCAGGGACAGAAGCTCTTGCAAAACTCCTTTCCTGTGCATGCCCACGTGTCAGCTAGTGTAAGAATATTCACCAAATGTTACTTTAAGAGGACAGGAGGGAGTCTGTGCAACATCACTAGACATACCAGGGTGATAAGTTTCAACCACATCTTCTGTTAGAAAAGGGCATTCTTTGCAGAAGTATTAGGTATTTATGGGCCACCCCCATGAAGCAGCTGGAGATTGTGGTTCACCAGATCAGCACTGGTTATCACAACCTAGAGACTGGTTGCTTCAGGAAGAAAGGCCAGGAATGCTCCTTCTCAGAGGACAGTGAGGAAATAGAATGGAAGGCTTCTGACATTTAAATATCTAGCAACAAGCTGCAGGATTGAATTATAAAAACAGGTCAAAGGGAATCAGTAGTGAATTTCCAAGAAAAAAGGCATTTGGGGATGAGCAGGGCTCCTGCTACACAAATCCTGAGTGCTCTCATCTTGCCACATTAAAGGGACACACAATTACAGCCATAGTTAAACAATCCATTTCCATCATAATCACCTTCTGAATAGAAAGGATTGAAACTTCAACCAATATAAAGATCTTTTCTGTTCAAAATACATTTTCATAAACATGTATAAGTTTAACTCTGAGTAATATAAACAAAGAGTTTCACATTCAGCTGTGGAGATAAGCTTTTCTTCAGCAAATCTTTGGAGCTCTCAGGCATCTTCTAGCTCTGAAAAGCACTCAAATAGAAGTTTGCAACCTTAAAGAATAAAGATTTTAACAGTATTTAACAATTACCAATAAGGATTCCACAAAAAATTCCAGCCTCATTAATTCTGTGAAAAAGCTTACAAGGTGACACTTAAATTTTTCTAGTACATCTTCTGTTGTCTTAGAGTGAATTCTGTTAGGACCACTGAGCAGGATCTGCAACATCTCTTTGGTTTTGGGTTTTCAGTTTGTTTTGGGTAGAATTTTTTTGTTTTGTCTTTTTTTTGGGGGGGGTGGGTTGTTGTTGTCTTTTTTTGTTTGCTTTTAATCTTCCATATTTTCAGGAATATGAGGTGTTCCACTCCTTAAAAATAATCTAATTAATGAGTTTTCCAATCCCCTTTTTGGGATACTTTGTCAGAAACCATAGAAGCCAGAAACCACAACGATAAATAAAGGTCTTACGATGAATCATACAGGTCTTGCTCACTCAGTAAAAGCAGAAGTGATCATCCACTACGTTAACTATTGCTACTCAGAAATTAGGAACATCAGTATAAACCCAAGTTATTCTTGAACAATGGATGCAGACACAGTGATTCCATAACAAAAAGTAGTCACAGCTGATCCCCTGCTCAGGACTGCCAAGAGCTTCCTCTGTAGTGATGTCATGGGTTATGTCAGTTCTGTGGTGAGCTGAAAGCATCTCCGTAGGTCTAAGAAGCGGTAAGCTGCGATTGGCTTCCGAGGAGCACCAAAATATGCTGAGACAATAGCATTAGCCATACACAACTACCAAATTGCTTAAACTGTCTCCACAGTTACAAGAGCATGTTAGGCCTATGCTAGAATCGAGTTCAGATTTCTACACATGCATTAACTGCAAAAATACTGTGTGGATGACTTTAAGGAACAAATCTATCTGAACTCTTCCTACAGATGAGTACTGATGCATACAGCACTCTGTGCTCTATTAATCCCTCCCTCCACAAAACTCAAATCTGCAGATGAATATCACATATGTCTAAAATAGTTTAGAGGACAGCGTTCACCTACAATTCCAAAGTCTTTAAGACCTACTTCCACTGATATTTGCTTTTGGTTTCCTGAGCTAATAAACATTAATCATGAGGTAAGCTAGGACTTCCCCTCTACTCTGCCCTGGTGAGGCCTCATCTGCAGTATTGTGTCCAGTTCTGGGCCCCCCAGCTCAAGAAGGACAGGGAGCTGCTTGGAAAACAAAAACATAAAACCAACCATTCAAACATATGCCTTGAATATGGAACATGTTATGACATTGGAAGGATGATATCATCAGAGTACTACAACCAGTCTGGCTGTACAGAGAGACACCAACATTGGCATACACACACATGCACACTGAAATTACTCAGTTTACCAACCCTCAGGCTTCCACGGCTACCCACTGACATGCGCTCATCTTCATCCGAAGCCTATCAAAAGAAAGTATAAAAGACAAGAAAACAATGAAAAGAACACAAGTAACAGGCAGTGAAGTCAATGCTGATGGCTTGGATGGAACAGAAGCAAAGGAAAGGGACGTGTTTTTTAAAAATAATCTAATTAAAATAAGCAAAAAGTAAATGAAATTATACCCTAGGCTAGTCAAGCAATTTACTAGAGGATGAATGATAAACTTGTACGTGTGTTCCCTGCTCTATGCTCCTGCCCCAGCCTAAATAAATGGAAATTAACCACTCCAAGCAGGTTGTTTCCCCACCTTCCATGCCCTGCCCCCTCTGATGGTTTGGGTGTTACCTGCTCCCCCACTCTTATGAAATCACCCAGACTAGACTCAGCTAAGCTGGAAGCTAAGGAATGAAACTTTATATTTACAGCTTAGCACAACATACAAGCAGATATTTACAATACATACAGCTGTATACGGAAATATACAAGTCAAAGGCAATACAGAAACACAACAGCCCTCCCAGAAATCAGAGTCCCCAGGAAGGGTTCCCAGACATCTTTCCACCTTCTTTCCGACCCTCTATCTTATCCCAGACTTTGCCTTATGTGCAAGGCGAGCTTGGAGGGCCGGCAAGGGCGGGTCAGAAAGCAGAAGGATTAGTTACACAGAAAACAGCCCAGGGAGAAAGCCCAGGCTCCAACAGAGACCCCCACACACTGTCTTATCTATGTTTTGTATTCTTGTTTTGACACATCTTGGCAACCCTATGAGTGAAGTAGACATCACCACTGTGTCCTTTTCACAGCCTGTAGTTCTTCCCCCTAAAATATTCCAGTTAGCCTCAAACTAGCACACCCCCTATACTGTAGCACATGTGGAAAACCTCCTCGGAATGACTGGGAAGAGTGCAGAGAAGTCAGGAAGTGGCTTTGAGGTTTCCATTTGCCAGAGGTGAGGGGAGTTTGTTTGTTTTTTGGTGGTTTTGTTGTTTTTTTTTCTCTTTAGAAGGAACTGCCTTACACATATTGTGTTTTCTTAATTCACAATGTCTAGCTACAATGAAAAAGCAAAAGTAGATACTAACCGAGGCATTTCTTCGGGCTCTACGGGAATAACGCTCACTGTCTTCCTACCAAGGTAGCAGAAGAAAAGAAAAAAGAGTGAAGTTTTGAAAGGACAGAAACACCAACAGAGTGCTTTCAGAGACACAGTGAGTTGGGAATATTAAACCAAGTAACAGAAGGCAACACCTTGTCAAGTCAGAAAACCCCTTCTTTCCCTTATTTGTGACCCCAACTTCTTTCCCCTTCTGTTACTTCTGCAGAAACCTGTATACAGTGATGCCTCTAATAAATGTTTCAAATGCATCTCTCTGCATCTGGAAATCAGCATACTTACAGTGCTTCTGTAATTAACCTTTCCAGTCTGTAGTCCTTCAAAATAAATCTCAAAAATCTTCTATTTGAAATAATGTGACAGGGAAATGGTCTCTTTCTAGTGGGTATCCCAGAGAGGGTGCAGCCTGGCCTCTTCTTCCAGACCCAAAGCATTCGTGCTCAGCTTAAAGCCTCTGTGACACATAGCACCGCTGACTTTTGCGGGCCAAAGGCTGTGGTGTTAATGCTGGAAATGCTTCAGGCTGTGTTTGAACTGATTGTAACTAACCAATTTTACAGTGAATTCAGAAACGACAGAAAATGGGAAGGAAAAAAAATTGACATTGTAATCAATGGTTCTGACAGGTGAACTGATTCCTAAGCAAAGGAACTGCTAGTAATGCAGACCTAAGCTCTCACCAAGAAAGGATCTGAAAAGACTTAATGACTTATCCATTGGGCAGACAGTTGGTCCATATGGCAGCAAGCTTCCAAGAAGGCATAGAGCAAACCAGCATTTATGCCAATTAATTACCAAGGGTCAAGGAGCTTGAGAAGTCGTCCTCTACACTGGAAGAAGAAATCAGTTTGTATGGCAAGGCCATGAACAAGTTTTCAGCCGGCATCACTAGTGATTTCATGATTTCATAAACTCGTGCCTGAAAGACATCTGAAGCCAAAGTCTTCCAGCCCTTTAGCAACTTCATCTTATTTGTGACCAATGGACACGTCCACATCTTGCATCAAGTTCACTGTCTTAAATACTAAAATCCAGGACATTGCAGTATTGGAAAAAGCAAACTTTGCCACAGTAGCATCTGAAGAGTACCCACAGACCTGACAGCACAAAGGTAGCTTAAGAAGCATGGATAAAACTTGCCAAAAATTTATCTGAAGGTAGATTTGAGAAGACTCAAATTATATCAAAATCCTTAAGAAGTAAAATAAGTATATACATATCCCTTGTCTCTCAACTGGCTTTTTCAGGTCTATACGCTGATCTAACCTGCAAGTGATGAGTGGTGACTCTAACACCTATAAAAGGGGACTGCTCTAATCAAACACTTGCCAGTTTAAAGTTAATGAAAAGCCAAGTTTCAGGTATTGTTACATACTGAATGCAAGAATGATTGTGGTAAGAGTGGAATTCACTTTTTGAACATGTGAAAATACCTGCTCTGCGTGACTTTCAAAATCTATGAACTAAACGAAACTTCAACACATAAAAGTTCTTTAGCTATGTTGATCAAGGCCTACCATCCATTGCTCGATGTCTCCCCATTTAGTATCCAGACCATAATATTTCTACAGACAGAAAAGGGAAAAAAACACAATTTAGATGAGAAAGGCAAAACACAGAACGTTTAGGCATGCATTGCCAGGTTTTAGCCAAGCCACACAGCTCCACACATACAAACATGCCATGCCAGGTGCCACCACAGCAACCATGTCCAGGAAAAGCTGCCTGCTAAGGAAAAAGGGGTATTTGGTGTACAGCCAGGTGACTCAACAGCTTATTTCTCAGCAACAAAGAAAAAAAAGCCAACAACCCAAACAACTACAAAAAAAGAAAAAGAAAAATCAGTGTTGTGGGGACAAGAGCAAGGAGTGTAATGAGTCCTGAATTCCTGACCCATTTAAGTCAAGATTCATTACAAGGGATCCGAACATGGAACACTTTTAGGATGAAAAATGCTGTCAAATCATGTTTACCGTATAGATTTGTCAATCTGAGAAGACAAGCTGAATATAATACAACTAATCTTTGTGCATTCCTATTTGCTGTATTCAGAACTCCCTAGAGCTCCTTTCCACAGCACAAGGCTTTCTGCCAACACTCCAACCATCCTGACAGTGGTGATGATGATATCACCAACAAGGAGAGAAGAGGGCATGCCTCTCCAGGCACAGGCAGAACAGAGAAGCTCTCTACATTTCAGTAGCAAATGCCATGTCTTTGCTTAGTAGACTGGCTCTTCTGAATCATTTCTCAGTTCATCATTACTATTCTCCAGATTGGGAATTTCCCATTAAACTTGCATCTCCATCAGACAGCAGATTGTTCAAAGACCAACGGATCTGGAGCCCTCAACACATGAAGGGCATGGAACTGTTGGAGTGAGTCCAGAGGAGGGCCACGAGGAGATGACCTTGTAGTGGTCTTCCAGTATTTGAAGGGGCCCTACAAGAGGGCTGGGGTGGGACTATTTACAAGGTCTTGTAACGACAAGATGAGGAGTAATGTGTTTAAACTGGCGGAGGAAAGATTTAAACTAGATGTTAGGAAGATGTTCCTTACAGTGAGGGTGGTGAAACACTGGCACAGGTTGCCCAGGGAGGTTGGGGATGCTCCCTCTCTGGAGGTGTTCAAAACTAGGTTGGATGAGGCCTTGAGCAAGCTGTTCTAGTGGGAGGTGTCCCTGCCTATGGTGGGGCATTGGAACTAGAAGATCTTTGAGGTCCCTTCCAACCTAAACCATTCTGTGATCTGGCAAGATTTTTCTTCCTCCCCAGTCATGCACTTCAACTCTAATCTCAGGAAGCTTGCATTTATAATGGTGACCATAATATTCCTGTGTGACAAAAAAAATCACCACCAAGAAAGCATGGTAATCAGCAAATCAAATCCTGCTTAATGAAGCATAATATGTACTTCAAAAAAATTTAGATTATTTACTTTGAGGTTTATGTGTTTATGGACAAACACAAGCTTGTACTTGCCAGCTTTCCTCGAGGATAGAGAAGGTAGAGTATCAACAATCAAAACCTTAGGTAATGATAAAAAAAAATACTCTGCATTTAGCACTCGCTCAATGGCATTAATGGAAATTCACTTTTGCCCTTTAAAACCTCATTTGCTATTCATTAATAAGCTAGAACACAAACCTGCATGTCCTTTAATACCATACTGGCTAATTCCCACAGTTCTTCCTCTTTAAACAACAATATAGAGGTCATTTTCATTTTCACCTTAACAGGTCTGGAGAGAAAAAAGTCTGCTACGAAGTAGAACAGGCAGTTGAGTGCTCAATTATACACCCTGGATACCCCAAACTGCACAAGGACTTTTCAATGCCGTCAGTTTGAGGAAGAGACAGGAACTCACAAAAACTATTTTTTCCTAACAAGTTCCTAGGCCAGTAATTGGAAAACAGAAAATTCATTCCCAGTACTCTAGATCTAAATAGTATGCAAACATCTCTCTAGAACAAGGAAAAAAGACAATGGTTAGCAAGCTCTTCAACCACATCCCTATGAGGGTAGGGAAGCATTCCCCTCTGCTTTCCCTGCAAAATATCTCAGAGTGTGCTCAAATACACCTATTATCTCTAATCCAATGCCTGGCCAAATTGCACAGAAGAAAAATTTCTCCCTTAAATTACATGAAATTAGAGTGCATGACACGAAACATTTTGTTATACCACTTCCTCTGAAGTGCTCAGAGTATTTACTTCCAGGCAGAAGCATAACATATACACCAGTCTGCTGCAAAATTCAGTTTCATGTACATCACACCCTGAAAATCACCACTGACAATTATATCAGCCCCAGCTGGTCAGAAGCGCTTACATGATCAGAACCAACTGATTATATGCTCTGCAGTAAATCAGGTCAGGTAAAGCCTTATAAGAGGCTCCTTCCCTTCCCCCATCAAGAGATGCATAACACTTTCTAGCATTGGAAATAGTTTTTAAAGCCACAAAGAAAATGAAGAATCCTTTCTCACTCACAAGAAGGATCCAAAAATGCTAATACTTTTCATAAGGTCTTCTGTTTCCTTTTCCTACTGGTCTCCTTACTTTGGCATAGGCTCCCTTGCAAGAGGGAGATACAAGAATACCCCTTGAAAGACTTATGTCACAAGTTACATTCCACTTAGTCTTTGCCTTCACCAGTTCACATTACATAGCTATATGCTTTTTAGTCCCCAAAGAACACTGTTAATGAACACGATTGGGACTATCAGGACTACTTTTAAGTTATAATATTTTAAATGGCACATTTCACAGTGGACTGAACTGTCAACATTTGAAGTCTAAGTTATTCTCCTTTCTCTACATGGACTCTTCTGTTGTACTCCAAAGGGTCTAGTTTGAATGAGTTAAAGGAATAAATCGTGCTTATTCATTCACTTGGGTTCTAGTTAGAGGCCTTTGCCAGACTCAAGTTCCCTTCTGTCCTGAAAAGCGATATTACAATTGAATAATTAATGACATTAATACCATTGAGAGAGAATTTCAGATCAGATTTGCTCACTAAAATGACAGTGAAACTGCTAGACTTGCAGCCTCACTACAGGATGTCATGCAGCTAACCCACTTATCTTCTCATCCATGTCAGGACACCAACAGTAAACAACCTCCTTGTCTCCCATGAGGCTGCATTTTTACCAGATTAAATTAGTTCCTATGAAGGAGGTTGATAACGAGCCTGTTGATTCACAGGCAGATGTTAATTCGAGTCACTCGGTATGAACTCAACTCTACAAATAAAAAGAAGAGTAAGACATATTTGCCACCAAATTGATGGGGTCAGGGATCAGTGCTGGGCCCCATCCTCTTTAACATCTTCATAGATGATCTGGATGAGGGCATGGAGTCAGTCATCAGCAAGTTTGCAGATGACACTAAGCTGGGGGCAGATGTGACTGAGTTGGAGGGCAGAAGGGCTCTGGAGCGGGACCTTGACCGCCTGGACAGATGGGCAGAGTCCAATGGGATGGCATTCAATAGCTCCAAGTGCAGGGTGCTGCACTTTGGCCACAACAATCCCATGCAGAGATACAGGCTGGGGTCGGAGTGGCTGGAGAGCAACCAGACAGAGAGGGATCTGGGGGTGCTGATTGATAAGCGCCTGAACATGAGCCAGCAGTGTGCCCAGGTGGCCAAGAGAGCCAGTGGCATCCTGGCCTGCATCAGGAACGGTGTGGTCAGCAGGAGCAGGGAGGTCATTCTGCCCCTGTACTCTGCACTGGTTAGACCATACCTTGAGTANGAAAGTTCTTCACTGAGAGAGTCATTGGACACTGGAATGGGCTGCCCAGGGAGGTGGTGGAGTCGCCGTCCCTGGAGCTGTTCAAGGCAAGGTTGGACGTGGCACTTGGTGCGATGGTCTAGCCTTGAGCTCTGTGGTAAAGAGTTGGACTTGATAATCTGTGAAGTCTCTTCCAACCTTGGTGATACTGTGATACTGTGATGATTTGAGTAGCTGTCTTCATATACATACAGAGTTAAGGAGGAGAACAGCATTTCCAAGAAGCACACACACTGCTAGGTCAAGCGAGTGGAACATGCAGTTAAGGCAGCTGGAGTGCCAGAAAAAAAAATAAACAGGCTGTGGTTTTAGGAGACATTTATCATTCAGCATGCGATAAAAAACATCTCGGGGTGGGGGGGGGGAAGGGAAATGTTCAGTAAGGTAAAAAATGGCAAGATTGAAGAAACAGATGCTTCTTCCCTAACTGCGGAAGCTCTTTGGAGCTATTTCTCTTTCTAGGTACATATGTTGAAAGTACAGACCAGCCAAACACCACAACAAAAACTGTAAAACTCTTCTGTTACATAGGAAACAACCTCAGCTAGACCTATGACCATCATCATCTTTGCTACTGTTTGGAACTATGAAAAGAAAATTGAGAGGAGGGGATAAAAATTTTGACTTTAAACTGAGGTGAGGATTAAACTAAAAGCATTTATAACGCTTCGGTCACATCATAAGAAAGGCCACACAGTGTATTTACCAAACGATTATAAACTCAAACACAGCATCATTGATTTACTTCAGTGACTTTCTGCAAACAAAGTCATCTGAAAGTCATTCTTCCTGTCCACACCTGTTAAATACTTCCTGGCCTTAAATGTTTTCATCAGTACTCTTGGCCTTCAACAAACAAATGTCTGTGCAGTTCCTGGTGACCCATGGAGCCACCAAACCCAAATTATTCTTCTGCTTATTGCTTACTCTTTATCAAACAGGCTGTAAAAAAGAATACCAGACACATTTTACATGGGTCATCTTCCTCCACCCCCACCACTCAAGACTGTGGGAGGGAAGGGGGGATTATGTGGAAATACAAAGCCTGCTGTGCATCTTCCATTCTTTAGATGTTTCTCTGAAATGCTGGCAAGACTTGTAAGGTGGGAACGCATGCAAACAAGAATGAAAGCGAGCGAGCCCTACCTTCTGAACTTGATAGATCTAGGGAAAAAGGGAAAGGAAAGAAACAAGGAAACAAAAACTAGCATGAATGAACAAATAGCAATGCAATGTTCCATAGCTCATTTTAAAGGGGAAAAAAAAAGTCATCATTTACACAGAATATACAACAAAATACAAATACAGAACAGCACACAGTGAAACCCTGTAGAGTTAAGCAAAATGAAAGCAGCATTTACATTCTAGGCCTCCTCCACAGGAACAGCTGGAACACAGCATCCCTGGGGTCATACCCACCAGGCTCTTGGACGCACATGCAACATTCGCTCCATAGACTTTGCACTGGACCAGAGTCGAACCCAGCTATGAGTCAGGACCTCTCCAACCTTTTCCAACCTCCCTCCTTCCAAGTAATGGATGCCCAACTATTCACCTGGGGTGACAGTTGTGCATCTACCATCACAATAAAAGCAAACAGCATTAACTACATACAGAAAATCTGTTCTTCTTCAAGGATAAATTTTGTCCTGCACAGTTACAAAAGCATCAAAAGCTATAGATATTTTACCTGTGTAGAGCAGAGTGTCAGCTTGTTAAAGCTCTCTGAAAATTTACATATTAGATGATGTTTCCAGGTTGCTTTTTCAATTTTTAATGTTTCCATGGAGCCTCACACCATTTGCAGGCCATAATAAATGCACTGCTGACTCTACAAAGTTGTTTCGTACTTTTGAACCAATTTAGTAATACCCTAAAGCACTACAGCTACCTTAATACAGCTGATTTTTTTTCCTGAAGTAGAGAACTTCCCTTGGCTGATCAGCTTTGTAAATCTATGTGAAAACAAGAAGCATTTTTTCTTGCATCTCTCCCAGCATGTCTAAAGCCAGAAACCCTTCTTGTTCAAAAATACGTAGCTGGCTACAGAAATCCAGAAGGGAATTGCAGCTTCCTTCTCCCCAGTTCTCTGCTGAACACCCAGGTTTTTGTCTGTAGGAAAGATATCATAGCCCTAGTCTGCAGTCCTCAGCTGCCTTACTGCTTATCTCCCTAGATAAGCGCTGATGCTGAATGAAAAAGACCAGCACTGGCCCTCTTCTCCCCAACTATGACCCAGGGAGAACAGTAAATTGCTCTGACTTCGGCTGGTAAAGAGACAGCAGGGTAGTCAACCTCCCATATTTTGGAATATTCAGAGGAACCCTGCCGTTCATTGCTCTCCTGGGCACCCTCAGGTGAACCCAGATCCCAATGCTGGGAAGCAGAGCATACTTCTTTCAATCCTCTGCCCTCCTGATCAGGTTGCCCTTCGCGATCATGACGGACAACTGAAAGACCCAGCTTAATACCTGAGAAGCATTAATTCCTATTCCTACAAGCACAGGAGGGATAATTAGGACCCACATTTAAAACCAGCATTACCACACGACTAATCACTGTGCTTACCTTTTACTAAGAAAACCCTGAAGAGGAAAATTAACTAAACCTCCCACAGTTCCCAAGACTGCACACTGACGCCGATCCTTGGCCTTCTCTGTTGCACACGCAGAGTGCCTTTCATCCATACACAGAAGCCAAACACCACTGGTTTAGATGTGACAATTACCATGGAGCTGTTTAACCTTTAAGCTTTAACTTTCCCATGCCGCTGTTTCACCCACGCTTCGAGGCAACACCATGGAAGTCTTATTTTCCAAACCTCAATGCTTCAGGCTTGGCACAGCAGGTAATCCTGTTGAGCACAAAGCAAGACACACAAGAGGTCTTGTGTCCAGGACCCAGATTGACAATGGACAAGATAATAATGAGGTCCTTGTTCAGGACCAGACATAATGAAGGGCAGTGGAGAGGGGACACAGGGACGAAGCCAAGTGCGTCATCATAACTGTTCCAACTTTTAATAAAACCTGGAATTTTCGGTCATCTGTTAGCTAACATGCATTAGAACAGCTCTGCTCCCAAGTCCCATCAGGGCACTGTCCTCCTTAGATGGCATGTTACAAGAGAGCAGAAGCACTTTTCAACAATAATCTCTATTGCAGGTATGTCACCCCTTCAAAGACCTCAGAGTCAACAGACATCTAAGCAGTCAAATGTCTTAAGACAACACTTTGGGTATGATTAAAAAAAAAAAAAAGTGTTTTGCCCACAGAATTAGTGGCAGACTGCTTTCCTGGTTTCCTCACCACAGGAGTTTTGCCCCAAACCAGTTTTATACAGAAATACTTCTTAAATCAGGGCAGAACTAGCCAGTGAAGCGTGGCTGATGGCAACAGAAGACAGAAATCCAGGGTCTATTAAAAACACCTTCAACATCTCCAAATTTTCCTATGCACCTTCACACCTGTTGCTTAGAAAGATACAGATTATCCAGCACAAACTTCCTTAATTTCCTCTCTGTACACATAAGCAAACAGTCAGTCTCTCCTCTCCTACTGAAGCTATGAGAATTTTGCTTTTCTCTAGTTCTTCCTGCACTGCTTGGCATTCTAAATGGCTTCAGACAATCCCAAATGCCAGCTCTGTCATGGGATCTGCAGACTCATATCAGACTTGCAGGCCCCAAATCCTAGCAAGGGAAGAAGGGGTCCAAGTCATGGTCAGTAGGATGGGCAAGAAGATTAAGAGTATTTACAAGCCTTTTGCCCACTTTAACTCCGCTTTAGTACATTTAATAAACTTCCTACATGCTCAAGGAATTGATATGGGAAGGAAAAAAAAAGCAAGAAACCCACTAGTGAAAGTTCTGGTAATGTTTTATTCCAAAGAGCTATAAATTCAAAAGAGGAAAATTACATGCAAATGACTATGCTGGTAAAGAATGAATTTACAAAACAGCAAAGACAAGTACTGTGCTGTGCTCTTAAAGTGAGAGCTGAAAATGAAGCTAGGAGACAAGCAACATGCACTTGCCATGAACTAGAAGTACAGGCTCATCTGCTGTGGGAATTGGCAAGGAAGAATCTTATCCTACAGATTAAGGAGTGGGAGGAGATCATTCTCTTTTCACTTCAGGCACTAATATCAGCTTAAATTGTGGTCTCCAAGTGTCAGTCCTTGAAGAGGCATTTAAAGTCTTGCCAGCAGAACACACAGAAGGTACTCCTACAGAAAACATTCTCCACAATTAGCCCTAGTGCTGCAGCTTTTACATGTCTTGAAACATTACTGTTAAATATTTGTTGGAAAAAAAAAGGCTCTAATATATCTTATGCCATGCTTCCAAGGAAAAAATATTTTTTAAAAAGGCACAGGAAAAAAAATATTCTCTCCATTTTACCTGTAGCCCCACGAATCATAGAATCAGCAAGGTTGGAAGAGACCTCTAAGATCATCCAGTCCAACCTATCACCCAGCCCTAGCCAATCAACTAGACCATGGCACTAAGTGCCTCACCTACTCTTTTCTTGAACACCTCCAGGGACAGTGACTCCACCACTTCCCTGGGCAGCCCATTCCAAAGGCAAATCACTCTCTATGGGAAGAACTTTCTCCTAACATCCAGCCTAGACCTCCCCTGGCACAACTTGAGACTGCGTCCCCTTGTTCTATTGCTGGTTGCCTGGGAAAAGAGACCAACCCCCACCTGGCTACAACCTCCCTTCAGGTAGTTGTAGACAGCAATGAGGTCCCCCCTGAGCCTCCTCTTCTGCAGGCTGAACAACCCCAGCTCCCTCAGCCTCTCCTCACAGGGCTGTGTTCCAGGCCTCTCACCAGCTTCCTCACCCTTCTCTGGACACGTTCCAGTATCTCAACACCTCTTTTGAACTGAGAAGCCCAGAACTAGACACAGTACTCCAGGTGTGGCCTGCCCAGCGTTGAGTACAGGAGAAGGATAATCTCCCTTGTCCTACTGGCCACATTGTTCCAGATAGAGGCCAGGAATTAAATGAGAATTAAACATTTTTTACTCAGAAAAAAATAAGCCAACAACTCTTGACTTGTCTCTTATATGAATTACAAATAAATCTCTGAATGCACAGAAGCACTCGTCTCAGTACCAAACACAACTCTACGGTATGAACCAAATGGACCGTCCTTAGAATCTGCAATTGTAAACCACACCTTTACAAGACCATGGAATCATGGTATGGTCAAACACACAAGACTCCACCACTGCTCTGTCTCCCACCAGCTAGGTGGGTACCAGCGGTAAGGGAATAGGCAAGGGTGTAAGTATCATCTATTATAATTGTCCTTTCAGCTTAGAAAATGCATTGGCAGAGCCTCACAAAATAGCTCTTCTGTACCAGAAAACCTACTGTGACCTCCAGACTAATTATTGGTGGGTAGCAACAACAAAGCAGCAGAGAGCAATATCTCAGAAACATTCAAGCAGTTATGTTAATTAGACCTGCACTCTTCTTAAAGCCTCATGACTAGGAACCCATTCTCTACTACACATATAAATACATAGACACATAAGTGATTCAAGAGTGACTGCTACCCTTACATTCAATACATCACTATACAACACATCATGATTCCTGTGCTAATTTAATTTCTTCAGCTTCAGAAAACACTTTTCATTTACCTGGTTTATACTTTCCTATTAAGCTTGTACTAAATGCTCGCCTCCTTACCTTCTTCTCCCTAAGAATTAAGAATACAAACCAACCAAAGAAGAGCCAGCCTCAAAACACTGGCACAGTTTATCCTCCTTCTGCTGCCTGGCATGAGGTGGTGCCAGGTGATGAGATGATACCACCTCTGGAACACACCTGAAGTCCTGCCCCACCACAGCAAACAGCACAGTCTTTCAGAGTAACTTTCTCATATCTCAGACTGCAGTTCAGAGAGCTTTCTCCTCAAAGCCCAGCTATTTCTGCTATATAATTTCTCCAACTGATCTTCTCCCACAGCAGTAAAGCTTCACCTTAAATTTCCAGAGGAGTTCTTAGAGTCACCTTGCATGTCAAGCTTCTGAGCACATGAAACAAACAGCAGTGACCATGGCAGCCTGAGCAAGGGCTGAGCCCACACAAGTGTGCTCACTATCATCTAAAGCCTAACTGTTTGCCATGAGCCTCTCATTATATTCTCCCTGGAAAAGGCAAAGACCTCAGCAGTAGTGTGGCTGGCAAGGAAGGCAATTTCAAATTCTCAGAAGAACAGACTATGCAGCAGTTTCCACCATCACCTGTGTGTTCCACAACAAACAATTTCTGTCAAAAGAAGAGCTTGGTATGTAGTCCTTGCCATTTGCCTGTGAGCTTTACTACGCAGTTGTGTCCAACCTCTAGTGCACTCTTCTAGCCAACAGAATCAGCACAAGGCATTTTAATAGCTGTCTAATGAAGTTGCTGCTCATTCTAACCATGGAAGCATTCACAAGAGAACAAAAAACCTCTTGTATCTGGTGCTTTTGCATGGATTATTTCTTTTGTAATGGCAAGTGGAACATGAGCTAAATCACTTATGTAGATTCGCAATACAAAAATCACCCAATTATTTTTAAATGAAGAAAATGAAGCCCAAGACTTTAAGAATGCCATTAATACTAGATGGTGGGCTGGAGAGGAGCCAATTTCCAGTACAAATTGTTAAAACACTCAACATCACTGCTAGTGAGTGCTATACTGCCATGGGTATAGCTTCTAATACTAGCATCTGGAAACTTTTAACCCATATTAACAACATGAATATATTCTCAAGTAATCCATGCTCCGTAAGAAGCCTGTCAGGGCATGTACAAGTACACACACATGGAATAAATTTACTTATTGCTTTTTAACTCTTTTAACTGGATCCAAAACCCCTTCTGAAGTAGTAAAGCAAATCCTAATTTTAAGCTCTGGCTATTCATCATGGCAGTAGTGGGAATGTACTATCTGCTCCTCTGAAAAGTTTTCAAAGGAAATGATGGTGGCAGACAAGACAGTCCCACAGTACATTCCCCTCCAAGAAAGGGGTAGGTGCCAAGCCTGGTGTTGATTGAGATTTTCTAAAGGCATCTTTTATTTCATTATATCTGCAAGATATCTACGGCAAAGAAAACTTCCCACAGCCATCCTTACTAGCTGTACCTTGCACATAAGGGCTGAGATTAAGCTATCAAAAAAAGCTACAGAACATCCAAGCTTGCAAAACGTTAAGTCAACGTGCAGTTGCACTATGTCCTTTATGCCAGTGAATTACAAAACAGCTTGTGGTGGACATCTGGCTTAGCTTTCACTGAATGTGATATTTCAGAGCAACATCCTGTACTACTCAGTTTCTGTCTATACACAGACATTTTCACAGATTTTCAGATCACTAGCTCTTTAGTTAACTGCAGGAGCATGCACACAAGCTTTAGTTTACATACCTAAATTTTAATTTACTAGGACACCCTTTGCAGCACCAGCTATTAATCTTCAAAGGGGTCATCACCTCCATGAAAGCTATCTGCAAATTAGATGGTAACACCAATGTCAAGTGCCCTGACACCCATATTTACTTTGCCACCCAAACAAAACATCTAGTAGCTGTTTACCATGGATCGTTCAAAGGCTGCTTGGCAAGTCCCATCACTCAGGCTGAAGGCGCAGCAGGCAACTTGACAGCACCAACACTCGTCTGCGGTTCAGGCCTTCTGATTGTGGCCCAGTTTGCAAGAATCACCCTTCCAAACGCAGCAACTGTAGCAGAAAAAGGCTCCTCTCTTCTACAGGCAACGCTCTCCCACAGCTCTTAACTCCTGGTGTGTTTGCAGGTACATCTAACCCTACTATGGCTACAGGCTGCTAAGACACATCCAGACGTGCCTCAACTAGAGGAGATGCTCCAGCACAAAGCTGAGGCTGGGCAAACTGCCCAAGTGCATCTTTTGCAGGCTGATTACTGCAGCCTGCACCAACACTGTAGTCTGCTAGCACATCCCAATTCATTGTCCAGAAGCTAAACCGAACCACTCTCTGAACCCTGAAGCACAGGTGTACATTTGTTCTTACTAAATATTCCCACATCCTGCCCCCAAACTCCTTCCTTCTTCCCTCTCCTTCAAAATCTATTTGAAAAAAATAAATTATAATTACTGTTGGTCTATTCTGCTGTTTCATTAAATGCACATCAACAAAACAGGTTTTAAGCCCTGCTTCAGTACACCTGTGCCAGCCCATGCTTGTGGCCTCATAGCACTTCTTTAGCTTCTAGAGCTTAAGAACAAATGCTGCTGAGAGTCTTCTAGACTGGAGTAACATTTAGTACTGCTTCTACACATCAGGAGCAGAACAAGACTTTTTAGTCCTCAAGATCATTCCTACACTGGAAGCCCGTGATCTCCCACTGGCAGGGACGTGCAGAGGCACAGTAACTTTGCTGATGGCATAAAACAACTAATTTTTCCAGAATGTTAGAGAAACTACACCAAGCATCTCATCCAAACACTTTGGAGAAGGTGGTGTTTCACCAAGTTCAGTTTCTATCACTACTACTGCCAACAGCAGACCATCATTTTTACAAAACGTGGGAGACTACCATGCCAGCTTCACAGCAACAATGCAAAGAAACTTACAAGTAGAGTTATACTAGGGCCAAGAGACTTCCATATTCATTAGACATCTAAACAAGCGATAACTATCCACAACCCCCAATGCACATACAAACAAGCTGTGTACTTCAAAGTTTAATATTAAACAGTGATTACTAACCAAGCACCAGTATTTTCTGTGAATAATTACACTGGATTGACCAAGATAAAATTCTTGCCACAATCTGTATTTTCTTCAGGCCATTTTATTCACAATTCTACGATCGACATTAGCTCCACACAGACTATTAATGTTTTAACACAACACAGATTAACTCTTTGTTCCAGGATCTTGGAATATATCCACAAATGAAGATGATCCAAACACCCCCCCAAAGCCTTGGCCTTACCTCCTTCTGCTGCCTTTCCAGTTCCTTCATTCGTATCTCCCTTGCCTCTGCCCGTGCTGCTCGCTTTGCTGCAAGTCTTGCTTCAGCCTGCAAACGGGAACAGAGCAGTGAAATAAAGCTGGGACAGTTCAGCACGAAGCACACTTGTTAAGCAGGGCACGAAAGAGTGAGACTTGACTCGTCAAGACTGTAAACACATCTGTAGGAGTTAATTCTCTATTGCAAGTAATGGCCCTGCCTCCCATAACTTGTTATGCTTCACAGGCAGGTAATACACCCTCGTGTAGGCACTACCCTTGGTTAGCAGTTGTGTTTACAAGTGCTCTGTGTTTCCTTCTTTAATTACTATTTGTGTGGATAGAGAGGAAACAACAGAATCTACTTAAGAAAGGGAGGTTTTTTTTTTTCTTCCCTCTGCAGTGCAGATTATTTTCTATTGATTCTATTGATGAATTAATTTGACCAACAGCAGGCACATTATATGGCGTTGTTCCCAACCACTGACATTGCACACACACACACACGGGCACAGCAGTTAGGTAACCGCTGCTATTCAGCATGCCTATGCACAGCTAAGGCTGGAATGATGGAGGTGAGGGAGTAGGGAACCTGAGAAAATGCACTCCAGGCATCTGTAGTCAAGTCCAAACCTCTCTGGAGTGGAAATCTGCCAAGAACAGGCCTCTCAGGAGATCTACAGTGCTTCCTCATTTCAGCCCAGTTGGAGGTGCTGGAACATGCTATACAGTAACATTTTTAAGAGCCTGCTTTTAATCTTAGGCAAAGCCCTTTAGTCTTATAGAAAGAAATGTAAAATTAGTTCAGGCTTGGTACAGCACGACTATGAGCAGTTTGCCTAGCATAATTCAGAAGAGCTCATCAGGAAGCACAAAGCACCGCTCTGCTGGTCATCCTAGAGTTACACCCAACTCCTCTGCTTCTGAAACTCTAAAGACATCATCCAATTTAATGGGAAAACCTGCAATAATGTCAAAGTCAAGCACACAGAAAATCAAGACACCAGTGCTTTCACTGGAACTTCTAAACACAAAGGAAAACAGAAAAAAGAAAGCTGCAATTTCTTTTCCTGTCTGCAAGTATATTTGCCACTCGAAAAAGGGATGCAACCTTCAAGAATACAAAACAAACCACAGCAAAAAAACAACAACCACCAAAAAAAAAAACAACAAACAACTAAAGGAGGCTGGCTGAAACTCTGAGCTAACAGAAAAAGACTAATGAAAGCCAAACACAAGCAGGTGTATGTGAGGACTAAAGAGCACTGCAGGGCTGTTGATCTTAAATCCTTGGTAATCATAACAAAATTCAAGATACAAAGTCACTAGGCCAAATTTAAGTTCACATCACCCACCTTCAACAAAAGCCCATCACAAACAGCCCCAATCCCCACATCTTACTGCGCAGCCCCTAGTTCGAGCTAGTAGACAGGCAGATTTCTTTTGACAAACATTGTAGTGCCCTGTTGTGCAATTACCATCTTTTTAAACAAACTTGCAATACAGACAACTTCTGCTTGAAAAATTACTTGTAACAACAGAAAAATCATCTCACAAGGTAAAAATGCTCATGGCAGAAAGAGCAAAGGATTGATTTTGCAAAGAGTGCTCCTCTCTTTTCACTTCATTGCTTGAATTTCAAGCTAACTGGATCTGCCATGGATGGAAACTGCAAAACACACTCACAGTCTCAGAGCAGAGTTCGAGGCTGGAACTGTGTCCCTTCTCATCATCTCAGGGTGCCGTTACAGAGGCAAGGGACAGCAGGCTCCAGGGTGTAAGCACATTTTACCACGACCATTTTCAAGAGACTGTATCTTCAAGAGCGCTTACCAACCTGAAGCAGTTTGCCTCCCAAAATACTCTACAGCCTGCAGCTGGGCAAATACCACGTGCAATACCTGCTAGGTAGTGTCAGGATTTACCTGCAGTGTTGGAAATTGTTTATGACACCCATTACACAAACATGCACTAAGATGTATGCTACAGGTTAAGAAATCACAGTTCTTCCATAAGTATGTTATCAACTTGACATGATCCATTTCTGGTTATCTGAAAATAAATTCCAGTACCTCAGGAAGCACTATGGTAAGCCTGTCCCATAGTCAGGACCATTGTAAACACAGGACAGTGACAGGGCAAGAACTGCTTCAGGCTGTTCATCGCAAGAGGATGCTAGATGACGCATATTATACTGGGTAACAGCCACCACCTTCTGCCAGGAGCTCTTCACATGGAACATGTGTGTACCCCAAAGAAGAGGAACCTTGCCTGAAGCATTCCATCTCATTAAGAGGAAACAGGGAACAGGAGATAGACCTTTCGCTCTTTACAGTTTATGAAGATACTCTCTTATCCTGAGATATGGAAACTGTAAGCAACTGTAAAAAACAACACAAAAATCAAATTAAAGAAACTTAACTCTGTAAGCATGTTTGCAAATTGCACCTGACCTGGGTGAAGAATAGCATAACCATTAGCTATATTTTTCCCCTGTGGAAAACAAAGGGCCTGATAATCTCTGTTAAGTAGACACCAAACAGTACAGAACTGTGTGTCTGTAACTTCCCACCTGCCAGAGCGAAGACAGAAACAAGATTATTTTGATGTTAACATTACTGTAGATGTCATCCTTATGAATTTCAATAATCAGCTGAGATTTCACATTAGAAAAACCAGACATATATATATAGAATTCAGATGTTGTACATCATATATACTTTGTGTTCTCCTTTCCTTGCATAATAAGGGTCATGAGATTTATGGAATCACAGAATGGCTTAGGTTGCAAGGGACCTCAAGGATCATCCAGCTCCAACCCCCTGCCATAGGCAGGGACACCTCCCACTAGAGCAGGTTGCTCAAGGCCTCATCCAGCCTGGCCTTAAATGCCTCCAGGGAGGAAGCATCCACAACCTTCCTGGGCAACCCGTTCCAGTCTTACCACCCTCACTGTAAAGAACTTCCTCCTAACATCCAGTCTAAATCTCCCCTCTTCCAGTTTAAACCCATTACCCCTCGTCCTGATCTTTTCTAGCTATGTTGCAGAACTCTGTATTCTCTGTGAGCACAATATACCTTCTTGGAAAATTAAATTAAAAAAAAAAAAAAAGGGGAAAAAAAAAAAAAAAAAAAGCTTATCAAGTTATTCTCAGATCTCCCTGAGGACAAGGCTGGTCAGCTCCCCAGAACCAATACCAATTGCAGCAAGTTAAATTAATTGTACTTTGTGCAACATTGTATGTAACATTTATTAAGATACATTTCAGTTTCAGGTGCCAATCCATGGACCATGTCTAATTTATTCCATTTCACCTTTGCTCATGCAAAGCCAATCTGCAAACATTTAAGATGCACAAGAGTAAAAAATACATTTTCACTTAGTATCTTGACCTAACAATGGCTTAAATCCTGGTACATATTTTTTTATTTATGAACTTTTTCTTTCCGTGGCCACACAGCTCTTGAGCATTAAGTATCTTTCAATACAAATAAGAGAAACGATACATTCCAGATCCTTTTGAATAGCTTTTTGCCATTTTTAAGTTAAAAAACTGCCATTAGCACATCCTGGTACTTTTGTAAGAAGTCAAAAAACTGTTTTTTTCTACCTGTTTGTTACACCACTATTTTTTGAGCAACTCATTTTTCACCTCGTTGAAAGGAATAATTACAGAATTACTTGGGCTGGAAGAGACTTTAGGAGGTCTCCAGTCCACCCTCCTGCTCAAAGGAAAGTCAGCATCAAATTTAGACCGTGCTGCTCATGGCACTGTCCAACTGGCCATGAGAACATCAAAGGTTGATGATTCCACAGCCTTCTGGATCTCCTGCTTCAATGCCTGACCATCCTCACAGCTGGTATTTCCCCACCCCTCCTGCATCGTATCAAAACCTTCTCTCTTTCAATTTAAAACTGTCTCATCCTCCCACCACACATTTGGTTCTTTGTGTCTTAGTAACCTCAGCTTGTGTATCACAGTGCTGCTCTTAGTTCCTACCTTAAGGTCTGGTATTCTGCATCAAATAATGTAAGTAAACTGGCTGCTACATTTTTAAATATGTTCTCAGTGGTGGCTGGGTACTACTTAGATGATTACACAATTACTTCCATCATGGTTCCCAACAAAGACACCAGTTCCTTTGTACTGGGCAAAGGCAGTTTGTAAGAACAAGTCATGCTTCCCTAAAGGGTTTTTGAACTGACACCAAAAGAAGACTACAGGTGACAAGAAACACACAAGGGGAAAAATCCTCAGTGCAATGATCTGATCAGTACAATAAGCAATGGTTTCTGATAGTATCAGTGATATAAATAGCACTGAGATAATGATTAAGCATGAACCAAATCTTCCCATCACATAAAATGTTACTTCACCTCCTTGAATGTAGTTAGTTAAGAAAGACTTAACATGTTGTTACTCATTGTGCTTTGGCACTTTAATAAACCAGGACCACTAGAACCCATGGGAGGGTAAGTCAGAGCTCCCAGGGCTCCAGGCAACCTGGTCTAGTTGAGGATGTACCTGCTGACTGCAGTGGGGGTTGGACTAGATGACCTTTGGAGGTCCCTTCCGGCCTGGACCAGTGTGTGATTCTATGAAATACTCACAAGTGTTCAGGAAAGCCCTTATTTGACAAAGCAAAACCAGCTGCTGCACGAGTCAAATATGCCATCTCAGTCTTTCCTGACCCTGCTCCTCTGAGAAGACTCAGCCTTCGGAGGGTGTTCTCAAATATGCCAAAATTGTATTACTCTGTAAACATTAAATGTCCAGCTCATGCCCTCCATAGCATTATTTCTACCATACTTTAATTGATAGTTACTTAGACCAAATTAACATTTTTGATATTCTGCAGGTGGCATTAGTGGGAAAAAAAAAAAAAAGCATTGCATGCTAGCTCAGAGAAAGTAAATCAATCAATCAGGACAAAGCCGAGTCCACATCTAACATTTACTGTGTACAACTCTATCAAAGTCAAATTGAAAGTCTGGTAGCAACCTTAACAGCCAATAAATTCTGCATAGAGTATGTGAGACAAACAGGAACTATTACATACAGATTTTCCTGTGCAGAAGCACAGCTCAGCTACTGACAGGCGCAGATACCTCAACAGGAAGCCACACAGAACAAACATTCATAACAAAACCTCCTCTGTCACCTACAGAATTTTAGACTGATACATCAGAGTGTCAGATTTTTACAGACCTCTTCCTCAAAACTAGGAGTGTGATTAAATACTTTTGAGTTTCTCAGACTACATCTTCAGAAGTCTTAGACTCTGTCTTCACATTAATAGTTTTGTGCTATTAATACCTTGATTTCTTGCACACCCTGCAAACAGCAACTCCAACTTTCTCTCTCTGTGCTGACTAAACCAAACAGGCTTTTGCCTGGATGACTTTGGCCTTCATCCAGCAAAAGCACTTGACAGTGCCCAGACCCAAGTCATCCTTAAGGGCAGGAGCGGACACACACCACAGCCTGCAAGAATCACTGCTGAGTATCATGAAACCAAGAAATTCATACAGGTTCTTGAAATTCAGACTACAAAAGCTAAAACAGAAGGACTCAAGGTTGCCAGCAAAAGTAACTATTCAACAGATTCAGTATATAAATTAAGAAAAAACACCAGTAAGATTGAAGGAATTCATCTTAAAAGCATCTAAAATTCACTAGTGACTCAGTGAACAATACAGGGCTCAATCAACAGTGACACATCACTCAATAAAACAGAAGAATAAAAATATGAAGCCTAATTGCACTCATTACAAAGCTTTTGTAACTTCCCTTTTATAAAGTATTTCTCATCTGACAAGGAAAGCTGTCAGTTTCAGCCATACTGTGCATGTCATGCCCCTCCCCCCAAAAACCCCAAACAACCTCCCCGGGGGCTCCTGTGAAGCCCAGCAGGCAAAACCATAGAAGATGGCAACCACTCTACTGCAATGAACACAGAAATGCACACCAGCTGAAAAATAATCACCTTAACTTACTTAACTCACTGAAATACTACATCTATACATTTGCCATTTTTGTCTTTTTGAGGTTGTCCAGAATGACTTATAAACCACACAGCTCCAACACAAGTATCCTGCAGCAGTGCAAAATGCTTGTTGCTTTTGCTGGTCCACTTGCTCAGCACTCGATACCCCTGCTTAAGGGCCACTTGTGTTTTAAAATAAAAAGCCAGTCCTATAGAACAGGATCTTTACTCTGAGTTCAGTATGTTCCACTCTGAGCAGGGAAACACTAAGCAGGTTCTAACCTGGTTCAGTATTGAAGTACAACTGCCTCAGGCACAAAAGCCAAACCATGTATTTGATAGCAGCTGGGAAGGGTAAGAAGCACCCTTCTGCTGTCCACAGCATGAGATGGGGCAGGAGAAAGCAGGGGTACAAGATCTGCAACGGCTGAGGAGTTATCCTCACACACATTTCCTTTTTAAATACCACTTGGTAAGCTAAGGCAAGGTCTGGCTGCACCCATGCCCAGCAAGCAATGCACAGTGGTTACGGAAGCAATGACTTCCACGCCTGGAGCGCAGCACTGGGGAAGCTGCATGTTCTTTACCATTTTGATGAGAGAATTACTTAGGTGACTTGGTTAGGTAGAGATTGGTGACACACATCCTGAAGGTGAGCATTCTCTGGGCTTTTCCTTTATGAAATGTCCAAGAGTTCATTGTTCCACTGGAAACCCCAAGAAACAGCCAACAAAGACAGGAAATTATGCTGCTTTTTTGAGCAGTGAAAAATGACTGTGTTGACTTGCCACATAGCTACATACGTAAGAGTTTTCAACCTACACAAAGCACCCCTTAATTCTGACATACTCAAAATTATCTGCTTCTAAGACCAGTAATCAAAAAAGTTAGTACCATGTTTTTTGTGGAGGACTGAAGTGTTACTCTGCCAGCACCAAACTATAGTCTGAAAGCTCTCTGATCCCGCTGTCAAAGAAACTTTAAAACACAAGCTTGCCTGCCTAAATTACACCTGCCTGCTGCATGCAGCTACTATTATCTATGCCTGAAAGAACTATTCTCAGCCTGATTTAAACTTCTTGCCACAACATCTACGACACAGCCAGCAAGTCACCTCCAGGGCAAGCACAACTTTTCACGACTGATGCTGCCCAACTCCAATACTTTGTATGTGAACAGCTTTTCCTCAACTGTTACACATCTGTTGACTCAATTTTTATGAAAGTCATATGCTTCATCAGACTATAAAGAAACCTGTCTCATAAGGTTTGTGGTACTTACAAAGAATTTGAAGTCTATTTAGACAAGTAGCACCTGATTGGCAATATTCTTGGAGTATTTGCTGACCAGTACAGTTATCAGGTAAAACTAACACCAATCCACAGAAACATTTTTCCCCATCTCCACTCGATTAACAAGTGACCTAAACAAGGGAGGTCCAGGAGCTCACCAAGCGTTATCGCGTGCTCCTTAGCACTCTAACAAGAGCCTCTACAAATGACTCCTACGTTTAGAGGTCAAACCGGTCTATTTACCTGGCATTTTTTGCATCCAAGTTATAAACACACTTTGTACCACTTACTCATGTGAGACTATGAATCATGCAGGGCTCGGTCAGTCCACATCCTGCCTAACTGCTCACCTTTCTCCTTAAACGCAAATTAGCGTTGAAAGGTGGCATGCCATAAACCTCAGCCTACACACAAACATGAGGATTCCCTTCTAATCCCCACGTCCAGCCAGCGCCACTGGTTGGACAGAAAGGCCCATCTGGGCTTGTCTAACAGCTCCTCTCCCGTTCATAGGGTGACAGCAGTGAACTGACAGGCAGATGACTAATCCACCCATTAACGTTTTATGGTGACAGTGGAAAGGGGGGGCTGTTTTGGAACTTTATTTAGAAAACATTTTTTAGCAGGTTCAGTTGGCACACCTGCTTCAGTACCAAAGTCAGCTGTAGGTGGCGTAAAGTATAGTCTCTGATTTTTAAACGAAAATCTCAGAAAATTCCGTGTGCTTTGGCTACCTGAGGCTGCTGTCAGCTATTACCTCGCTAGCACCCACCTCCGCAAAGCTGCTGCGAGTGCCCGGCAGGAGACTCTGTTCCAAGCCCTGCCAAAACCCACAGACCCTGCACACCCTCAGAGTTCCTGGATCACTAAGTTCCAGCATGGGCAGCGCGGGCACATGCCGAGGAGAACCTGTGAGAAGCAGAGCAGAGCAGAGCAGAGCAGAGCGGGCACATGGCCGAGCGCGGCGGTTTGACAGCCCTGCAAGGGCACGCACGGAGCGCCGGGCCGAGAGCTGTGCTGCCATTGCCCCAGCACCCCTCGAGGTGGCTGGGGCGGTTCCACTGCCTTACCTGCTGCTGGGCGGCCGGGCTAAGGCAATCGCCGACCGCCGTCTCCTCCATGACTGCCGGCCCTCCTTGCCGCCGCCGGCCGTCTGCCCCCGCTGCCCCGCGCTGCAGGCAGCCGCCGGGCCCGCCGCGGCTCCGGGGCGGGGCCAGCCCGGGGCGGCCCGTTGCTCCCTCCACCGACAGGCTGGGCCCGGCCTCGGGGTGGTTCGCTCGGCGCTCCGCTTCCGTTAGCGGCAAGCTGCGCTGCGCCCACCGTTTGGCGTTGTAACGCCCAGCGCCCGTGCAACGCGCTTACCTTCAGCTGCCGGTATCAGAGAAAGAGGTTCACAGAACTGCGGGCTGGAAGGGACCTCAAGGTTCATGGCCACTGCAACATCTACCTTAGGAGGACAGGCTGAGAGACCTGGAGCTGTTTAGCTTGGAGCATACTAGCGGGGGGATGTCAGTAACGCTGATCAGTATCTAAAGGGCAAGTGTCAGGAGGATGGAGCCAGACTCTCGGGTGTCCTGTGACAGGACAAAGGGCAGGGGACCCAGACTGGTACACAGGAGGTTCCACGTAAACATAAGGAAAAAACTCTTCCACTTCGAGGGTGGCAGAGCGCTGACTAGGGCTTCCCAGAGAGGTTGGGGAGACTTCAGAGGCACTTAAAACACCCACTGGGATGTGCTCATGTGTGATTTACTCCGGGTGACCCTGCATCTAGTCCAAACCCCCTGCTAGAGATCTTCAGAGGTCCCTTCCAACTCCTACCATTCTGTGATTATTTGGTCCAATTTTTCTTAGGAAAAGCATGGTCTAGATAAGGCTTAGTCCCTGGCCCCCAGTTACATCACACTGTCCCTGGGAAGTCCAGACACCCTTCCTTTAAAGAGAAAGCATTAGAAATGTCTAACTTTATCTTCCAGGACCAAGATACAAATTATTCTACCTGAGTCTTAGAAAGTGTCCAGTCATGAGGACTCCACCCCATCCTTGCTGACATTATTCCAAAACCTGATTGTTGTGTAAAATTTTCCTCTTGTGTCTACTCAGAATCTCCCCAGTAGCCACTTGTCCCCATTACCCCTCCTCATCTTTTCCATGCGACTCCTTCTAAAAAGAAAGTCTTCATCTTTGCAGCCACCCTTTAAACACTGCAATGTGGTGATAAGGTCTCCCCTAAGCCTTCTCAAAGCTTATAACCTCTTTTTTATGCTCGAGAAAGACTGAGGAAGGGAACCCAAGGGAGACCCTGCTCAGCATATATACCTGCTTTCTCTCTGGGAGGCTGCACATGTGAGATGCTCCTCCCAGCATACTGAAATACAACATTCAGAAGCACCGGGAACAGATGCTTATATATATTCACATCAACCACCATTTGCATTATAGAAATAAACCACCCAACTGCTGTTAATTTGCTGCAATTATATCAGTGCAGTGGGTTATATTGTATAGAGCAAAGTGTAAAATAGGTGATGGAGAGTGGGTGTGCTGGTGTTGGTTTTATTCTTTAAGAAATAGCACTATATCTTAAGCACGAAAACAAAAAGTTGGAGCAAGAGAAGAGGCTGGGAGGCAAGAGGGAGCATCTGATTGAGGTTTGAGAGTACTGTAAAAGAGCAATTGGGAATAGTGTCTGGACAAGAAAAGGGCATTCTGTGTTTCAAACAGTCTCTTGTGATGAGCTGGATGAACCTAACACACCTAGGGAAAAATCAGAAGGATTAAAGGACACAAATGTTTTTCAAAGGCTCTAAATTGGACAGCACACCAAGAGCAACTCGAGGGACAGTCAGAGCAGAAATGCTGTCTCCAGGGAGATTAATGTCATCACTTGTTTCTCTAATTTCATCCAAACCATCTACTGGCTCCCTCTGATTTCACCTGAAGGGCTCACACCTACCCCTCACAGAGACGAGTGAGCAGGGAACACACTAGGACAGGGAGAATTCACAAAGCTTGAGCAGCTCATTTTGTCGGCTGCAATTTTGCAGCAGCAACAATATAACACAGGGAAGAGTCATTTCTTCCTGGCACTGGATTTTCTCTGATTGCAGAGACAAGCAAAACAGGTTGCTTCTTAGCAACTAAACCCTGTGCTCCTTCCTGGTCAGCAGGCACAGGTTGAGGAGCCCCAGGAAGCCTCCACCCAACTGAGCTCAGTTTTTCCATGCACTGCCAAGCCCAAACTGGAGAAATTGTTGTTGGTTTGGTTTTTTTTTTCCACACTAGCAGAGCACACACTGCCATGCTGCTAACAATATTTTAGATAATTTGGAATCACTAGTACTTCAGCTGGAGTCACTGACAGTCCCCGGACAAGACAGACACACTTCCTTTAAATAAAAGGCATTGGGGATGTCTAACTTGCATCCTGGTCCTGGAAGGAACTCTGCTTAAGTGAGGGGAAGCTCTGCATTTGTAAACCAGACTGTGGGTTTACATGAGTCAGGGAATCACAGAACGGTTTGGGTTGGAAAGGATCTTAAAGATCATCTAGTCCAACCCCCTCTGCCATGGGCAGGAACGGCAGCCATTAGACAAGGTTGCGCCAAGCCCTGTCCAACCTCTTCATTATAGCTAATCTTAATCTTCTCCTCTTTTAGTTTAAAACCCCTTGACCTATCACCCCAAGCTCCCTTTCAGTGAAGGGTGAGATAAAGATGGTAACTTTGGAGACCTTCATTAAACTCCAAAACTACCTGGTGACTCTACAAGTTTGTTTTTTTCCCCCCTTAATTATAAAGGGCCCAACTTTGCTTTAAAACAATCTCAACTGCCTTAAATCCACTTCAATGTGTGTATGAAAATAAACAGATTCCTGTGAAGCAAGAACATAATCACACATCTCAAAGGAACTGGCTTCTTAAGTAGAAAAAAAAACAATCAGGCTTAAGCTACTCTTAAAGCTGGTAACTGGAGATTCAACAACATGCTATAGTCTCATGTTCAAATTCTTCCTCACAAACCTGTAAGGTGGAGAACATGGCAGGTGCATCTTCACAGCAAAATACTCGACATGAAAGGGGAATGGGAAGCCAGTCAACATAACTTGCTCAGCAATTTCAGTAGTCGTCAACATTCAGTACAGAAAGAAGATCTGTAATTTAAATCTATGTTTAACAGACATCCATTTCATCCCCTGGTATGGCTTATTCTGAAACCAGGAACAAGGCCAATGAAACATGATCAGGAAACACTTTCCTATTCAGGTGTATAACAGACAGCCCTAAGCCTGTTATTTAAGGCTGACCGAGTTGCTAGTCTGCTACATTTCCCTCGCCCTCCATAAGCAAGCGCAAAGAACAACAGGAATCTACAGTAACTGAGGAAGGACTCTGGCATGCTCTGCTGTGTCGTGTTCGTGTCAACTATCTGCCTTGCTTGGAGACACACCTGAAGCCTACAGGCTGGCAATCTCTCCTCTCTGCCTGCAGTGCTGAGCGAGTCTGTCATTGGTGAACGGCACAGAGTCCAAGAGAAGTTATGCCCTAATTCCCAGGGACTGCTTGGCATTTAATATTAGTAAACAGTATAAAGCATCACAGAGATTCAAAAATCATAACCAGCTATGAAGGCAACACTTCTGGCCTATGGCAGCTAACACCTAGGTAGCCAGGGGCCAGCAGCTGAAGTTAATTCTTCAGGAAAAATATGTCTTACCTTGTATGTAAAATGTTTTAACAGAAAAGGGAAAGAAAGGAGAAATGTTAACCATGTAAATCTGAAGCATCACAAACTCAGCATGAAGAAGTATGCATATTTTCATCTTAGCTTAAAATAGACAATTTGTTCTGGCTTTCCTGGTAATGAGAATTTATCTCCTTATACTTACTGGAAAAAAATGTACAGTTCATGTACTGTGTGTCACTTGGAAGATACACCAGAGATGTGAGTACTACTTTTATACAAGGTATAAATTCCTGGGGACCCTATCACACAAGCCATACCCCCCACCACTTTTTGCTGATTACTTTTTCAGTCAATGTAGAAGCCAGGACTTTACTTGGTTTCCTTAAAGGAACCACTTCATACATAGCTTGGTACATCTGTGCTGTGGACCTGCTGGGTAGGAACTGAAGGATCAGGATGTCTTTTCAGTATTAGAGCACTTGTTTTTTTTCAGTGATACAGAGCTGACAGCATTCAAAACTCACTTCAACATGTCCAAATTGATTCTAGATGAAGCAAGGCACATATTGCTTGGACTTCCAATCAGGCCCTAACAAATTCCTCTAGGAACAGGAACTCTCTCTACACTTACATGTACACACTCTTCCTCATCCATCCTGGTGCTAGACACTCCACAAGACCCTTCAGACACCACTAAAGAGCAAGTGCATAGATTTCTTTAACTAAAGGAGCCATGGTCTAGGAAGACAGTGATGCATTTGACTTGATTGCTTGCCAAAGCTCTTTAGCATCAGTAAGCTGATAGCAGTTATCGCTGAGTCCTTGCCTTCTGAACTGCTATGTCACTTGGGGTATTAGGGCATACTCAAAACACCTAGGGAACACTGTGTGAAAGCAGGTATTAGTCTACCATTTCTTTTTTTACCACCTAAAAAATGCAGGGTCTGTCTATTCATACCTCCCTTGTACTCAGAAAGGTAGCCAAAGGATCTGAAGCTCTGCTAAATATCATTAATTCAGCACGTGTCTCTTATGTCTGGGCATTTCCCATTTGAAATAGGACATTGTGAGAGTGATATGAATTCAGGGGGACATCCAGACAGGAAGAACGTTCATGACAGAAACGTGCATTACATGTAATACAATGTTAAACTGAGCATGAGAAAAAACAGGTAACAAAAGAGAATTGAAAAGGGTGGGGGGGAAAGAAAAAAAAAAAAAACAGGTGGGTTAGCTGGAAGTTCATCTTAGGTACCTGAAGCAGAAAAAGGTTATAGTGCTTAGAAGTACAGCTCTTTCCAATGACAGACTCCTTATCTCTCCCTGGGGAACACACCTCACCTTTGCAAGCCTGCAGACACAAAACAGGTTTATGGACAACACACAGAATTCCTCAACAAATACAACCCTAATCCCAAAAGCCACCTCACAAAACTGCAATCCTTTACCTATAGCTACCAAGAAGCTGAGTCAAAAGAAAGAGGAAGAGATCCTATAGTCATCTTTGAGGTATGTTACAATCACTGATAATGCAAACAAATTCCAAGGAAGCCTGGCCTCCAACAAAGGTCACACACAATTGATTACTTTTGCCTTCAGCGCGTGTTCTGCCAGAGGTAGTTTAAGAGGGATTCGACTAGGAATAAAGCAGTCCAAACCTTTACAGGCAATTCTAAACACTGAATGCAGAGAGCATGCTGGCTCCAGCCTGGCCCACCCCATTGTAAGCAATACCAGCAGCCACTATCCATCACCTACATATGTAACTCAGCTCATTTCATTTATACATGTATATGTTAAGAAAAAAACACCCAAAAACTTTTATTGCCCATTTCCTTTAGTCTCTTCAAAGAGTATCTCTTTGGTGGACTTGGCAGCATCATGTTAATGGCTGGATGGAATCTTAAAGGTCTTTTCCAACTGAAATGATTCTGTGAGCCTTAGAATTTCAGTAGTGTCCCTCCATATCACATTTACCATTGGCTGTTCTTCTAATGGTCAGGGAAGTCTATTAAAAAAAATCTATGGAGTTACACTCATCTGAAGTCACAAAGAAAAAAAACTACATATGCATCTCACTTCATCATCCCTGTCTGCTGTGGGCATCCTGGCACCCTTGCAGCTCAGCTGGCAAAGTTAACAAAACCTCCTTGTAAACTGTAACCAAGGCAATGAGCTGAAGTATACACAACTAAGTACTTCTTAAGAAAACAATGTCCAGTTTTCATCACCAAAATGTCCTGCCAGTATCAACAGAGCTTTCTCTATGCAGGCCAGAATGTGACACGACGAGGAGGAAGGAAACTGCTGAACCAGCCACAAGTGACTCTTGCTGCACTGAAGTCAGACAAACTGAACCAAGCTGGTGGAAAAGCTTGAAGTCTCTTGGTTAGCCTGTATATGGCATATTTATCATTCAGCTCAGGGAGTCCATTCAGCTTCAAAACTCAACAGCAGTGCTGTTGTAAACTTTTGAGTATCAAATATATTCATGCCTTGCTACTATCAGAAGGCTTCGGAAGTGTGAAATATGGATGTTAGAAACACTGTGATTTCCTTGGTTTAGAAGAAACGGATCTAAGAATAGTTCCCATAACCAATAAATTCCTAACACAGCCTTAAACTTCTCTTTTACTTCATAATGAAAAATTTAAAAATAATCCATAGAATACCAGGTTTGAAAGGACCTCAAAGATCATTTAGTCCAACCTATCAGGTGAAGAATATAGTTTAAATGAGATGGCCCAGCACCTTGTCAAGCTGGGCCTTGAAACTGCCTAATGTAGGGGAATCCGCCACCTCCTTTGTGAGTTTATGCCGATATCTAATAGTTCAAATGGTGAAAAAAAAATTCTGGCATCCAGTCTGAATCTCCCCCATAGCAACTTGGCCCCATTACCATGGCATTCTTTGTAAAAAGGGAGTCTCCCTCCTCATAATGGCTGCCCTTTATGTACTTGTACATGGTTATGAGGTCTCTCCTAAGCCTTCTCTTCTCAAGGCAGAACAAACCCAGTCCTCTTAGCCTTAGCTTCCGACTGGATGTTAGGAGGAAGTTCTTTACAGTGAGAGTGGTAAGGCACTGGAACGGGTTGCCCAAGGAGGTTGTGGATGCTTCCTCCCTGGAGGTGTTTAAAGCCAGGCTGGATGAGGCCTTGAGCAGCCTGCTCTAGTGGGAGGTGTCCCTGCCTATGGCAGGGGGTTGGAGCTGGATGATCCTTGAGGTCCCTTCCAACCTAAACCATTCTATGATTCTACAATTCTATGATTTGTTCACATGACAGGTCTTCCAGGCCTCTGATCATTCTTGTGGCCCTTCTCTGGACCCTTTCCAGCCACTTCTTGTATAGCAGGACCAAACACAGTACTCAAGGTATGGCCTGACAGAGTTTTACAGTATCAGACCAAAAAATAGTTTTGGTTAGGAGCATCTCACAGACCTTGAGTATACAGGCATCTCTGTCAGAAACAAAACAAAAACCCCACAGCCAATCACAACAAACTAAACCACCCCAAAATATGCACAAATTAACCCAGTAAGAGACTTCTAGAAAAGTGTTTCTCTGCTGATATATCCACATTCAGCTTTGCCATCTCCTAGACTCTCCCTCATACCTAACCAGTTTTAAGAAGCTGAAAGTGCATTAACCATTTCCACCATGACTGCAGATTTTATAAATTGGAAAACCAACAAGTTTCAAAGAGTACCATGCAAAAGGGCAGAGGTTCTGCACTTCAGACCTAGCCCGAAATAGAGGTGGGGGGAAACAGAAGTAGCAACTGAAAATGCTGGAAGTGCCATGCTTACTTCAAGCTCTCCTACTCAACATGCAAAAAGGCAACCAACATCTTATTCACTGTGAAAGTCAAGTGAAAAAAATCAGACTTTACAGCTAAACTGTAATGAATAGATATTTTGGTTGGAACCATAATTGAGTATACACTAGAATGGCATCTTAACTGCAAAATGATCACATCTTTAACTTGAGATCCTTTGCAAACACTGAAGAATCTCATTATCAAACATCTTAGCCAAAAATTGACAGTTCACTTTGAGATGTGCCCAATTTTTTCCTTTATATAAAGGGTATACAATAAGGACAACCATAGAAGCAAACTGACCAAAAGGACTGTTACAGTCTTGCCCATAACAACATCAACTGCAATGTAAACCTGTTTTTCCTGAAGTGGATTCACTCACATGATGCAGTCCTACAAGATCAAAGTCTCAGGGGAAATTAAATGGCAATTCTTTTCATGGAAAGCTTTTCTTGCAAGGGCATTCCAAGACTAATTTCTTACTTTGTTTTAAAGTTTTCTCAGAATGCAAATGCTTTGGTTTTCCCCTTTTAATAACTCCCAAGTGCTAGGAATATGGAGCACAAACAGGCTCCTTTCTGACGCATTGATGGTGCTGTGACTAGTTATCTCTGTTTAAGAGGTCAGCATTCTTGGTCATCTTGCTTAACATTTTGAGCCAAAGACAGGGAGGAGGAGGAAAGGAAGAGACTCACAACTAATGAGGAATTTGCAAATGAACATTGTCCACTTCAGAGAAACATTTGCTTATGTGTTTGCCAGGAAACCCATCTTGGAGATATAATTCAAGCATGTAACCAGAGGCTGGAAAGACTTGTTGACAATGAACTTTCCCCTCCTCCCCTCCACAAAGAAGGAGAATGTTTGTTCTGTAGAACACTGCAGTGAACAGTGTGTACAGCTCTACAATGTACGAGACAGGGAGTTGCATCCTACTTCATCAGTTATATTGCCATGCAGTCAGAAGGGGCTATTCCTAAAACCAGTCTAAACTGTAACTGAACTCCTTAAGGAAGCTTGCATGGATCACCAAAGTAACCAAAACCACCTGTTAAAAGTGAGGTAGATGATGTCATCATTTCCATAGATGCCAGTTTTAGAGGCGGTCATTGCCTCATTAAAGGTTTTGTTTAGGGTTTTTTGGTGGTTTGTTGGTGTAGGTGGTGTTGGGTTTGGGTTTTTTTGTTGGTTGGTTGATTTTTTGTGTGGGTTTGTTCTCTTTTTTTCAGTTTGCTTGGCTTTTCCCCCCTTCCTTACAGGCTTAAAATTGGTATTATTGTAAATTTTGCTAGTTAGGAAGGTGTTACAGTCTCTTTCCCTCTGGCACCGGATAGGAATAAAGAGGCCACCAACAAGTTTGTCAGTCATTTGTGCCTGTTGTGGTCTCCGTGGCAGCATTGGGCTCCCCTTGCATACTAAGCTACTGACTTGGCTGTAGATTGGTTTAGCTGCAAAATGCTACTAAGATGCACTAGAATTGTGGAAGGAGGAAAAGACAACCATCAATTCAAACAAACCTTGTTGTTATAGGTTGAGCCTCTAGGGGACTGGGAGGTGGTCTGGAACCTGATCCCAGGTCCCGTCATCCCCCCGACCCCTCCTAGAAGGCATGGTCTGAAACCTGAGCCTCCCCAGGTGCAAAAGGTTAGCCCACTTCCAGGCTGCAGTACTATACAAGCAGATGGACTTCCTATTTCTCTCTTTGCTTGCCTCGCCTGCAGAGTGACACCCTTGCTGCTCCAGCTCTACCACATGGCAAGCCAACCACGTGGTGGACCAGCTGCCCCCTGAATCTACCTCCATCCATTGTCATCCACCTGGTTTTGTATATATTTTTTGTACCTGTTTCCCTTCCCCTCTGTGAACTGCCTTACCTTATATACACTTTATTTATTGTTATTTTTAACTTCCAAAATCAATACTAGACTGTTTTCTGTGGGCATTTTACTCCTTTCCACTCTTTCTACCCAATTCTTTTCAAAGCGGGGGAGAGGGGGAGGCATCCTATATTTAGGTTTGTTCTGTTCCTGGCTCTCCAGGAAGTTCTAAACTAGAACATGTGCCTGTGAAAAACACACTAAAGAGTTTAAAGATGTTTCAGAGGCAAGATTCAGCAGAAAATTACAGAATTCTACAAAACATCAGTTCCGCAGAATCCTGTAAATGCCGAGATTTTCATAAGCACTGTAGCTCCAGAGACTTGAGAACAGGAAGATCAGTGCATATATACCACATAACCATTCTCACTGCTGTTTAGCAGTAAATACCTTGCCCTGTTTTCATACTCCAAAAAAAGCAAAACAAGGATGAAAGAACAACCCCAGTACAGGACACTGGCTGGCAGCTCTGCAGAAGCGTGTTACAGCTTTAAACCTCAACCAGTTTTCTACAGGTAGTGCGTTCAGCAGAGGGCCAACGCGGTATCAACTAACCCCATTGACGTCACATCTTCAACTGGCCTTTTCTCTCAAAATAGCTCCAAGTCAGAAAGTGGTTGCTTCCAGCAGAGAAGAATTTGGATACCACACTACAGCTGCTACCTCAAAGACCAAATCCACATGCTTTATACACCCTACATTAACACTGCACTTGTGTTCTTTAGGTCAAGACTATTACTCATGTAAAATAGTTTTGAGGGAGTCCACACTGACCTCGGGAACAGCTGGATCACTCACTCAAGTAAATGAAGCAGAATTGTTAAGGCTACAATGATATTTAAAAGGAAAGTGATTAAACAAAACATGCTGACAGTATTAGCAGATGAGCTAGAATTTCACAAGAGAAGCATACAATGCTTCCCGCTCTTGTCTCCTGAAATACTTATTTTGCATGAAGTCACATACAGTGGTTTCTTCCACTTGCTTACCAAGCAAAGAAGAGACCACACCAAGTCTTCTATATCTCTCTCCATTAGACCAGCAGTGTTTTGCAGCAACTAATCTCATTTAAAATTTAGATAAAACTCAAAATACACAAGAGGAATGGCTGTATTCTAGAGTACTTCATCAATACTGTATTTTCTGCTTGACTGTAGAACAGCCTTTGCGATTAAAGTCACAGAGAATGGACTTCAGAAGGCTCAAAAAGGGTGAACAAGGGCTACCTAAGGGGAAGTAAGAGCTTGTAAAACCTGTCCCAAAGAAAGTCTGTAGTATGCACATCTCTGAAGGCTTTCATAGAACCTTAAAGGTCTTTTCCAACCTAAATGATGAGGTCTAACCACTAACACTAATCTACCAAGTCCACCACTAAGCCATATCCCCAAGCAACACACCTACGTGACTTTTATACACGTCCAGGGATGGGGACTCAACTACCTTCCTGGGCAGCCTGTTCCAATGCCTGACAATCCCTTAGGTTAAAACCTTTTTCCTCATGTCCAGCCTAAACCTCCCCTGGTGTGGCTTGAGGTCATTCCCTTTTGTGCTATCACTAGTTACTTGAGAGAAGAGACCAACACACACTCCACAACAACCTCCCTTCAGGTGATTGAGAGTAGTAAGGTGGTCCAATCAGCCTCCTTCAGACTAAACAGCCCCAGTTCCCTCAGCTTTAAATCTGTCTTTATTACAAAATGCTTATGTTTGGCATTCTGAGTTTCTTTTTCTTTGGAGGAAAAAAAAAACAACAACCACCAACCACAGCATGCTTAGGCACTAGAGGTATCATCCAAGTACTGCAAATGACTAACATACAGAACTCAGTAAGATGAAAGCTAATTCACCCCCTTAATGGCCCCGCACTCTTGCTAGTTTGATAACTGCGTGTGATACCACAAATAATTAAGTTCAATCATATATCATACTCTTGGTGCTTGCCTGTCATTTCAACAAGGGAGCAAAGCTACAACCAGTGTTTCCCACCAGGACTAGTCCACAGACATCCAGCACTCAGGAAAGGGTCAGCAGAAGGGTTCTCAATAAGGAAGTACGCATGCAAAATTAATTCAGGCATTGCTACATATTACTGAAGAGCAAAACATATTGGTCCTGGTCAGGCTCATGGAGAAATGTAAGCACAATAGCCAAATTTGGAGCTTGAAGTAATCAGCAATATATCATCTGACTTCTTTACAGCTTAAACACAGCCTGGGGAGAGGTCTGAGGCGGAACAAATGCCAACATCTTTTTGAGCATAGTCATAAACAGAGGTTTTGTTCTTCACTGGTAAAAATATTTGAAGTATAAATAAGAACTGAAATTCAGGGACTGCTACAAGCAACACAATCTATGGAGGCTGTATTCTGGTCTCCACTGAACTGCAAATTTTGTCTGAATAAAAGCAGACAGATCTTCAACATAGCTCTGCACTTAAAGCTCATTAAAATATAGATCTTAACCTCAGCAACTGCTTAGAACAATGCTCAAAGTACCAGCTGATAGAAAAGAAACTACAAATTCTGAAGCAAAGGTTGCTGATTAGGTGATATTTACATCCCTGTCTGTGATAAGAAGTGACAGAAAGCTTTAAGAAGGGACATGAATATACGATGAAGTTCTGTTTTGTTTCACAAATTAAGAACATCTGCTTTCTGGAGTCATCCAACCAAAAGCCTGCTTTCACTTGTATCACAGTAAGAACAAATACACTTATGAGGAAGTTTACGTTCACCAGCACTGCTGGGTCTCCACAGAAGCACAGCCTTTGCATCCAAACGAGTTTTAGGCTATTTGTTTTTTTTTAAGGCTGAGTAAAATTAAGATCATAAATTTCAGGTAATCCACTGAATAGAATCATAGAATCAACTAGGTTGGAAGAGACTTCCAAGAACATCCAGTTCAACCTAGCATCCAGCCCTAGCCAGTCATCTAGACCATGGCACTAAGTGCCTCATCCAGTTTTTTCTTGAACACCTCCAGGGACAGTGACTCCACTACCTCCCTGGGCAGCCCATTCCAATGGCAAATCACTCCCTCTGGGAAGAACTTCCTCCTAACATCCAGCCTATACCTCCCCTTGCACAACTTGAGACTGTGTCCCCTTGTTCTATTGCTGGTTGCCTGGGAAAAGAGACCAACCCCCACCTGGCTACAACCTCCCTTCAGGTAGTTGTAGAGAGATCAGGTTGGTGAGACAGGACCTGCCCTTCCTAAACCCATGCTGGCTGGGCCTGATTCTTTGGCCATCCTGTAGGTGCTTTGCGATGGCACTCAAGATGACCTGTTCCATGACCTTGCCTGGCACTGAGGTCAGGCTGACAGGTCTGTACTGTACTCCCCTCACACTAGACACTTTTGAAGAGGTACAGAGGCAGTAATAGATTTCAAATGTTATCAAATACCCAGCAGCTGGAGCTGATTGGGCAGACACTAATGAAACATCCAGTTGTTTGCCACACAAGTTACATGGTACTGAGAAATAGTGTGAAGTAAAGAAAAGCGATAAAAGGGAAAAGGTGCTGAAAATACTACGGCCCAAACAAAACACACAGTGGGATATGCAAAAAAACATTACATCAAGTAAATAGATGATGAGTATAGAGCAAGGAAACACAGGAGGGAAGGGCAAGAAGATACCAAATTAAAAATTAAGGAGAAAAAAAAGAAAAATTCCTGGTAAAAGCATAGGAGAGAAGCACTGAAGCTTAGGGGACCCAATGTTTAATAACCGTATGCCAGTTCCTGTCCACAAACAGTTCAACATCAGTTAAGTGACTGAATGGAAGAGCTTCCAACGCTAAGACAAATTGCGAAATGATTATTCATTATTGTGAATCATTATTGTGAAATGGTGTAAGATTGGAAGGGATCATGTGAACTGCAGTTATTTCAGTGTCATGCTAATGTGAGACCTTTCCCACTTGCAGAACGATTTGTCTCTTCTGAGTTTCAGTGGGAAGTTTTTGAAGAGCTGCATGCCAAGAACCAGGCAGCGAAGTTGCACAGGTCTTTGCCATCAGTCAGGAGCAATTCAGAATTCCAGTGTGCTTCAGTTTCTTGTCCAGAGAACTGAAATTATATGTCCCTCTGGAGGACAACAAATACAAGTAGTATTTTGAAATCTTCAGACAACACATTACACATAGAGATTTTAAGCCAGCAGAGCGATTGAGAAACAAGGAAAAAAATGTTTCCCACAACTACTGCATTTCTAGTTATTTGGTATACAGGAGAGCACACAGGGAGTGAACAAAGCTCTTTTTTTGTTATTATTTATTTCAGTTTCAGGAGCAACTTGGATAACATAGCAGCTCTCTAAAGACAACAGCAGCAGCCTGTGAAGTGAAACTCAAAAGTGCTGACTACAGGAGAGGAGATGCAAGAGAAATCTTAATACTGCCAGTATAGCAGGCACTTGCCAAGTCTGGTACAGTAATGATACTGACTTCTCTTTGCTTTTACAAAAAATAAATCATACTTGACCGCCTGGACAGATGGGCAGAGTCCAAGGGGATGGCGTTCAATAAGTCCAAGTGCCGGGAGCTGCACTTTGGCCACCACAACCCCATGCAGAGATACAGGCTGGGGTCAGAGTGGCTGCAGAGCAGCCAAACAGAAAGGGATCTGGGTGTGCTGATTGATACTCACCTGAACATGAGCCAGCAGTGTGCCCAGGTGGCCAAGAGAGCCAATGGCATCCTGGCCTGCATCAGGAATGGTGTGGCCAGCAGGAGCAGGGAGGTCATTCTGCCCCTGTACTCTGCACTGGTTAGACCGCACCTTAAGTACTGTGTCCAGTTCTGGGTCCCCCAGTTTAAGAGGGACACTGAGATGCTTGAACGTGTCCAGAGAAGGTCAACGAGGCTGGTGAGAGGCCTCGAGCACAGCCCTACGAGAAGAGGCTGAGGGAGCTGGGATTGTTTAGCTTGGAGAAGAGGAGGCTCAGGGGTGACCTTATTGCTGTCTACAACTACCTGAGGGGTGGTTGTAGCCAGGAGGAGGTTGCTCTCTTCTCTCAAGCAGCCAGCACCAGAGCAAGAGGACACAGTCTCAAGCTATGCCAGGGGAAATTTAGGCTTGAGGTGAGGAGAAAGTTCTTCACTGAGAGAGTCATTGGCTACTGGAATGGGCTGCCCAGGGAGGTGGTAGAGTCGCCATCTCTGGAGCTGTTCAAGGCAGGATTGGACGTGGCACTTGGTGCCATGGTCTAGCATTGAGCTCTGTGGTAACAGGTTGGACTTGATGATCTGTGAGGTCTCTTCCAACCTTGGTGATACTGTGATACCGTGATACTAAATACTAATAGCACAGCAGTGTAACCTCTTGGGGGGGGGAAAAAGCAAATTCCATGTAAAGTGTGAACTAAGTGCTTTGACAGAGTTTGTCCTCTCGTTATAAAATAATGTTCTAATGTTGTAGAGGTGTGAATCAAGTCCTAAGATCAACATCTTATCCAGTGTATCAGAGGAGCGCTGCTGATAATTTATTCTACCTAAAGACTCTGAGGTGAACTTCAAGCTTGCTTAAACTGGCCTGAACCCACAAGAGGGAGCAGCAGTCAAGCAAAGTAAACATTACTTCCCTGTTTCTAAAGAGACACTACTTCCAGCACACAAAGCCGGGAACTCTGAATTTTCAGTGTGTTTAATTACCTGACTGTTGTTAATTACCAGTCATTGAAGATATGGATGAAAATTATCAGCACCTTTTAATCTGACCTTAGGATAACAAAAGAGGGTAAGAAAGAACAGTAGAGGGCATACTCCTCTGTGTTCCTACTGAGGCAATTCAGCCTTAAATTAACTACCTTTGCCAAATACATTTAAATCACCTGTGCAAAGAAGAGGTGGCAGGGGGTGGGGATATTTGGACTCTGTTAATAACAATTTCCAGATCCCCTAGACCTCCCCACCCCCAACTCCACAAATCCTGCCTAACTTGATTTTGCCAGTGATTCACATTTTGTACCCCCACTTCATCAATGCTTTTGAAGAACTCCAGTGAAGATTCACGTTTAACTAGCAGCCTTTCAAAAGATAACACCTTCTGTATTCAACATCACTTCAAGACAGCAGAAAAAAACCCACATACACAAACCAAGAAAACCAAACCCCAAAAACACGACATACTAAGATGTCTGAAAGGGTTCACAACACTGCTTCTTCTAGGCTTCCTCAAACATAGTGGTTTCTATTCTTTCACTTAAGGATGTTGTGAGACACCCTTGCACTTTGATGACCATTCAAGGATGTTGTAAGACACCCTTGCACTTTGATGACAGATGGTTCAAGCAGGAGCACCTCAGAGCTCAAAGCAGAAGTTGAAGACTTGAACTAAATGCTTATGTAGAGGCATAAACTCCCACATTACTGTCTACTACCTCACAGCCCAGTATTTCAGGACCTATTAATAATTTATTGCCTTTTCTTAGTTAAGAGCAGGAGATCTGAAGAGAGCACATTCAACTATAAATTGCAAGAGAGAGGAAAGACCGATGGAAAATGTTTGACAGAAGCATACTTTGAGACAGCCTTTCTTCTTTTCATGCTTCACGGTGGTCCCAGGAGGGTCAATGAAGCACAGCAGAGCATGTCACTGATGCAAGAGCCCTTCCAACAGCCAGCTACAAACCACACCATGCCCGGGAGCCAGACTCATATAGCCTCCACTCTGGGAATGGCTCATTTGGGCTTTGTGCCTGCCGGTGTGGTGTCTGGCCAGACCCGTGCAGTAAGTTCCACTGTTAGTTCTAGCAGCTTCTGAAAGCTGTGTTTGGACTTCCTCTCATACCCACCTTGTAGTTTTAGCTATTGTTCTCCCAGGTTTCTCCCTCTGGGATTATCTATGGCAACCTCAACAGGTATTTAATTATATACACACTACTTAACTCAAAAAAAGGTGGGGGAGGGAAGAATCTGAATGTAACTGAAACTATGCCCTGGAACATAAAAAATGAGAATTTTGTACTCAGCTGTAACATCCAACACAGTGGTGAGCAAGCCTTGCACACTTCAGTTGCTTCTACACAGACTTGAATAAAAGTTCTGACAGCCCCTCCCATGCTTTCCTGAATTTTTAAAACCATCTATTATGGATGCATACAAGACATAACTGGTTTTAGAAGCATGTCTGCCAGAGAATAACAAAGTTTGCTGGTAAGCGTTCAGAATGTTCTTGTCAAACATTATTAATAATCCAAAAGTAGTTTACTACTAAAGCTGAAGTGGGCTTCTAGGTTATAGGGAGAAAAAAAAAGTACATAAGGTAGAATTGCTTCCTTTTTTTTTTTTCTCCTTAGCTCTGACAACTATTTCACGGAGAGTAACATTTCAGAAAAGACTCACAGCAACTCCCTCAAAGCTTTAATGGTGCTTAGAGCCATTTCTCCTTGCACAGTCAATACTACAGTCAACTTCAGTTGGGAGAGAAGATCTCTCAGGTCATCAGAAGCAATGATTCTTTAATAGGTAGCAGATCTCCATGGCTCAACAGCACCAATTAACCAGGAAAGTAACAGAGCTCCTTGAAACTTAAGGTAGAATAGAATAGGATCAACCAGGTTGGAAGAGACCTCCAAGATCATCCAGTCCAACCTAGCACCCAGCCCTATCCAGTCAACTAGACCATGGCACTAAGCGCCTCATCCAGTCTTTTCCTGAACACCTCCAGGGATGGTGACTCCACCACCTCCCTGAGCAGCCCATTCCAAGGGCAAATCACTCTTTCTGTGAAGAACTTCCTCCTAACATCCAGCCTATACTTCCCCCGGCACAGCTTGAGGCTGTGTCCCCTTGTCCTGTTGCTGGTTGCCTGGCAGAAGAGACCAACCCCCACCTGGCTACAACCTCCCTTCAGGTAGTTGTAGACAGCAGGTTGTTACCTGAAAGGAAAAACATCTCCTTGAGGTCACCAAGAATTCCTGGCAAACTTTTCCAAATGCAGATAAATGTGCTAGTTTATTCAAATCTTCACCCACTCTTCCCTAGCTATTCCACGAGCACATTGTGCCAGGGTACTTCATACAGTTGTGAAGCACTTCTGTCTTCTGCACTACAAGCAGCTTGCTGATAGAAGTGTATGCACTGGCCAAGCTAATTCCACAAAGTTAATCTGCTGAGACTCGAGGGCATGAATGGCAAATTAATTCAGCTGCTCACAGCAGACACCAATGAAACAAATAGCACTACCTGACCATTTTAAATGATCATCAAAAGACCTAAGAACTGCTGCTTATCCGAATTATCACCTTAAAAAAATGCAAGTAAATTTAAGATAGAGCTGCTGACAGTACCTAAATACAAACTGAATTATGACAAGACTTCTCTGTCTTTAAGTCCTGCACAAATCTGTGTTAGCGCTGCATTTTATACACTGTACTGAGTCTGCAGATCTTGGATGCATCTAATGGAGTAAAAATTGTTAGGGAACAAAAGCATATAAATATAGCATACAGCTTGGATATGCTCCATCTACAAGTAAAGTTAGAAAGCCTACTTTCACCTTGCAAAAGCATTTAACACTATGTTAGGTCTAGCCAATGCTGAAGAACAGACTTGTAAGCTATTTATACGCAGAGATAAAGGTGCCAAAAAAGGTTTAAAAAAAAATATAACCCTTGAGGTCATCAAGACTCAGTCTATCTAGGAGATGCAGTTTGTTCCTGCTACACAGCCACTTTTTCATTGAGTTGCTAGCAGAAAACAAGCAGAATGAAGTAAAGGAGGGAAGCAATGAACTGTTTCTTAAAAACATATTTACATAAGCAAAGACAGAAGCTAGAAGTGCTGTTTGGCCAGCATAGGAATGCATTCCACTTAGCATACTATGCATTGGTTGCCAGCAGGTTCAAGGTTTCCTCTAGATAAAACATGTGGAGCTGCAGGATTTTACACCGTTACACACTTAATGGAACAGTTACTTTACAGTGAGTAGCGATACAAAATCACATTACTGCTCCATTCAAACAGGGGGAATAAAGGCTGTAAAATTATATCATTAACAACCTGACAGGGGATTTGAAATTCTGGTAATGTCAAGGTTATCTGGAAGCAAGCCTGCATGTTCAGAAGGCACTCTATAGTTATGTTAGTGGCTTGACAAGAGTCACAGTCAGCAAAGTCCACTTCACTGAAATCCTGTAGTAGAGAGTCCAGAAAAATCACTGGAGTATAGGATTCAAATTAAAATCCAGTAGAGCGTCCACAGCAAGTCTGGGAAAAGCACGGCTGAATCTCTTCAAATTGTAGAAACTCTGCCATAGATCTAGCCTAGTATACTAGAATTAAGCATGATAAACAGCCCGGGTTTTGACAAAAATGCCATTAGAATCGTTCTGCTGCAACAGACTGCTTGGAGATGCAGACATGCTGAAAGACTATCTACCGGATCACCGTAACGTGACACACTCCACCTGCAGAGCCACAGCAGCTAATACCCTGGCAACTACCTAGACACAAGGAAACAACACACAAGAGCAGATCGCAGAGCAATCAGTATGAAAGGCACACCGAGTAGCTAGGAAATTAGTGTATCAGACAGTATTTCTAAGTATGTTTTTAGTATCTGAACAGCAGGAGAAAATTCCGTCCATGGATTATTTAAGAGACAAGTAACTACATAGTAACATCCCAAGGAAACTGCGAAGAATTGGCCATGGAAGTAGCTCTTTAGCTATGCAAGAAACAGTTGATTGCCTGTTTGTTTTTTAAGAATTCAGGCAATGCTTTGAATTCATTTAGAAGGAGTAACAGGTCACTTAATACCACACACACATCACAGTTTGCATTACGGTAGGCTAGATGCTGAGCACTGACACTGAGCAATGGGTAAGCAACATCTGGGACAGGCAGAGGCCAGAGGTCCCCTCCCAGCCTCTATTCCTCACTGGCTAATTCTACTCTAGCCTAGCAGTCAGGCTCCACCGCGTCAGATGCTGCTTCGAGGGAGGGAGGGGAACCGCTGTTCGCCAACATTTCCAAGCAGTAGCAGGCATGCGCAGTGGTTCCAGTGGGGAAATTCCACAAAACACAGATCTTTAAGATGTGCCCTGGGGCTGCACGACTTCCCGTTGAGGACGTACAGCTTCTCTCCAGGGCCCCAGGCAGCCAGCCCAGCAGCAATCAGCCACTGTCCCGCTTCCCTGCAGAGACTGAAGCTGGAGCCACACACGGAGTATCAGGCAGGGACTACCCTTGGACACAAGCACCGAATCCAACAAGCCCTGCGTCTCCCCACGCTCGCTGGCGGCATTTTACTTTCCGCATCAGACACGGGACACTACTGAGCTTGTCACAGGCCACAAAACAAACACTTGCTCTGAAGAATTGTGTCCAAGCTTGATGTGAGAGATGCCACTTTTATTTAAGACAAAAGCTCAACAACCCAAATGCCCACTGCAAAGGATGCATCGCTACAAGCATACCACTGATCCTTACAAACTTGTGTCTTCCAGGGCCCACTTCTGAACCAGAAATTGTTTCTCATGATCTGACCTCCTCTATCAGAAAATTTTAATAGAATTACAGAATGGTAGTGGTTGGAAAGGACCTCCAGAAATTGAATCCAACCCCACTGCCAAAGCAGGATCACCTAGAGCAGTTCACACAGGAACACACCCAGGTGGGTCCTGAAAGTCTCCAGAGGAGACCCCACAACCTCTCTGAGCAGCCTCTTCTAGTGCTTCATCACCCTTACAGTAAAGAAGTCTTTCCTTGTTTTTCCCACTACAAAAAACAAGCAGACTGACTGATTCTAAAACATTGATACAAAATTGCCCTTAGTTTGTTTACCAGGTTCATGTTTAACGCCTCTGGAGATACATCATCCAGATGAAGCATGATGGAATATCATGACAGCTCTGTTGTAATGAGTACTCGTTGCAAATAAGTATTCCTGCTCCCTTGTTTAGAAAATGTCCTTTAAACTGTTTGTGTTTTGGTGGCATCCAGAAACCAAGTGAGATCACAACTGACCTAAATATTTACACTACATAAGGTACTATAGTTGTGATGGCCAATGCAGACCAAGTACAACATCAACACCATTACTGGGTCAATAGTATCTAAGTGATCTGGCTGATACCATCATCCACATCACAATAAACGACTTAGCTGATAAGGATTAAGGATGACCTTTGCTCCACATTAGATGGTTCGTGCTGTTTAGGTTTTGTTCTCCAAATGTCACGTAAAGTAGGTGACAGCATTAGCACGGCACTACTAGAATCCATTCCTCACTTTCCTGCAGACTCATGTGGGCCAAACACTCTTGAAAAAGTCTTCTGCCAGAGTCACTGTCAAGTTGTAATACTCCCACCTTCTTACAATAAACAAGTGCAGAGCTTTCAATGTAGCCATCTCCTCTGAAGAAGTTGAGGCATATACAAACTACCAGCTTTCCTTCCTAGTGTAGTTTTTTAGTCCTGCAAGTTTTACCTAAATATACTGTGGAGAGTATTGATCATTTACTCTCTATTAGAAACTGTTATCTATCTGGCCTTTTAAATTTTGCTATGCTATTGCATCAGTTGAAATAACAGCCATCCCTCACAACCACCAAGCCAGATGAAGGGTTTATTTACCCTTAAAGAGGTGTAGGATTAAAGCCTCTGCCATATTCTTGGGTCAGTTTCACTGCAGCAGAAATAATTCTAAACAAGCCAACGTTCATCCATTCCATAAAAACCCCTTTCCAGAGGACCAGCGAGGTACACACGAGCCAGCCCACAGAGGCAGCTGCAGAACCTGAATATTCACGTGGTGAAAGCTTTGGCATTTACACGAGGAGTTCACACATCTCTCCCGTGCGGACTCCCCCTGCACTACACCCCTTCTGCAGCTCCTGGGCAGGCGCTGCTTGATCCGATCCCTTTAGGGCATTAATGGGCACTGCTAGCACAGCAGCTGCCACCCGTCCCGCTCTGTCCTCAGCAGCTTAACTAGATGGATACGAGCGACAAGGGACAGATGGCAAGAGCGTACTCGCCATGTGCTCCCTTCTGTGCAAGGTACAGTGCTTCACAGATTTGTTGCACTATAAAAAAAAACCCTGACTTGGGCTGCTGATGGATGCCAAGGGATACTTCTATCTGACAACAGATTACAGTTCCCTTCTCCTTTGTTCAGATTTCAAATTCAGTAGCAGTGGCACAGCTGAACCAAGACTGTCCATCACTCATTGTCCATCTACAGGCAGCACTATAGCTTGGTAAGGAAATGATTTTTCTGCGCAATCCTCTGTAGAAAGTCAGTAAGGAAAAAAAACCCAAACAAACAACCCAACACAAACAACAACCCCAAACAAGCAAACAACAAAAACCAACCAACCCAACAATTAAACTGACCATTTTTCATCACTTTCATGCTGTGAAGTTTCCCCATGACAACACAGCTGATTTGCGCAACAGTATTTTTGCTCCTAACAAAAGATTAGGAACAAAAAGAAAATTGAGAAAGGCAGGGAAGAAAAAAATCCCTAGTGTTGGAAATATGAGTCAAGTGTAAAAAAAATGGACTCTGGCTTTCAAAGTGTACAGCCAGTAATGACCACATTCTCCCCCTTGCGTGACAGTATCTGGCAGAGAGGGAAGAAGTGAGACTTTGAAGTCCTGTTAATTATAAAACCTGATCTAGTTGCGAGACTAACAAGGAGAAAACAAATTTAAGTGCTGACTTATAGTTCTAAAATTAGTTCTGTCAAATGCATGTGCCATTCTGATGGCTCTAGAAAGCTGCGTGTTCCTCGCAGCATACGTCACCATCCAAAACTAGACTTCTTCATGCCTAGTAGGTAACAATGCTCTAGAAAAAGATCAACATAACCAGGGATTTTTGTGGTCTCTTCAAGCCTCGAGCACAAGCCCTACGAGGAGAGGCTGAGGGAGCTGGGGTTGTTTAGCCTGGAGAAGGGGTGGCTCAGGGGTGACCTTATTGCTGTCTACAACTACCTGAGGGGTGGTTGTGGCCAGGGGGAGGTTGCTCTCTTCTCTCAGGTGGCCAGCGCCAGAACGAGAGGACACAGCCTCAGGCTGCGCCGGGGGAAGTTTAGGCTCGAGGTGAGGAGAAAGTTCTTCACTGAGAGAGTCATTGGCCACTGGAATAGGCTGCCCAGGGAGGTGGTGGAGTCGCCGTCCCTGGAGCTGTTCAAGGCAAGATTGGACGTGGCACTTGGTGCCATGGTCTAGCCTTGAGCTCTGTGGTGAAGGGTTGGACTTGATGATCTGTGAGGTCTCTTCCAACCCTGATGATACTATGATACTATGATCCTAGCATCCAAATCAGACTTTGTAGTGCCTTCCCTCACTGACAGGAAGCACCAGCACTGTTCTGAATACAACAGAGTAGCCTGTAGACTTGACAATATAAAAACATGTTTAAAGTGTCCAAGCAAAGGCAACAGTTCTGCTAAAAGTAAATAGAATATTCTATTCCTGATCTTACAGGAGTATCAGAATTGACACCAAACTGTATTTTTTCTGTATAGAAATAATCTTTTCTTTTCCAGTGAGGAAGCACTGGAACAGGCTGCCTAGGGGAGTTGTGGAGTCTCCTTCTCTAGAGACTTTCAGAACTCACCTGGAAGCATTCCTGTTCGGACTGCCCTAGGAGATACTGCTTTTGGCCGGGCACTTGAACTCTATGATCTCTGGAGGTCCCTTTCACAAGGTTTTGTAATGACAGGATGAGGAGTAAGGGGTTTAAACCAGAAAAGCACAGATTTAAACTAGATGTTAGGATGGTCTTTACAATGAGGGTGGTAAGACACTGAAACAGGTTGCCCAGAGAGGTTGTGGATGCTCCCTCACTGGAGGTATTCAAGGCTAGGTTGGATGAGGCCTTGAGCAACCTGTTCTAGTGGGAGGTGTCCTTGCTTATGGTGGGTGTTTGGAACTAGATGATCTTTGAGGTCACTTCCAACCTAGACCAGGCTATGATTCTATGAATCTATGATTCTCCTTAAATCAGCACGTCATTCTTCACTGAGACATACAAACCTTTTATGCCACAGGGGTGTTTCGTCCTGAATTCAGCACAGTTCTTGTGCTTTTTAGTCTTCAAATGTGTTCACTAGAACACTCAAATATCATGCCATTAGATTTACAGTGCTGTTCCCCAGCACCCTCAGTACCAGCTCCCCTGGCCAGTAGTTCATCTGCGTATTACCAGGCTTTCTAGGACCTGTTTCAAAGAGAAACTGAAGTAGTTGCACACAGAAAATACTAAATGAAGAAGTTTTTTGTTTTGTTATTTTAAATTATAAGCACTGATAAACTTCTTGTCACCACTGACACCAACCATTGCTCTGACTGGAAGCAATGAGAATCAACCTTTTAAATATGAACCTTTTCCTTGGAGTTAGGTACTTTTAAATAGGTTTTCAGTCTCATGGACAGCAACCTGCAAGATATTGGACAGAGAATATCAGATCCTTCTTCCTTTCAGAAACCAAAGGTTTAAGGATAGGAAGAGTGTGTCAGGCTGCTGAGCTTATGCAAGCCCCAGTACAACAAAGTTGCACTGGAGAGAGGCAATCAGTCTACACACCCTGCTCACAGATCTCCATTTCGAGCCTTAACTACAAAACCACGAGGAGAAAAAAACCAACAAACACAACATAATAAATGCAGACAACAATAGAGCTGGGGGCATGTATGACATGGTTTTGAAGTCAATAAGACCTAGATACTCAAGAAAATACTTTCTTGAATCTGAGGCTTAAGATTTGGATTTCCAATTCATTGGTAGTTGGTAGGCTTTAAACTGTTCATGCTGCTCTATGAAGACATTATGAACACAGTGGAAGTAAAATGTTACTAAGCTGTATTAATGCAGATGTATTTTAAGTGGGAAGTGCATTGATTATTCCAAATCTAAACTTAAACCAACATCAACAACAACTTGTATTAAAAGTTGCAATACTCATTGGCTACATCACCATTAGTAACACAGAATCCAATCACGTTGTCATTTTGCAACAACTTATACAAATGGACCACTTCAGCAAATTCAACAAGACAGGAACTTTGGCAAATGATATGGTGAATTTCTAATCCAGTTCTCCACAAAATCCTGGTTAATCCACACGTAATCTCTTTATTCTCATCCTGTGTTTAGCATTAGATATTTGTCAACTGGCACCATATGCTCATTCACATACCTGAGTGGAATATTTGTTTATTAGAAACACAAAAAGGACAGGCTCATGAAAACAGCCAACATGCTGAAGTCAGTCTCTCATTCAGATTGTGCTGTAAGATCTGTGGATCCGAAAGCAGTGGAAGATGTTTAGATGAGGCATTTAGTGCCATGGTTTAGATGACTGGATAGGACTGGGTGATAGGCTGGACTGGATAATCTTGGAGGTCTCTTCCAGCCTAGTTGATTCTATGATTCTATACAGGCTAAATTCTTCATGAACAGTTGATTCCAGAAATGAAAGCATGTATGGTAGACCAGGCTTCCCAGAGACACCACAATATATTCTTGAGGAATAATACTACCAGCATCTGCCTAGACTTCACTTCCCTCGACCAGAAATAAATTCAGTCACGCTAAGCACAAACAGCTTAACTGAACACAAGGGTCTGAATGTATTTTTCCACTGGTTTCTCTGATCCCTTCTGCAGATGTATTATAAGCTTGCCAGCACCACAGGCCTTACCATATTCTGCATAATTCCCAGCAGCTTCAGTGGGAATAGATTCAGGACTTGTGCAGACCCACAAGAAGATTCGGTCAACCTCTGCTATGAGGACAGGCTGAGAGAGCTGGGGCTCTTCAGCCTGGAGAAGAGAAGGCTTCCAGGAGACCTTATAGTGGCTTTCCAGTATCTGAAGGGAGCCTACAGGAAGGCTGGGGAGGGACTATTGACAAGGTCTGGTAATGTCAGGACGAGGGGGAATGGGTTTAAGCTGGAAGAGGGGAGATTTAGACTGGATGTTAGGAGGAAGTTCTTTACAGTGAGGGTGGTGAGACACTGGAACAGGTTGCCCAGGGAGGTTGTGGATGCTTCCTCCCTGGAGGCGTTTAAAGCCAGGCTGGATGAGGCCTTGAGCAGCCTGCTCTAGTGGGAGGTGTCCCTGCCTATGGCAGGGGGTTGGAGCTGGATGATCCTTGAGGTCCTTGCCAACCTAAACCATTCTATGATTCTATGACCTCCAAGAATTAACCAGCAGTTAGCCCAAGCCTCTCTCCCTTGATACCACATGAATCTATGTACCTTTTTGGAGATGATTGCACCACACTCCCAGGGATAGGTGGAATGGAAGCTCAGGACTAAGATGGCAGTTTGCCTTACTAACTTTGCAAATGATGCAGAAAGCCAAGAGTTACCAATATTAATATATCAAAAGTGTAAAGGAAAAAGCTGAAGCTACAATATTACTGATGACAAAAGGGATTGTGAAAACACTTGAATCAGTCAGAAAAAAAAATTGAATGACCAACTGTTTCCTGGTCCCTTGTGCAACCAAGATAGAAACACAAGCAAAGGGACCTTTGGGACTATGGCACTTGAGCATTTCCTTAGTGCAGACAAACTTAGCCTAACACATCAACCATAGATTTTTGTGTGTGTGTGGCTAAAATCTAGGAATTAATATCTTGTATTTTGATAAATAAGACATTAAACTCATGTTTAACCTTTAACTAAACTGAAGATATATCTAAGAGACAGGATCAAGACAGCTTTACTATCTAGAATTTTAGCACTTTAATTATGTCAATCAGGAGATGTGGTAAAATACTCTCCCTTCCTCCTTCCTTTCACAGGCTTTGTAGGGAGGAGGTGGTGATTAACTTGTAATTAACAGGAAAAGCACTAGCAAACAGCCTACTCACAAATGCGCCTGCCAGACTGAGACTAAGGTAAGCAACAGTACTGCAACAGGCCAGAATCCTGAAGTCCTTATACACAATGCAAGGACAGACATTTTAAAATCATAGAATCACAGAATGTTAGGGAATTAGAAAGGACCTTGAAAGACCATCTAGTCCAACCTCCTGGCAGAGCAGGACCAACTAGAGTAGGTCACACATGAACACATCCAGATGGGTTTTGAACATCTCTACAGAAGGAGACTCCACAACCAATCTCTCTGGGCAGCCTGTTCCAGTGCTCCATCACTCTCACAGTGAAAGGATTTTTTTCTTATGTTCAAGTGGAACCTCCTATGCTCCAGCTTTCACCCGCTGCCTCTTGTCCTGTCATTGGAAGAGCCTGGGTCCATCCTCCTGACACTGCCCCTCACATGTTTATAAATATGAATGAGGTCACCTCTCAGTCTCGTCTTCCCCAAGCTAAAGAGCCCCAGCTCCCTCAGCCTTTCCTCATAAGGGAGATCTCTTATGAGGACTTCCTTAATTATCCTTGTGGATTTGCACTGGATTCTCCCAAGCAGTTCTATGTCCTTCTTGAACTGAGGAGCCCAAAACTGGACACAATATTCCAGATGCAACCTCACCAGGGCAGAGTAGAGGGGGAAGAGAACCTCTCTTGACCTATGAACCACACCACTTCTAATACATCCCAGGATGCCACTGGACTTCTCAGCCACAAGGGCACATTGGTCATCTTTGTGTCCACCAGGACCCCAGGGGTCCCTTTCCCTTACACTTCTGTCCAACCGGTCAGTCTCACCAAGAAATCTCCATCAGTGAACTACCCCAAAATGAACAGCTGAATTTCTCTTCTGCATCTCTTCCATCCTAGCTACAACACCATCTTCCTTAGCATCAATGCAGACCAGACAGCCAGAGCTTACAGGACCCACTAAAGACTGTCCAAGGCATTAATTCCCTTCTGCAGTATCATTTTAACTTTGTTACAAGTGCTCAGGCGACTAATTTATGCATTCAGACAGTTGCAGATTAAGTTAAGCATCCTCTCTGTAAATGCTACACTCTTAAGGAGAGGCAAGCAGAAAACAAAGAGTAAAAAAGCAGCATAAAAAGTTACCTAATTTGGCATACACTTTTGGTTGAAAAATGTCAGCTGTTGGAAGTACAAGTTGTCAGACACACACAGTTCCTCTAAAATACTACTTAGTAACGGTCATCTCAGTGCATGTGCCAGCACTGCCTCACTCATTTCCAGAAATCTGCCTAAAATATGGATGTTTGGGTTCACAGAATTGTTACTAATTTAAGAGATCCCCAACTGAGCGCCTGAAATTGAGTAATTCTTTTAATTTCAAATGTGGCAGTAATAGGAGAGTTATTTTTCCATGTGCTCAGATATTTATACAGCCTTATTTTTGGTAGGGTAAGCCATTTGAGAATTTATATTCAACCTACAGCAGAGGAAAATATGCTACACCGTACGTTCCCAGAAAGCCAACTATGGCTTTGGATGTCATACTTAACTCGGGCAGCAGCAGCTTCACCTGAATAAGCTGCAGCTAAACAATAGCTTTAAATCTTATTAAAAGTTGGGGGCGGGGGGAGGGTTGTTTCTGGTTTAAGAAGAGTGCTTTGACTTTGGTTGGAATTTACCTTAAAATGAACCCATTCTGTCTCCTTTGTCACATTTGTTTTAGCAAAAGCCTAAAGGACAGGACATTGAGCTCCTGCACCAATGTACTATCTGAATAAAACCAGGAGAATCCAACAAGAAAATCACTTTCAATAACAGGGAAATCCCAGATGGTAAACCACTATCATCATGACTTTTGGATAGGAGGGAAAACAATCCACATCACCACACCCCAGGGACTTAACTGCCTCTTTGAGAAAAATGTCAGCTCCTTTGTATGCAAGAGTTGCCTCCCTCTCCTCCCCCACCCTACAATCTTTCCAGGCAAAATTTCAACATTCTGGAAAATGCTTCTGCACTAAACAAGAAGGTATCCACCTCATTTTCATCATTTTAATCTGAAACCCACTAGACTGGGCAATTCATAGCATCTATACTGCACTGTAGACACCATCAGCCCAGCAATCTGCTTTCTATTATGGACTACAGCATGTACAGATGGAGTTCATTAATATAAGCAGTGTGGCAAAGAGCAAACCATTCACACGATAGCAGAGGGCTGCAGCTGCTGACCAACCCAGCCACCTCCAAATAACTCCCATAACTCCAGCATGTAATACAACCCTTCCTTACTTGTTTGCCTCCCTGCGAGGAAATGACTGCAGGAAACACTCTCACCCTTCCCATCCAACACGGGAAAGGGTAAAGAGAGTAGACTGGGTTCAAGATGACATAAGTAAGTTATCCTTCCAAGACTTCAAAAATCCAAGCAGAGATGAGAGATGTTAGCATTAACCCATGCCAGTATGAAAGTTCTTTACTGGGGGGCTCTTTGCCTGTCTGTATCTATAGAAGACTATGCAACACATTCACACTGGGAGAAAGAGTGGAAAAAGGTTATGTGAAAGTTTGGGCTAATTTTAGAAGCTGACTTCCACCCCCCACCCCATGAATCACGAGAAGCCTTGCCAAAGACGTGGGATCATAGAGCCCTTTCCTTTTGTCAAGCACAGAAAGTCTTCATTTTCGTGGAAAGGTAAAGCCACTTTCAACTCTATGCCATTAAAAGCTCAGTGTTATGAAGTCAGAGAGCATCACCAAAAGCAGCTTTAAAGGACATGGACACATAGGAACACTAGTGTGAAATACAGTTTTGCAAAGTTTCAGTTTACCTGAATATTATTTTTTGCACCCCAGAAATTCAGCATTAATTTACATGAGTACCTATGCCTGCCATATTTACTACTGGGAAGTTATTCTGTGCAGTGATTAATTTTGATGCACAAGGCCTGTAAACAATATTACTTCCTCAAACTGGAAATCTAAATAAAATCTTCGCCAGAAAGCTGCCACTTTCTCTGCAAGGTCTTGTTTTAAATCACAGTTCTGCTAGGGCCTGTTATTCCTCACCAATACAGCAACTTAATCTTTACTTCTCTAGCGTGTAATTTCTTATAATTAGATTTGGAGAATATTTATAAGGCTATTAGCATTAATGATGAGAGTCAGAGAGGTCTTCAGCAGTAATTACCAGTCCAAAGCAAACTTCTTAGTAATTAATTTTTTTCACAGATTCCATTTGATAATCTATCACAGAGAACTGTTCAGCACAACTGAGCTACTTAGAATCATAGAATCATAGAATGGTTTAGGTTGGAAGGGACCTCAAGGATCATCCAGCTCCAACCCCCTGCCATAGGCAGGGACACCTCCGACTAGAGCAGGTTGCTCAAGGCCTCATCCAGCCTGGCTTTAAACGCCTCCAGGGAGGAAGCATCCACAACCTCCCTGGGCAACCCATTCCAGTGTCTTACCACCCTCACTGTAAAGAACTTCCTCCTAATATCCAGTCTAAATCTCCCCTCCTCCAGCTTAAACCCCTTCCTCCTTGTCCTGACATTACCAGACCTTGTAAATAATCCCTCCCCAGCCTTCCTGTAGGCTCCCTTAAGATACTGGAAAGCCACTATAAGGTCTCCTGGAAGCCTTCTCTTCTCCAGGCTGAAGAGCCCCAACTCTCTCAGCCTGTCCTCATAGCAGAGGTGCTCCAGCCCTCTGATCATCTTCATGGCTCTCCTCTGGACCCGCTCCAGCAGTTCCATGTCCTTCTTGTATTGGGGGCTCCAGAACTGCACACAGTACTCCAGGTGGGGTCTGACGAGAGCAGAGTAAAGGGGGAGAATCACCTCCCTTGCCCTGCTGGCCACACTTCTCTTGATGCAGCCCAGCACATGGTTGCTGTCTGGGCTGCATGTGCACACTGCCGGATCATCTTGAGCTTTTCGTCAACCCAGACCCCCAGGTCCTTTTCCTCAGGGCTGCTCTCCAGCCATTCATCACCCAGCCTGTATCTGTGCCTGGGATTGCACCGACCCAGGTGCTTCAGTCAATGCAACGAGCAGCTCAGCCAGGCAAACGCCAACACCTCTGTAGACAAGGTTTAGCAAAAATAGACAAATCTTTACTTCCTCTTCTGTCCCAACAAATCTCCACATTCACTTGGAGATATGACACTTTCTCAAGTGTCAGAACTGATGCTACTCTTAGCTTTTATATCAATCATCTCACACATGCATTTGGACCTCTGCTGATATTCTGTAGCAATTAGGAAATCTAACTTTTAAGCTAAGGAGCTAGCCTCAAATGATATATGAATGACTACAAGCATCAGGGGTGTACAAGGGGACTATCATAATGAGAAAAGGAGGTGCTGCCACCTTTGAAAATGAGGAGCAGTAAGGGACGTGGAGCTGAAGAGGAGGAAGGCCACAGGAGATCCTAAAGTGGTAGTGCCATGGTTGATTCAGTTGTAGTTACTGTGCAGATTTACTGTCATACAGACTTCACCTTTGACCACATATGCAAAACTACTACCTGCTTTCAGCATATGATAAGGTTACTGTTGCATCTATAAAGTGTGGAGGTGTCTTCAGAGAATCCTGCATAAGCCCTTAAAAAGATCCAAACAGCAACACACGTGATGAGTCCAGTCCCTCCTCTTTTAGCTGTGATGTTTTTCAGCTCTCAACTGTCATTTCCAATCTCTTTTTTTGTTAAAGCTTTAGCTTCACATGGGAAGTGACTGCAACATCATCCTGTAAAAGAAAGGCCTTTGGCCTCCCATTTAGGAAGAAAAAACCCAACTGCAATTCCAGTGCAAAGTTCTAATCTAGTTTTTCCATTGTTATTCAGTCTTTTTACCAGAAGGAGATGTACACTAACTTACACAGCCCAGGTTTTGCCAGCAACTGAGCTATGGTTGCCCACACTTTCCACATCTGCTCTTACAGCAACAAAGTTAGAAGGACCAGATGAAGCTAATAGTTCTTCTCCTGAACTTTACCAGGATGCTTTCCTAGCTCTCTGAGACTACTGCTAAATGGTCATGGTCTACAGCCTCTACAGCTAGATTAAGAGAAGAGACTGGATGCCAAAAATCTTGGACATGAGTTAATGACTCTGGTCCAAATGCAGCGATACAAGGTGTGTACATGCAAAAGCAGCCAGAACTATCAAGAGTGTCTTGGCTTGTCCTGTCTCCTCTTTCACCTCATTCATTAACTTGTAAGTCCTACTGATCCTTACCTCAGGGATAAATATTTAAAGTTGCATAGTTTGAATTTGCCAAACTGAGGTACACATACACTCACTTGTGTACTAGAAAAGAGATATATTAAAGCAGGAGAAAAACTGCCAAGCAAAATATCTCAATTTCTCTAGGTTTTATTTAAAAAATCATATTGCTTCTAAATAGATCCCCATCTTCTAGAAGTATCATAATACAACATCCTTCAGAGTGGGAATTTACACTCACAATAAGTAAGTCTAGTGCAAAACTGATGCTGAACTCAGGCTGTGGTTTATAAAGTACAGATACATATAATATAATCACTCAGATGCTAGAGACCAACACTAGATAAAAATCATCCTGACAAGGAGGTAGGTGAAGGACTGGCTGCATCAAGGTTAATTTCCACTCAATTCATCTCCATAATAAACCTTTAGGTTTGGCTTCCTGTCTTTCCAAATCCAGGCAGGAATTGACAGGACTTCTACAAAGAAAAAGGCCTTTCTCATAACACTTTTCACTAACGTCCAAGATGTTGAATCCAAAAAAGCTGCCAAAGATTACTAATCTGTTTCAGAATGGAACTGCAAATTAGCCAGCAACATCCACATGTAAAACCCCTGCCACCTGAACTGGTGAGATGAGCCTTTTCACAGTTTGACCAACTTCATCCTGAATAACATTCAGGTCAGTATATTTCCAGTATTCAGGCAAAATACAAACTCCAAAGGAAAAAAAAAAAAAAAAAAAAGCCAGTTCTCTTGCATTCACAGAAAAAAATGGCCTTTTTTTCCTCTTTCAAAGGGTTAACTCTGTCTTTTGACTGAAAGCATGAGTCAGTGGCAGGGAGGGGAAGAAGGAACCGTTAGGGCAGGAAGCTCATTCCTATGACACCCTGCTCAGCTAAACCACAGGCATCGCCTGCCCGGGCACAGCTGAAAGCCCTGCCAGAGCCAGCACTGCTTCACCTCCCAGACAATGGGAAAAAGAAAGGTGAGGGAGGCAGTCTGAGGGTTGGGAATCAGAGATGTGCCATAACTGGGTTCAGCTCTCATGTCTACACTAGGCAGGCAAGACTTAAGTATTGTTTTACATCACATCTCCTTACAGAGGGGCAACTGCTTTACCAGTGCACCGAGTGGGCTTAGAGTATTATAACTTCTCCTTTAATGATGGCACAACTTCCAAGTCACTGTTGAAAACCAACAGCAGCACTTTCCTTTCAAAGATACTCCAAGGTGTAAGACAACTGCCTCCTTTTTCTCCTCTACTTTTTGCATGATCAACTTACCTTTTGTTTTCCCCTTCTGAGTAGGTGTTGCAGTTGTAAAGCACAGCATTTGACTGCCCCAGAAGCAATGATTTTTTTTTTGCTCATGGTACTCTGCCAGAATTATTTTGTTCATGGTTTGAGTCAATGTCCAAGTGAGAAAAGCTCACCCTCCATTTCCATTCCAGCTGTAACCCTTTCCCCAGGAATTTCCAACAATTCTGTGGCAGAAAAATCCACCAGACAATAGAATATGACAGGCTCTTGTAGTCTTCTGCACTTCACTTAAGTGTAACCAAAAAAGAAGATTTTATTTTCATTTGATGAGCTTAGAATATTCCATAATGATGACAGCTGATGTGAGCATGAGATGCAAGAAAATGAGAAAGCAGTTGCACAGAACATTGATTGTTTTCTCAAAACAGTAGCATTAAAGAACGTTATTGCAAAACAAATGTCATGTACTTTGATATCTGACTGCTGAGGCATTTGATGGTATTACCATGATTGTCCCTCAGGTCCATGAACTAGCTCATTTCTAAAATAAGCACTGCTCCACAAATTAGAAAGGCTTCTAGAAGCTCTAAGATGTTTTCTTTGTCTTGGGGCTTCATTTTTATGTAGCATAATCTCACAGCATAAGCAGCCAAACAGGACGAGGAAATAAATCAGAGTGCAACTTCATTGCTGTACTCAAGACTCTGTCCTTAGTTTAAAGGATCCTGTATTTAAGATAAATCAAACTTTCATTATAAAGGTCTATTTTTTTTTAACTGGAAAAATAAAAGCATTGTACTGAGCATTATCAGCCATAAAAACTTTCAAGGGTCTTTGTCTCTAGTAAAACTTGAGAAAGCAGCAAGGATGCTTTGAAGTTAATATCTGTATTGATTGATTTGCACAGTGTCAAACACAGCAGTGGCAGAGCCATGCTCCTGAATGAACTGCCTTCAAGAACTAAGGAATCCTAGCATTTCATTACTGAAACAATACTCAGGAGTAAGAATGATGCATAAGTAATTATTCCTGCTCTTCAGAGATAAAAAAAAAGTTTGAATTCAGCAGAATTAAGACTGGCAGCTGATGAGTAAGAGTGCAGAAGTTTGCCAAGACCCATAGCTTTAGAGAATAAAAATATTTATTGCAGACTTCCATCCAGCCAAAGTATTTTCATGCATTATAAAAAATAGGCCTGGTTTTAAAAAAGTATTGTGCAAGAACAGTGGTTTTAATTAACTCTGAAATAACAGGAGGCTGTCAATGAGACACATTATCTTGTATAAACCCGAATCTCACTTTTGTACTTCCCAAGGTGTTCCCTGTACAGTCAGGTCACACTTCAGGAAGAAGTCACTGCAGTGCTACAGGACAAGAAATTAAATCCATCTACACAATTATCCTGCTTTGGCAACATTAGAGTGAACATCACATCTCATTGCACCCAACCTGCCAATATTCCTAAAGCAAAAGCAAGCTGAAGGTAGTCTGACAATAAACAAATAAATCACGTAACCACCGCATTAGCCCTTTCTAAAGCAAGTATTTCCTAGTTTGAAGGAGATGGTTCAACATATAATATTAAATATCCAGATTGCTCTTATTTGCCATACCATACTTTGTCCTCTTTTCCCCAAATATTCATCAACTATCAAATCCAGCCAGAGTAACCACTTTCTCAGATGGAATTCTGTCAAGCTTAGCACGTTAAAGAGTGCTGGAAGTGTGTTGTTCTATATATAAACTGCTATCTGGTGTACAGTATGTCTGAATAATATGGTTTGCCTGATACTGAATGCAAGCTCTCCTGAGTGAGGTTTGCCTGATACTGAATGCAATTCCTCCTGAGTGAGGAACAAAGAAGCCTCACTTTGGAGCTACTTTCAAACAACCAAAGCACTCCATAACGTTCTCATGGAACGAGAGTGCATATAAAGCAGAAATACAAATGTTACACGGTCTTTGCTAAGACTTGCTACACCTACCACACATACTCAATTATTTAATATTTTAGGTTTATAAAAGCCCTTCATAAAGTACGTCATTCAAAGCAGCAGAAATAAAGATGTGAGCAGAGCAGTAGACAATGCACTTCAAGAATTACACAATGCAGAGGGCTACCTACCTATTATCTTAAGCTGCAGCATCACAGTTTGTCAGCTGCTGCTTTGCTCCACACTATCGTCAAACCTTTCCCTTTCCTGGCCTTTGCTTTCTTGCCTTGCACCTTCCCATAGCTTGTGTTTTGGTTTGGTTTTTTTTAAACCCCACATATCAAAAATACCCCCAAGAAACTTTAGTGCATTTACTAGAAGACAAGAATGGAGCTTATTGTGCATGGAAACAAATACACCTAAAGTTCCCACCCACCACCTAGGCACACAGTTAGTTACCAGTGACATAGTTTACAAAAGCCTGCAGGCTTTTCCAAGACAACACTTGGATTTGCAAGGCTGCTAGGCAGGATTTCTTGCCATGGCCATGCTGTATGGTTTGGGAACTTCCTGAACCTGAGTTTAAGAAACTCGAGTGAAAGGAATTTTCACAATGACTGCTGACAAATGCTGCAGGAAGGATCTTTAAACAGGTCTAGTTTGCAGAATCCTTGTTCTCTGCTTTAGGGAGTGTCTCTCCAGCATTAGGTAGCACTGACAGAGTTGTGTTACTCCTCTTGCGCGCTACACAGCATGTTCAGAAAGAAAACACTAGGTATGTTTCATGTTAGCCTTTATCAGATTGCACGACCAGACCTCAGTTATATGGACACTACACTAGCAGCCAATATCAGTACTATTTCTGTGTTAGGGACTCAAAATAATTATTGTATTATCTATGCTTAGCACTCACGACAACAACTTTGAGTCTAAATCCTACAGCTCATTGACAGCAGGAGGGAAAAAAAAAATACAAGCTCTCATGCTAAGATAGATGTGCAGAGCCCACTGCCAAAACGTAATACAAAAATCTGTTAAGAGAAGAGAAATGCCACTCAAAAATGTGGACACTCGATACTGTTTTAGCACCCTTCCAAAAAATACATCCAAGACAACTTCTTAGTAGCGTAAAAACTTTTCCCATGCACTCAGTAACAATCTTTCTTTCCAACCCTGTATGTGAAAATAGTAAGAAATAAGACTACATACATATACATTTAATGCATAAAAATTATTTCACAGTATCACAGTATCACCAAGGTTGGAAGAGACCTCACAGATCATCAAGTCCAACCCTTCACCACAGAGCTCAAGGCTAGACCATGGCACCAAGTGCCACGTTCAACCTTGCCTTGAACAGCTCCAGGGACGGCGACTCCACCACCTCCCTGGGCAGCCCATTCCAGTAGCCAATGACTCTCTCAGTGAAGAACTTTCTCCTCACCTCAAGCCTAAACTTCCCCCGGCGCAGCCTGAGGCTGTGTCCTCTCGTTCTGGCGCTGGCCACCTGAGAGAAGAGAGCAACCTCCCCCTGGCTACAACCACCCCTCAGGTAGTTGTAGACAGCAATAAGGTCACCCCTGAGCCTCCTCTTCTCCAGGCTAAACAATCCCAGCTCCCTCAGCCTCTCCTCGTAGGGCTTGTGCTCGAGGCCTCTCACCAGCCTCGTCGCCCTTCTCTGGATACGCTCAAGCATCTCGATGTCCCTTCTAAACTGGGGGGCCCAGAACTGAACACAGTACTCACACCTTAGAGACATACTACTTTGGCACAAAAATTCTGGGAGATCAGACCTTTTCAAGCAGTAGTAAGAATAACAACGACAACAAAGTTCTTAAAGCTATATTCCTACCTGAAAGATAAAACAGGTTTTCACACACACACACCATTAAGATTCAAAACTGGAGATGACCTTTAGTGCACTCTTCCATGAGTAGAAGATTCTCAACTACAAGCAGATTTAATTACATTTAGCTCTTTGCTTTATTAGCTCTAATCGCTCTAATCTGGTAATGGAGCATTTTATGGTATTTACAAGATGACATTCTGGACTCCAGCACAGCAGTTGCAGGGCACTGGTTTGCATTACCTCTTCTGCTATGCTGACTTTGTAAGAAATTTCAAAGGAGGACCTAGAGTCAGTGTAAGTATTAGAGAAAGTCAGAACTCCAGTATATAAATCATATGAAGGACCCTATCAAAAGACACCACCAGAGGAGACAGATTTTATTTCCTATATAAAAACATGCACATACATTTACTGTGGACAAGAGAAATATTGTTAACTTTGTTTTAATGCCCCCACAATACTTTATGCTTTCTGCTAAGCATTGGACCACTCCTGTCTGGGGAGAGGTAGGTGGGAAATAGTTGCATTCAGCTCTTGAATTTGTACCACTTTCCTGGAGAAGGGCTGTGCTTCCAATTAACTTAAGACATTCTGCTGTAACAACCAACCTGCAGCTCAACCCCTGGCTGCCTATGTTCTGATGGAAATCAAGACACTTCAAACACAGGATGAAATTCTCAGTTTGTAACTTCCACAGAAATACCAAAATCTGCTTCAGCAAACCTGGTTTAAGGACAAGTGCCTATATTCAGAGAAACCACCTTAAAAAAAGCCCAGTGAAATTGCCTTTTCTTGTTAGTACAGCTGGGTGCTGCAGAGTATGGATAACAGCTTCTACTGCATCATGCTTTACCAGATTTTCTGTACTTTAAGCACAAACATCAAACTTCAAACAGTTAGCAGCAGCACTCTAACCACAGCTCTTCAAGAGAGGAGCCAAGTTCTACATGCAGTTTGCAGGAAAAAAAAGCACACTGAGGAAATTTCACAGAGAAAATGTTTTGAAAATTGACACTTCTCAGGAGAGCTGTCAGTAAGTAAATAAAAATCAGACTGCTTTCCGTATCTCACCACTACAATCCATTCAAAAATTTCTACCTACAAGATACTCTTACCCAGCCAGGGAACAGGGGTTACCCTCTCATGCTTGCTATTGCTCCACAATCCATTCTATCATGGGAAGAGGAATTCTCAGAGAGTCAAGGCATGTCAAGCCAACCTGCCCAGAATTTGATGGTGCCAAACAACCCATCAGCTCAGATTAAAGCTAAAAACCCAGCACTGTTTAAGACACGATTGGACAGCTCTTGTGTGGGGGTGGGATAGGATTACTGTATCCAAACTGGGTCTGAGCTATAATGGATTACCTGGAGAATCTGCTTCCTAACCCTTAGCAAGAAACAAGCTGAGTTGGAAGTACCCTGATAGGCTACAAACACCTTGTTCAGTTGGACTAGATGATCTTCAGAGATCCCTTTGAATCCCTAACGTTCTGTGATTCTGTGAAATAACCTTCACGGCTATTTACTGGACTTTCTGAAATGAAGGAATGCTGCTGGGCGGCAGAAGACACAGTTGTAGCTCTTTCCTTGTCAGGTTTGTCCATTGCTTGCTCCTTTCCTGTAACAGTGATTATCACCCAGCAGATACCATTATAACATTTTATCCTCGGTCTCACAGTCTGTTTAACACTCAAACTGTGTCAATCAATGACTTTAATGTCAGGAATAGCTGTGTTCCAAAAATGACAAGTAACAAGTGGTGAGAGAACAAGATAAACTAGCAGGAAAAGCTCATCCATTTGAGAAATTCATTCTATTAGAGGAAATTACAAGGAAAATCCAATTCCCTGAAGGTTTCCTTCCAGCTCCTGAGATGCACCAAGAAATCTTAGCAGTGCTGTACATCAGGTTTTTTATACTTGATTGCCATATTCACAGCACTTATCACTCAGATACTAGTGGGGGTGGGGGTTTGGTTTTTACACATTCAGAATTATAAAGTTTTAGGGATTGGAAGGAACTTCTAGAGATCATCTAATCCAATGCCCCTGCCAAAGGAGGATCACCTAGGGCATGTTGCACAGGAATGCATCCAGGGGGATTTTGAAAGTTTCCAAAGAAGAATACTCTGCAGTCTCTCTGGGCAGCCTGATCCAGTGCTCCACCATCCTCACTGTAAAGAAGTTTCTCCTCACGTTGTGGTGGAACCTCCCGTGTTCTAGCTTCTACCCACTGTTCCTTGTTCTATCACTGGGCACCACCAAAAAAAGAGATTGTCACCTTCACCTTGACTCCAATTCCTGAGATATTTATAGATGTTAATAAGGTCCTCCATCAGCCTTTCCCTCTCAAGACCAAACAGCCCCAGTTCTCAGTCTTTCCTCATAGGAATGAGGTTCAACTCTGCTGATTTTATAGTGGGAAGACTGAAAGAACAGAAAAGGGAAGACTGAGAACCAGCTGAATTGCAGGAGCATCTCTCCTCCTAGGAAAGGCTGACAGACTGTTTAGCTTGGAGAACACAGAGAGGGGATCTCATCAGTGCTTATTAATACCTACAGGGCAGGTGTCAAGAAAATGGGACCAGACTCTTTTCAGTGTGGAAGGACAAGAGACAACAGGCACAAACAGGAATACAGGATGTTTCATCTGAACATGAGATAAAGCTTTACTGTGAGAGTGACAGAGCACTGGAGCAGGCTGCCCAGAGAGGTTGTGGAGTCTTCCCTGGAGAGATTCAAAACCTGCTTGGATGCCATCCTGTGCTGCCTGCTCTGGATGAACCTCCTTCAACAGGAAGACTCTTCCTACTGTATTAACAGGTTGAGCCCACCAGAGGAAAGAGGAAAAAAAAAAAAAGTAGGATAGACTTCTGTAAGAGCATAGCTGACTACAAACCCATTGACCTTTACTTTTCTAATGCTAAATTTGTAGATTCCTGGGTGAGACAGCAGGTTTTGGGTAAGCACATACCTTTCTGCTAGCCTTTAAGTCTGACAGTCTATATTTATTTCATCAGCGATAGAAATACATTTCACCAGCACATACAGAGAGCCTTTCTTCACTTGCTATTGTTCACCAAATAACGATGCCCCCCACTTCCAGGCTAATTAGAAAAGAATGTACATATATTACTAAAAGCATTGTGTAAACCTCTATAAATAAAACACTGACATTATTCCTTGTATCCACACACAAGCATGCTATTTCCCAGAGCTCCTAGATTCCTCCACAGTTCATGTAAAGGTTAGGTCACATCATTGTTTCAATGTACTTATTTCACATCAGGGCAGATTTAAAATCCATGTTTAATAGACAATGGAATAGCCTGACCTTTGGGTATCACAAGAAAATGTCCCAAAAGTCCACTTCAGTTTTCAACAGATGTTGATTCAACATATTTGTCAATGTAAATCCTCTTAGAGCTCAGTGACATATTCAGCAAAGGAAGAAAATCGGGACCAGCACACACACACACTTCATATGGGAAGAGAGACATTTTAAAGACGATAGCTTATGGGGAATGCACAGTTGCACAGCAAAGCAACAGGGCTGCAGACCATTAAAATTTAAACTGACTTCCTAAAACCACATAAAGTTGTATCTAATACTTTCCTAGCAACTCAGTTCAAAGTACTTCAAGTCTACTTTTTGTTTCTCTCTGATTGCAATTACATAGATGGAAAAAAAACCACACACACACCAGCAGACTGTTATCTTCTCCTGTTCACAGTCAGCAAAAGCAAATACAATTTCATGTTTCCTTGTGAAGATGGTAGTACACTGGCACAAGTATACACAGCCATCTCAGAAACATCTGAATCTAAAGCAATATGTGTTTAAAGGGGAAAAAAAAGGTGAAGCTACAAGAGTCTGACAGGAGACTGGAGCCCAGGGATTTTCTGCATGTGAAGCACTTTCCTTGCTCTCCTGTCATCTTAGTATGTTAGCTGATAAACACTCCAGAATTAGAAGACCCAAGTGGGGATGCCTGAAATCCATCTGACCTAGGGTAACAAGTTTAAATCCTGACCCAGCTTTTAGCATGCCAGATACTCCTCCCGTATTCTGTTTCTGTCTACTGGAAGAGGCTGGCGAAAGCAGACATGAGAGACAGACTCAACTAAATTTGGTATTCAAATGCAGGATTAGAGAAAGGATATTTTGGGACAGAGGAAATACTCTAAAAGAGGAAGGCAAAGAAAATTAAAATAATATTGAGTCTAAATCATATACTGGCAAAAGGGAAAGGTCACGAGACACACAAGAACAGAGACCAAGAGGGAAGAAGCATTATTCTTTTATATTCTGCACACAGCTCTGCATTTAGGTCATCTGTAAGGTTTGTGAAGAGTCACCAGTGGGACTGCTCAGGACAGAGGCATCATTGCTTCATTACAGGCAATATTAAAACACAAGTTACTGACCAGCCAGCTAAACCAGTCAATGTGCAAATAAACTGCTTCTGTGGAACTTGCTTCCAGTAAGCATTTCCATTCTGGTAAATGTTAATCATTCTGACACTAATTACACCTAAAAATTGCAAATAATAATTCTACAGTAGGGAAAACTCCAACTCCAAGACTCTATTTTTGAGGAAGCCAGCAGCTGTTGAAGCTAACATCCTGCTTATTCCTTTGATAGAACTTGGAACACAAATTGAAGAATCCACTCTCATTCACATAAAGCCTCTGACAGCTGAGAGGAAAGGAAAATTGTTGCTCTGAAACTAAACTATTGTTTTTGCATTTCTTCAAGTGCCAATGATAACAAGCACTGCCCTTTGTAATTACCAGGTATTAAAAATAGGAGCACAGCAGTGGTGATGCACCTGGCAATTTTGGTTTACCAAAGTCTCCAGTTTCTTGTACAGCAACATGTCGTAGAAAAATAAAGTCTAACTATTTTCCTCAAAGAGCACAGGAGCACACAAAGTATCCAAGAACTAGAAGGCATCCAGTGTTTTTGCAAGTGTAGTGTCCAAGACGTGGGATTAAGCTGAATTACAAAAGAAAAATCTCCTCTTGCACATAAAAGCAGCATGCAGGAAATAGAAAAGAGCTGTGAAAACGAGTGGTGATGAAGAGGCAAGGAGCTAGAAGCAACAGGAAATGAACAGGTTTCGTCACTGCATCTGAGACTGGAATACAGCTTGGATTTGGCACTGTCGGATCACTTTCCCTGTTCGCTGTCTCCAGTTCAGCTCTTAAATACTACGGTAGTGCTTAGGTGGATAAAACCACAGCCCATGCCAAGCTGCTGGCTTACAGGCTGCAAGCACTCAGGGCAAAGCAGATGCAGCAGAACAAATCCACCTCTCTTAGCTCACACTCAGGATATTTTGCTGAAAGTACATCATGAAGTGACCAACTTTGCATGTTGTGCTAGTTTGAGCCTAGCTAGAATGTTCTGGTGAGAAGAACTAGATTACAGGCTGTGGAAGGAAAACAAGGCTGATGTCTACCTCACTCTTAGGCTTGCTGAGACATATAAAAACAAGAATCAAAACATAGAAAAGGCACAACTTCTTCTGCTGGGGAACTAGCTGAGCTGCATCTCTAACCTCACCCCTCTTTGCCGTTTCTTTGACTTCCTAACCCCCTGGCCAAACCTCCATTCCTCCTTGGGTCTGCGGCAAGGGGGAAGGTGAAGGGGTGGTTGAGAGCCCCTCCTGGGGGCTCAGGTTTCTGGGAGGGCTGTCGTGTTTCTGTATTACATTTACCTTATATATTTCTGTATATAACTGTATCTACTGTAAATATCTGTTTGTACACTCTGCTAAGATGTAAATTATAAGCTTCATTCAATTTCCAGAGCCAGCTGAGTCTAGTCTGGGTGATTTCCAAAGTGTTGGGAGCAGGGAACACCCAAACCATCACACATGTCTAAGGCAAACATTTGAAATGAGCCATTAGTTCAGACACTCGTTTTTGTTGACATTGAGCATACAGTATTTTAAATTCCTTAATTAACAAAAAATCTTTCAATCCATTTAGCAGAAGTTCCAAGATAGAAGTAGTCACTCAGAATTTGAGACCAGAGCTGTGCTCTTTACATGCAAGAGTAATATGCAGTCAATTTACACGCAGTCAATACCCCAAACATGCATCTTTCCTTCCTTGCCCTAGAAATAGCTGATTTTTTTGTGAAAACTTCCAAATTTTTATGTCTGATAATAATGCCAAACATTTTTCCAAGAGTTTGAAGATGTCCTCCCTCTTTTGGAATTCCACATCCTAAAGCAGCACCCACTGCAATCAGAAATGTCCTTATAGGAAAACATGACACACTGACAGGAGGAAGGAACAGAGAACTAGACTGTAGGCTAGATGCTGAAGTCCAAATCAGATCTGTCTTGGAGAAACACTGCTTCATTTAGCCAGGGATACACACCCCTTTCTACCCAGTTCTTGAGTTAGCATGCATCCACATCCTAAAACAAGCAACTCTCAGGTCTGGAAACAGTATTAGTCAGAGTTAGCTTGTACCTTCTCCTCCCTTTGCCTCAGACTCACAGCTGGTTAGACCATAGCATCAATCCTAGCTCTGCTCACCAGGAAATACTCTCCAAGTCTTGCTCTTCACACTTCATGCTACTTAGCTGAGTTTGTTTAAAGGCAGAATTAGAACTTAACCAAATACACATAGGAAATGTCTTTGGCACTGAGGTTTAACCAGAAAGTACTCTAGGTAAGGACAGCTGGTGAACTAGTACAGCAGAGAGTTACAGCACATTCCTGCCAACATGAAAGTTCTACTTCCATGCTTTTTCCCAACCCACTAAATGAATGACCTCTGTACCCTCAAAAAAAAATAAAAAAATCAGAACTTCCACATTTTCATATCAGAATTTATGTCACATGGTCATTCATCTGCCTGAAGCCATCTACACACTGCAAGCACTGCAGGGCAACTAGATCAGCTCCTAGGTAATTAAAACCTTTGAATTCCTAGCAGTGAAGTATTGTCTCAGTTACTATTTATTATGCCACACTGAGCTTTAATTTCAACAGTTAAAGCTTCTACAACTAGACCTTGGAGAGTTGCCTTACGTTTCTTGCTTTCTTCAGCAACACTGGTGGTTCTACATCCTCAAAGTATCTACAAAGTACCTGCAAATTAGCTCCAGCACATAGACCACTTGATTTGGGAGAATACCATCTCCTTCTCCTGTAAAAGGTTACACAAGTCACAGGGCAGAGGATGAAGAAGCACGTAACAGGTCTTCACCAGCAGCAATTTACCTTATAGTATCTTTTAAAAACTTAAAACAAAATTACAGTCAAAGATGCTAGGCTGGATCAAGACAAGAATGAATTGCTGTGATCTGCACCACAGACCAACTACCTGTAGGAAAAATTGTCTTGCTGCTGTTCTCTCCTCCCCTCCTCTATTCTGATGGGCAACTTGTCCCCCAAAAAACTATCTCAATACAAGCGAGACAACAGCTGATATTTCAGAGCTGCTATTTTAAGGTTTGCCTATGAGTGCTTATGTCTAACTAGGCAAATTCATTGCTCCTGGCAACCTGCTGATTTGACAGGAGGGACAAATACCTTGTTTCGCAATCCCTAAACACTATATGGACACTCTCCTTTCTACCAAAGAACAAAAAAATCCCTCGATCAACACCAAAAGCCTTTCAAATACATTCGAGCTCCAACTTTATTCAGCAACAGGCCTGGAAAAACATCCTTCTAGATGAGGTAATGATAAGTATTACATCCTGCAGACAAGCTCAGCATTTGGGCTTGGAAGAAAAAGGCTGGGCTTCCCATGTTGGTAATCCTAACAGTAGTCTCTTGCCTGACTGAAATAGGAATCACAGTTCCTAAACAGCTGTTTCCTTGAACAGCAAGAGAACAGCTGAAAAGGACTCAGGCCAGGCATGGACACAAAACCAGACAACTAATTATTTCAAGTTGCAAACAGCATATTGAGAGGCAGATTGTGCATTAGGAGAAAGTCTACAATAACCCATTAAACTATAAGGAGATGGGTCTTGAGATTTTTATCTCACTTCCTAAATCATCCAAAGCTGTTCCTTCACGTGTTTGCTTTGAGAAAGATTATAAATTATGCCAATTTCATTTGTTGGATATAAAGACTTAAAAAAAAAAAAAAAAAAAAAAAAAGTGTTCAGTGAGCAAAAACACATTTGCTACATTAAATCATCTCAGTTTTGGAACAGTTCTTCATGCCCTACTCACAAGCATTGCCTACAAAGCCTTTCTTCCTTCCTATATATAGGCCAGCTGGGTTCAGTCAAGCCCTCCATGAGCATCCCGTTCCTTCATAACTTTCTATTCTAGAAGAGAGACCTACAGACAAGCATGTTTTTGCAGATCATTTGTTCTTTTGGGATGATGAATTAATACTCATAAAGGCTGAAAGTAATGAAATAGGTCAGGTACAAGCAACTGGTGCTAGACAAAACAGACTGTTCCTAAGGGGTTCCCTTAGAGTATCTACCTGGCTTACAAAAATCTTCATGCACCTCTGATGCCAAATGCTGTTTGGAAAAGATCCACTGCTATACCAACAAGGCACACAAGTCTGTCATGGGCATTATTTACCTGCTCTAAATGCTCTGGTTTGCATGATAGTTCAATAAAATGTGTGTTGTTTGTGCTCTCAAATATAAATCTCCATTCTGTTTGTTGTGGCTTTGACTTTTACCAAATCGTTTCCATCCCTATTTAAGCAAGCTCCCCAGATTGTTATACAAACCAGAGAATTCTTTCCAATTTATATCCTCAATTCAAAACCCAGGCCTTTAAACTCCACATACAATGATCATAGCATCTCTTTCCTAGCCCTGAAATGTCAATTTAGATTTTTGAAGTTACTTAGTGCCTCCTTATCGTAACCAGCAAAGCAGACTAGATGGTTTCACCTGCATTTTGAGCTGTTTCTGATCAGCTATACTTTCTGCTCCTTCATAGGAGTGCAACATCCCAAGTTCTGAATCTCTAAGAATGCAAGTCAATGCTCAGACTAAAAACTTCAGCAAAGCAATCAAATTTATGGTCCATCAGCTGACCCTGCCAGTTAATTATTTTTTTTAATGTATTAGTAAGTATGTAGGTGACAGCTTTTGAAACTCTGAAGGTACAAAGAGTGAAGAAGCAACTGTCGTGAGATTTCTTTATTAGTAACAATAAGCTGGTTGAATTCCTACAAATTAATTCCTAGCTAGAGAGTTCTACTTTGTAAATGGCTGTGTGAAAAGCATGTCTAGCACTGATGACACAAGGCAGAATTGTTTTTCTGAGCAGTGTAACACACATCTCTTTTTGAAAAACAAGGTATAAATTTCTAATGATGGCAAGAAATTTACCTTGACCTTGTTTTTCCTCATTCAAGAAAGTAACAATCAGTAACTAACATTATTGGCCTATAACAAAACTCTCACTTACACAGGAGGTAGTTTCTCATTGAATTAAATAAAATCTTTCTATGCATGAGCACTGAACTATTACTATAACCAGCAAAGAGCATAGTGGAAATTAGGGGAAAATAAATATCCCTCTAGGAACAATGTCTTGACTCACCACACCAAACCCACCTAACACAAGCAGGAAAAAAAGCAGGAAGCCCATTCCCGTAAGGTTCAGCAGTCCAGAACTCTGCCTTCCTGAACCATGTGTACTCCAGCCCAAGAGAACAGACAGATGACTGCACAATACGCAATTACTGCTAGCTGTGCTGGCACAGACTTCCAGGAGTATCAAACTGCTGGATTTTGCAAACACTGCTGGCATGTATTCACAGGGAGGAAGAAAATAGCCCAAAAGTTTCCATTGACCTAAACACAAAATAATCTACTGGCGTCAACGTGAGTTTGAAAGCAGAGAAGTCTCCATCGTTGATCAGCTTCGCTTATCCTGCAAGAGCTGACACCCAGAGAAAAATAACCTCGGCAACACAGGCTAGGTGTGCATACAGGAGACCCTGAGCAGCAGTCATCTGTGTCCATTCGAAACTCAGAACACCACGTTCCTACATTACCTATATTTACACATTTGCCATTCATCTAACTGCCATGTAAGTCAGAAACTCAGCAGCCAGCTTTAGCGGTACGGCACTAATCTTTGCCGACAGGCAAGGCGATTTACAGTAACTGTACCTTCTGCCTCGCCTCTAAACAGGTCTGGACGAGGAGATCAACTACTACCAGCTGATCCAGTTCAGACACTGCTTCAAACATTAAGGCTTACAACCATTGCTTAATATGACTAATACCGCTACTAAACCCCTGTCACTACAATAAGCTTCACTTTTACAATTTCCTTCCGCTTGCTTAGATACTTAGTTACTTCCTCTGAAGCCCATTCTCACATCCCAGAGGAGTGAGGACTGCCTTCTTCACTGCACACAGCTCTCTTTTGGTCTATGCAAGGCTGCACATACACAGCAAGACATCCCAGCTGCAAAATAATTTTTTAAAGGTATGCTTTGATTAGCAGGAGTTTATGAATAGTTTTGACAAGTCTTAAAGTATCCTTATAGAAGCATCCAGTATAGCAAGAACTGTTGAGTTCTCAAGATAGTCTGACAGTTACAAAATAAAGTTGTAAAGTGCCAGAGCAGCACAATCCTTTTGGAGGCAAATCCAAAGGTTATAAGATGCACATATGTCAACTTGCTCCCAGAGATCACAGGATGTCAGGGGTTGGAAGAGACACGAAGAGATCATCCAATCCAACTCTCCTGCCAGAGTAGAGCCATAATCTAGCTCAGGTCACACAGGAACACATCCCGATGGGCCTTGAATGTCTCCAGAGCAGGAGACTCCATAACCTCTCTGGGGAGCCTGTTCCAGTGCTCTCTGACACTTACAGTAAAGGAGTTCCCCCTTGTGTTGAGGTGAAACCTCCTGTGCTGCAGCTTACATCCACTGCTCCCTGGCCTATCACAGGGAGCAACTGAGAAGAGCCTGTGTCCCCTCTCCTGACACCCAGCCCTCAGATTTATAAGCATTTATTAAATTCCCTCTCAGTCTTCTCTTTTCCAGACTAAAAAAAACCCAGGTCACTCAGCCTCTCCTCATAAGGCAGTGCTCCAGTCCCCTAATCATTCCTTCTCCAGCAGATCCCTGTCCATCTTAAACTGGGGAGCTCTAAACTCCCAATCCCAAAATGAAAGTTCCTTTAAGAATAGAATGAGTTCGTATGCTCTTTTAGGCTGTCACCTGAACAGCCTAAATGAGACTCTAGAATCTGATAATGTGAAAGTACCTATGGCTTCTGGACTGCAAAGGAAGACCAAAGGAAAGACAAGAGTGAAAAACATATGAAGAAATGTATGGAAACATGTCTTTGCCTCAGCTTTGGTTAAGCACCTGCAACAAAGGCTGGAAGAGCCAAAATGTCATCAAGTGTTGTACCTTTCTTAACAAAGAATCCTAGCATCTTTTTCAGAAGGAGACAAAAGGCTTACTTCATGTTTTCAAAAGTTCTTAAGATCATATGGAAGAATTCACCTGGGATCTCAAGTGAAGAACGGGCAATTAAAACATCTGAACTATTATAACTGCATAAAATCCAGGAGAGAGTAACTCAGAGAGTTAAAGTAATATGGGAAAATGCTGAACCTTGAACTTGGCAGTTCACAGTTTTAGCACTCAAGGGAAAAGATAAAAGTCATGCTTGTATTGGGCTTTTTGACCAAATGGAGTTGTCCTTTAAACAATCCCCAGAAGAAAAACAAAACACAAATGACACAGTATTTGAGGCATCCAACCACTGCACAATACAGTGAAAAGTACAAAAGCTACAGACATGTGAAAGCAGGAGAGAAACATGAACAAATGCAGGCAACCTAAGCCTCCTATTACAGATTGACGTTTCCCTTGATAAAATGACAGCACATCCAGAACACAGTTGCGGAACTTAAATCTTTATCCTGAAGCAATTCCTTGGATGTGACCATGACTCAAGCTCTAATAGAGAGCACAATCTTTCTTACTTGCTATCTTGTACCCAGGATGTAATACATTCTTGTCCTCCTACCTCAAACTCCATCCCTAAGAACTTTCTCATCACACTACCATGAAAACCTGACTTCTGGAAACACATCATCTGAACTCCTCACACAGAAATTAACCTACCACCTGTATTCCAAAGATGCTACAAACCACTTCAGAATGGTATACAAGAACAGTAAAGGCTTCTTGGGTCAGGGCTGCCATTAGTGGTAACATTCAAGGTGTGCTATCTTACAGCTATCTCAGTCTAACATCCAGTTGACACCACAATCATGCTACACGTTAGCCTTCCCTTGTCCTGCTGCAACTGTGATTCAAGAAAGGAAACGAATAGAGGCTTAATTCTCTTTAGAAGAGGGAGTTACCTTGTAACCATCCTGAGGTCAGAGCAACAAGAGGGGGAAGCAGACAGGTAACCCATGCTAAGGAAAACGGATGTCAGCCAGCACCAGAGAAGCTTAGGTATGGTGGAGAACAACCCCACAGCTGCTTATCCCAATGTCATGTTCGAGCTGCCCATTTCCCCCATCAGAAGACTGCAGGAGAAAGGATGCAGTACAACCTGTGTCAGGTTGAGTAATCACAAAACCCAAATTCATGTCCTAGTGTTTGCCATTGAACCAACGCAAGTGTGCACACAAACAATGCAGGTATGAAAAAGAGCAGACATCAGCTGGTTTTAGCTGGTTAAAGTCAAACCGAGCACAATGCATCGTTTAGGGAGCTTAACTCATTGATCACAAATAAAAGCCAGTTTCCAAGTTAGGGATCACTTATACCTATATCTAGCATCACCTTGCAGTCTGATGGTTCACATTTTGTCATTTATACATATCCATAAACCCCCCGAGTGGCCTATTTTCTGGTTCGCAGTCATTAACCCCAACCTCAGCAGACAATTAATGCCCTCTCGCCGAGGGGCTGCAGCAGGGAGGGGAGGGGTCTCTGCCCGGGCTGGCTGTGTAACGCCGTTTCCCTCACAGTCTAGCACTTTGTATGTTTCACACTTCAGCGCTGCCCTAGGATGATCAAACAGGCCGACACCCTTGAGATAAAGGCGAATTTTATTCCCTCTTTCATCAACCTGCCCTTGAGCCGCCTCCGTGCCCGTTGCCCGGGGGCGCCTGCGCGGCCGTTGGGGAGCCCGGGGCGCATATGGGAGGGGGAGAAAGAGGGAGAAGGGGGTCGCCTCTCACCTCACGGGCGATCTGATTGAGCGCATCGTCTTCCGCCGTCAGCCGCTCCCGGTTCGGCAGCCGCTTTCGCCCGGTGCCCTGCGTCCCCATGGCGGACCCGCTCACTCCTCCACAGCTCCTTACCGACCCCAGCCCTCCCGCTTCAGCCGCTCGCCGGCGCCGGCGTGAAGAGCCCGGCCGTCACCGCCCCCCACCGTGCGCATGCGCCGCCGCCCCCCGCCCCGAGGGGACGGGACGGGCAGCGCCTTATGCCCCTCGCCGACCGGGTTGCTTTGCCCGCCGGCGGTTTCACACCCCTTACTCCTCCGCAGCTCCCTTTAGGCGTGGGCAGCCCCGCCGGAGGCATCCCTGGCCGGGCAGAGCCCCAGCCTCCGCAGCTTCCCCAGCTTTGCAACCGGTGACCTGCCGCCTTGAGCGGCCTCTTGTCTGCGAAGCTGAGGAAAATTTCCTCGGGGAAATGGGCGTTAAAACGTCCCCGGCTGTAAACCCGAGGGGCTTCTCTGACACATATATGGGGGGGGAGCAGGCCAGAAACCTGTCACCTCGTGTCATGAACCCTCAGTCTTGTAACCCTGTGGGATGCCTTCAACCATGAGTTTTCCTGTTAAGTGGATATGATTAACTGGTGTCAAATAGACCAGTGCTTAATTAATTCACGTTGGCAAGAAGCGTGTGTTCTCTGGGATTCCTGTGACAGCCCTTGTACCTCATTTTTTCATAGTAATTACATAAATACGAGTTCCAAGTCTCTCGAACTCAGGACACCAAACGTGTTTCAGAGATGTGACTAAAAAAAGGGCTGTGAAACCCACTCACAGGCCAGCAAAATGAATTTAATTTTTACAACTTCATTTTGCTGTCAATTAAAACTTCATGAAGGCAAAAGGCAACCCTTGCCCGCACCCCTCAGTCCATTATGTATCTGGTAGTTTTCATATACAACAATTAAGATTTGGGTCATACTCAAATCCAGAACTGTATCAAGCAGTTTAATATATCATCAGTTCCCATGAGCGCATGTATCAGAACTCTAAAGCAAGTGGTGGCTGTATTAGGAAAAGGAAAAAACCTCAAAACACTAATCCTTTTCCCCAAGATAAATACCCACCATCAGTCCGAGGCTGGTACTTGTTCCTCAGAAACTATTTGATTCTCACTTGTTGCTTTTTATACAAATGACATCAAGATGCCTATTTATAGCTGGTGGCTGTGCTGAAGTGATTGTCTCTGTGTGATTGTCCTCCAGTCTTCTGCAGTGTGGCACTCGCCAGCATCCAGCACCACAGGTGGAAACGCTGTGCTCTGAACTTGCCAAGAGATCGTGCAGACCTTTGAAGTGCAGCCGTTTTCTTTGGATTAGGTAATTGAAAGCTCCTAAAGAAGTCCTCCTGATCAACCACTCCACCAGGAAAGTCGCCTCCTCTCAGCTCTGGAATCTGCAGCCTAAACAGGACTCTCTCAATTTTTGACAGTTTTGTCCTGTGCAGCATCACTTTCAAGAGGGAAATCAATGCCCACCCTCTCCTCCACCCAACCCGCCCTTTTCAGTATCTATGACCTTAGAGCAGCTGAATGCTATCTTTTGTTCCTTTTTGTTTGATCAGACAGCATTTAGGCTGTGCATGCCACTCACACTACAGATGTTTTAGGAACAACGGCCCTTCTGATGACTATGTGGCAGTAGTGCAGGGGTACTTCTTATGCCTGGGCTGGTTTGTCTTCACAAGAAGGAAATTAGTATTTTGTCAGCAGAAGCAGACAGATGAGTTTCCCACCTTAGCTGGGTATTAGAAACAAGTATGTCATATCCTGTGATTTGGCATCCAGATTACTCTGACCCCACACAAGTAGAAAAAAAAAAACAAACATCTGCTCAGCTATGCCCCTGATATGAAGGCACAGCCGTACCTTGCCTGGTTTTCCTAGCTGTCCCACAGGCTTCTCTTCCTCAGTCACCTCAGCTCCAGCCTCACTTCCCCAACACCTGGCTCAGTACTATCATCCTTTTGCGCTCTGCCTGATTTGCTCCCTGAAGCTTTATCCTTGCCCTTTGAGGAATTCTGGCTAAAGAGGCGGGGCAGTGCCTTATTTTTAGGTCTGTGTTACCCAGGGAATCCAACCACCTGTGCAGCTGCATCACAGTATCCATGCAAGGAATTTCCAACGCAGTAAGATCTGCATCAGTGCTGTTTGCCTCATTGGCTGGACGTCTTACAAAAGTTTGGCCTTATAGCCAAAATGAGGCTTGTGCTAGACAGGTTTGTGTCTGAAAAAGGGAGGAAAGGATAAGGAGAGTGGAGAGGGAAGAGGAAAGAAGGAAAAAGAAAATGTAAAAAGTAAAACAGAGAAATGGAAGAGAAGAAGCTCTTTGGTGACTGCATTCAGATTTCAAATCACACACTGAATGTGCATTGCAGTATAAAAATTTCTTCTCTTTTTTTTTTTTTTTTGCATTCCAGACATGCATAGTAATTTTTTTTAAGATAGTCAAAACAAGCCATCTTGTTATAAAAGTACTATACATACACAATTCATCCAAATAAATATGAAAAAAAATATTCCAACACTTTAGTTTTGGCTGCACAGTGAAGTGCAGTGAGTGCAGCTGAGAATGAAACACTGTAATGTGCATTTCTTATTTTAACAAGCAACACAAAGTCAAGACTTTTTTGTCTGGGAGTCATAACTGTGATTGATGATACTTTGACAAGACTGAGTATCCCGTGCCAGTTTCAGAGGGCTCTGTTTAAGTGCATGATATGTACCTCATTCTCCAATATCCTATATACAAGGAGGCTGTTTGATACGGAGCACACACCAAAGATACAGTTTTCCCTCTGTGCTGCTCCTAAAGCAGGCCACCTTGTAAAATCTCTCTCTTGAGGATCAGAACAAGCTGTTGAAATTGCTGCTGCTGGTATACTCAACAGACCACTTTCACATAATAAAGTGGATGTTTTTATATTCCATACAGCAGAATGTGATTACATCTCTTTTAACGGCAAGCCTTAGGATAGGGGAATTCAGTGGCCACCTGACAGTATTAAAAGAAAGCACAGGGGCTCCCTCTGTAAGATCTCAACATCTGCCAAAATGGAAATGAACCCTGACAGCTTCCGTTAGTCAGAGGAGGGTGGAACACATAAATACCCTGGAAAGTCTACACTTAGGAGCCCAGTATTTCATATTGTCAAGATAAGGGAAATGAGCAGAGCTCCATTAGCACTGTAACATTTTGTAAACGTAACAGCAGTGGTATCCAGCAGGGTCTGTGGATTTATTACTGGAAAAAAAATTACATCACAGACAAGTATGTTCTGGCACTGAAACACTGCAGAAAAAAGCACTGGTGCAACTGAAGGGCTTGCATTTTAGAAGACCTCCTAAGGAGACCAAGATAATCCTCTTCAGCAAATCAAACCTCCTGGGAACTGTTTTCAGATGTTGTCACCACATTTGAGCAGACAGGGCTCAGGGGACTGTTAGTGTCCATGCAAACTTCATGCAGATGAGATTCATTACTGTTGCTTCATCTCTTCAAGTCATCAGAATTGCTATTTGCATCAGCAAAGCCCTAGCAAACTGGGAACCTTGCTTACCTTCATAGAGTGTCTAGCCTGGGGCTTGTAGTTGCATAGAGGATTCACAGTATCACCAAGGTTGGAAGAGACGATACGTGCCTTCCTGTGTGGTCCGGAAAAGAGATCTACGAGCTTGGGCTGACCAAGGAGAATACCATCCATAAAGTGGTGGACTTCTAAGCTGAAATTTAGGAGGGCTGGAGGAAAAAAATAAATCCCATAACAGCAAAATATTGTCTTATTCCCTTTTCACCAACTGTAACTTGATTGCTATACCAAATATATGTTTTTGTCTGAAGAAGGCTTATTTGTTGCCTTCATCTCATCAGAATCTCACAGTGGCTTAGTAGCCTCCTGCTAGCCAACTTGGCTTATCAGGAAAGACAGTTTTTTATCTGTAAAATTATTCACAGGTTGCTGAAGATGTGATGAAGAATTGGATCCCTTTCAAGGTCGAGGAAAAATCTTCTTTTGCAGGGAGTTGTTTCAAAGTTTAACCTTGGGGTTGATTTAATTTCATATTTTCATTATCGCTCTGATATAAGTAGGACAGTCCTAATGAAATAAGCCAATGACAACGTGTTATGAAGGATGCTTCGTAAGGAAGGAGGATAAAGTCATAGAAGAATGGGAAGAGAGCGAGGAGCTGAGAAACAAGTCAAATGAAACCAAGCAAATATCATGTCAAGGACTAAATTAATGATCTCATCTGCTGTTCATAACTGAAGTTCATAAACTGATCATAGATTGGTTGTGCACCACCATCACAAAATAGAACATGGAAGAGTTATATTTACTGTTAGAACAGGGTAAGGCTCTACTGATGCAAATATGCATACTGTTGCACAACCATTCCCAATACCTTGTCTAAAACAGTGCCTGCAAGTCTGCTTTTCCTTATTAAGAAGAACTCAGACTTGCATAGCTGTAGAGAGAAAAGCTCCTAGGGTAAGCTGCAGGGGAACGTTTTCTGAGGTGAGAAGGGGTTGGCTTGTCTAGACGAAGGCATCTCTGTTCTATAAACTGCTTTGGAGAAAAGGGGTGGGGATGATTCTATGTAAAGCTTAGAGCAAATTTAGCACAAAAGCATACAGCTAAACCAGCCATATATATATAATTGTAGTCTGGAAATCAGAGCTTTCTTGACAAGGTTCTGGATGTGCATCCAAAAAGCAGGTTTTGGGTAACTGAGGTGAAGTATGTTAAATCTGTGCTAAGTGTTATATTGAACATTTGTCTGCCCTAAACGAGCCCTAGCCTAAACACTACATTTGGGACGTGAATATCCATTGCAACAGCCCCACCAACATTGTCCTCCTGATGCTCCTGTTTTGAGGACGCAATCCAGAACAACATGTGGAAGATCTCCATCACAATACCAGGCAGGGAACTTACCTGCAGTTTTCAGACTGTCACTGAGCTCACTGAAAACTGCCCATCTCAGACTGAAAACAGGACCTTGCTCACTGCAGCCTCTGTGGACCTAATCTAATTAGCAACAGACATGGCATGGCTCAGAGTAATTCAGTGCAGACCAAAGTGAAGCCAGCTCCACAGCAGCTGTAGTTGCAGTGTGCCAAACTTATCCTAGGCTGCTGAAGAGTAACTGATTGCTGTGCCTAGCTCACAAAGACAGCCTGTTATGGCCTGCCATTTGCTATCTGCTCTCTTATCTGCTATTCCCTGCCTGCCATGTGAGCTGCAAAATCTGGCTGTTTCTCCTCCTTTGGCTTCCCTTCTTGCTGTGTGAAAAAAAATCTCAGTTTTAAGAGAGCCCTATGCTATTTGCAGAAGAAAATATATCATGCATCTCTTCCACTAGCCTAAAACCGCTCCTTCTTTCCTACCTCAACTGATAGGGGGATACAGCTTGTTCCAGACTCTGGGATGCATGCATGTTAACCATAACTAGACCTGCATACTCTCTGCCTTTTGTTTTTCATCAAAGAATGGTTAGGGTTGGAAGGTCATCTAGTCCAAAACCCTGCAGTGAGGAGGGACATCTTCAACTAGAGAAGGTTGCTCAGACACTTGCACAATCTGACCTTCAGTGTTTCCAGGCACAGGGCTTCTACCACCTGTCTGGGTAATCTGGGCCAGTGTCTCACCACCTTCAGCATAAAAAATGTCTTCCTTCTGCCTAGTCTAAATCTCCCCTCTTTTAGTGTGAAACCATCACCCCTTGTCCTGTTCCAACAGGCCCTGCTAAAAAAAAACCTGTCTCCATCTTTTTTACAGGCCCCTTTAAATGCTGAAAGGCTTCAGTAGGATCTCCCTGGAGCATTCTCTTCTCCAAGCTGAACAACTACAGCTCTCTTGGGAAGGCAGGCAAAAGACTGATATACATATTTAATTTGAGAATACAGACTCTGAATCTGTCTAAAATATAGCCTGAGATAGTTCTTCAGCCAGACAAAACGAGGATGGCTTCAATGAAAACAATGCATTACATCATCTGAAGCAGCTGAGGAGCTGGCTGTGCATTGCTTTGGGAGTAATATATCAAAGTACTCCTCTTGCCATTGTGCCAGTGTCCTCATCCCACTGGCAGTGTGTAGACACGAGAGTAAGGAATCACATGGCCTCTCTACAGGGCTCGATGCTGTCTGCTTATTTTATTATTTTTGGTGTGTTTTTTCTTCTTCATGCTGTGTGGCCTTATCCAGTCCCATCCCAAATGTTGCAGGCTTAAGCTGAGCCACTTTTTCCAATCAGGCCTTCCAGGTTTTCTCAAACTCCAGTTGTTTTGGACCGCAGTAAAAGATAGCCCAAACACATGGTCTAAAAACAACCAATTGTTTGTAGCAGATCAAACGCTTGCAATAATTAGTCAAGCTGTTCTGTAAAATGGCATATGAACGTCATTTGGACAAAGCTTATGTAAAACCACATCACAGCTTGACTCCCTCAGATGGAGTGGAAGAGAGGGAAGGAGATGCTGTTTGTTGTCCCTGTGGAAATCCATCTAGATTCCTCCAAAGCACAAATCAGAGGCAAAACATCCCTTTTCTCAGGGGTGGCAGAATGTAACCATGCTCTGCATCTTTCACACTTGTCAGGGAAGAGGTATTTTTCTTTCACTTATTTTATTGCAAAATGAAAAATTGCCTTGTCTTTGCTCAGGGAACTTAATGTTGTGTTAGAAGAGCACCTGTGTCTATTATCTGGTTCTTCACTTTGAACTGAAGCTGTGCATCACTGCCCCATCTCCTGTCACTTCTGTCACCTCCCTAAACAGAACAGCAGCAAGCCAGCAGTGTCAGCTAATAATTCCTGGCTTACCTAAAATAAGCCATGTTGGTGCTAAAAGATTTCCGATTCCAGCTGTGATAATCACTGGAGGGCAGGAACAAAGGTCATTATAGCTTCCTGAAATAAACAAGTTTGCCTAAACTGGGAAGTGAAAAAGGTAGTGGTAACAAAACATCAAAGGAAGCGGAGACAAAACACTTCAGATGTTACAGTATGTTAAAGTTGGTGCATCTGACTAAGCCATAACACATTTTTCTGGCATTCCTAAGCACTCCTGTTTTTCCATGCACAGTGACTGATGAATGGCATGTGGGACTGACTCATCTGCCCAGCTGCTTTCCCTGCCCTCTGCCTCTCCCTGTGCCTCCAAGCCAATTCACCCGATGGTGAGTGCACCCCATCCCAGCCTTCCACCAGTTTCCACGGTCTGCCACTGTCCTGTAGGCTGTTCCACAGCAGTTACTACTACAGCACTAAACCTTTCTGATCCTTCCCTGCAGGGATGTGAAGGAATTAGCTCCTCTCTCCTCCATCAGCAAAGAGCCAAAACAGTCAAGGAAGCATCAGTTTCTCGGGCATTTAGTTTTCCCTCTGATTGTAGAAACATGTGACATAAGTTTTTTTTTCCCCCCCAAACACAATGAATTGCCACAGAACCCTTTTGTTTCAGCTGTGAATAGAATTGAATACCCCAAATTGGACAGAAACCAAAACGTATGTTTGCATCTAGAAACCACCACTTTCCATAGCCAGCTGAGTGGCTTGCCAAGGACCAGGATGGAAACAGATGTCAGCAGCAGGAATACATGGCATTGATCACAGATTTTCCTTCCTTTTGCTTTCTGCCTGTCCTAGTTATGCATTTCATAGATTCATAGAACTGTTTGGGTTGGAAGTGACCTCAAAGATCATCTAGTTCCATCCCCCCTGCCATGGGTGTGGACACCTCCCACTAGACCAGGTTGTGCAAGGCTTCATCCAACCTGGGCTTGAATGCCTGCAGGTAGGGAAGAATCCCTGACCTCCCTAACCCTAACCTGTTCCAGTATCTCATCAACCTCATTGTAAAGAATTTCTCTAAGGGTGGCTACACAATATATAGCCACTTATTGGAGAGTTCCCAGCCTTAAGCTATCAAGTAGGGCTGGGCACTGTTTGAAAGAGCCATCTCCCCAGGGATTGACAGACACTGCCTTTGCTGTCCAACCTCAATTTCTACAGAAATTTTCATCCTCCCTGACCTTATAACTGTGGTGGCAGAGGGGAAAGGCAGGAAAAAGGCTTCTCAGTGGTGGCCTCTTTTGGGGCAGTTATTAGTTTAAGTTTCTGAAACATCCTGAGGGTATTAGTGACTCACCTAATTAGAAATTCCCAAAATAATTCTAATACATTTTTCAATTATAAAAGGAGTTCTTCTAGGTAGCAGTAGGTAATGGCTCTCCCGTGACACATCTTTGCTCCTTCCTCGTTTATTCGGAACAGATGAGCATTTCACCTCTGCATAACAGAACAACTCTTTTTCTACTCTTCTAGCAGTGGCTGATATTAAACAAGGTTGCTTAGGCTCACACAGATTAAATGATTTCTATTCTTGTGCCTGTAACACCCAGTCCATGAGCCTGAAAACCAGCTGAAAGCTGTGTCCTGAAAAAGCAAGACTACGTTGTGGTCCACTACAAAGCATGAAAAACCAGACCCCATCATAAAATGTCCTATGAAAACATCTGTACTATACATCCAAAAGCTGGGTGGAGGATTCCAGGGGTAAAAAAAACACCTTATATTCACACCCACATGAGCATGTCCAACCCTGTGCTAGACAGCATTAGTTAAATATTTCTTTTTCCAAGCACTAGCAAGCAATTTTCAGTTGCCTTCACTGCAACTGTCTCACAAAGACAGACAGATGAAACACTTCTGGGGAAGATTACTGGGCTGGGAACAACTTTTGGCAGTCAGTGAGCTCCTCTATAGCACTTCACACAGAAAGGTACTGCCCACAGCTGTTTTTAGCTTAGTTTCCTAAAGGAACATGTGCGATCGCTCTGTAAGCGTGCGCCGGTCCCAGACGAATGGCTTCAGCCAGCTGGCCAGTTGCCACCAAGTTTATCAGAGAGGTCAAGGTTCATCCCAAACATGATACCCCCACTGGTAGAAAGTCAGCAGGTGGATCTCATGGTAGGCACTAGCCCACGCATGTGGAAGAGGGTGCTGAAGTGCTTTAATCATCTAAAGTGCTGCAAAACCTGCACCTTGCTAGATAAGAGTGTCTCTTATTTCACAGAACTGTTTACATACCCTTCAGGAGCCAGCTCTCCCTCTGAACCAGGTAGCTGAGCTAGAGCTGAAGGTCTCTGCATTGCAGCTCTCTTGGCAAGGTGGGCTGAATTTGCAGAGGTGGGGCCAAGGTCTGCTGAGTAAGAGAGAACATGCAGTTTGGGATAAGCAAAATGTTCAATGCATATATTTTTTTTTCCTAGAGAAAGCCACATGCATGTTTCAGAAAAGCTGCAATTTACTTATTAAACATATAGCAAGAACCATACACTGATTTGGAACACTGACTACTCTTCTTATCTCCTTCCACTCCACCTCCAGCACCCTCGGCAGGGGCTGTTCATGGCAACAGGCTTTAAGACATTCCCTATAAATTGCAAGGGTTTGTGCCTAGCAGGTAAACAGTGTGGGCAGGCAGCTGCCTGCAACAATTTCCAGTTGGAACGTGGCTCTTCTCAAGAGTAAGAAGGTGTGTGGCAGGCATTTCCCACCTCAGAACATCTCTGTGCTTCAAGGCTCTTTATTGTGACCAGTCAAGTGTAATTTCAAAGGTGTAAACAACGTTAGTTGTCTCTTCAAATGAGCAGCAGGCAGTGCCATAGGAAAGCCTTTCTTGTGGTTCACACTTTTATTCTTTGTGTAATTTAATCCCAGCATACTTAACGTGTTTATTGTAGTCACTAGTTATTTTCCCTTGGTCTTTAGCACATGCTAATGTTCACCATCACTTATCATCTGGGAGCCATTAATATTAAGCCTGTTTAATGTTTTCAATCCAATCTTTGGAATGTTTTAGTGACATTAATAATTAATACAGGAAGACTAGCATCTTAAAAGCCTGAAGCAGTTCACAGCAGTCCCAGGTTTAAGCCTCAGTGTTACTGGTCTGTTCATCATTACAGCTCCATCAATCCTCAAAGTCTTTCTTAACTGTGTACCCAAGCAAGGGTGGGTACTCCAGCCCTTTTTCATTAACAAAGATATATCCCTTCCTTTTCTTGAACCTGACTAAATGATCTTTTAATGCTCCATTGCAGCAATGACAAGCTTTTCCAGTATGGTAACTAGTGGATTACCCTGGCTTTTCAGGTTACTATCAGTCATAGAATCATAGAATGGTTTAGGTTGGAAGGGACCTCAAGGATCATCCAGCTCCAACCCCCTGCCACAGGCAGGGACACCTCCCACTAGAGCAGCTCGCCCAAGGCCTCATCCAGCCTGACCTTAAACACCTCCAGGGAGGAAGCATCCACAACCTCCCTGGGCAACCTGTTCCAGTGCCTTACCACCCTCACTGTAAAGAACTTCCTCCTAACATCCAGTCTAAATCTCCCCTCTTCCAGCTTAAACCCATTCCCCCTCGTCCTGACATTACTAGACCGTGTAAATAGTCCCTCCCCAGCTTTCCTGTAGGCTCCCTTCAAATACTGGAAGGCCACTATAAGGTCTCCTCGAAGCCTTCTCCTCTCCAGGCTGAAGAGCCCCAACTTTCTCAGCCTGTCCTCATAGCAGAGGTGCTCCAGCCCTCTGATCATCTTCGTGGCTCTCCTTTGGACCCGCTCCAGCAGTTCCATGTCCTTCTTGTATTGGGGGCTCCAGAACTGCACACAGTACTCCAGGTGGGGTCTGACGAGAGCAGAGTAAAGGGGGAGAATCCCCTCCCTTGCCCTGCTGGCCACACTTCTCTTGATGCAGCCCAGCACTCGGTTGGCTGTCTGTCTTTGGTCTTTAGGATTTGAACTTTAAGTCATCTTATTCCATAAGTTCATGACATTACCATCGTTATGGAGGCAGGGAATTGATGTGGCCGAGTCAGGAATTTATATAAAAAATAGAGTTATTCTATTTTCCCCAAAACCGCCCCCAAAACTAGATACAGCAATTAATTTAGTTTTAATTAGCAGGTTCAGTTGGTTGAGAAGATCTACACGGATACCACAGGTAGAATTGACTATTTTGGAAGTCAGAAGTTGGAAAAGGCTTAAGCTATTAAATATATAGCATCCCCACTATCAAGATGAGGCTGAGCCAAAGTTACTCACAGAAGAATCACGCTGGCTTGAATGGAAGGGCGGTCCAGATGCTTGTCCCTTGGGTCTTTCAGAAGCCTCCGAGGGTCGTTAAGAACCATAAAGGGTGATTAAAGTGGATGCTGTCCTTTGGAGCTTGTCTTTCAGAGTGCCAGGGGCTCCTTCTGCAGAAGCTATCCAGGCGGGGGAGAACTCCAAGGCAGGAATGAACTCTAAGGTGGGAACCCCGAGGCGGGAAGTCCCCCCAATATTTATACCCTTCCTAGACATAGAGCTGAGTTACCACTTCCTAGGCGTGAAGAACACAGCCAATCCCCAGCCCAATTCCAGCGTGGGCCCTGCACAGGGCACTCCTCGTGCCGGAAGGGTCCCTTGCTCCCCCCTTCACGCCTTCAGGGCAGGGGGAGGGAACAGGTCTTTTCGAGTCTTTTCCTCTCCCATTCAAACCACAGAGGGAGAGGAATTTTGGGGTATACAGGACTCCAGGACAACCATAGGTACAGAAAAGGAGAAAGAGCAAAGACCAGGATGGTTGAAAAACACATTTCTATTCCAAGCTAGGCCACTGTGATTAACATCTTAGCCATGTTCTATATGGGAACCATAATGCAGACAAGGGATTACACACTTAACAGGACAGGTATGGTGAACAGTTTCGAGAACGTGATTTGTTGTGACTTCTGGACGGATTGATTGTTTTTAATTCATTTTGCTTACCATGGTTTCAGATGTTTCTTCTTGAAACAAGTGGTCTTTGTAAAATAGAATAGCCCCAGTCTATTCCTAAGGTGTTGTACTTGCTGACTGCTGGCTTGCTCAGCAAGTGACAGCTTGCTTCCCTCTCTCAAATCTGGCTGGGAGATCCCCAGACCAACACTCAGTGTTTTGGAGCCCTGCTCAAAGGTACATGGTGAGGAGAACTGCTCTGGAGGAGCAAGATCAGAACCACAGGTGGACCTCTGATCAGTAGCTCATTTATAGCAATACCAGCTAAACCAAAATAGTTACATCCCAAAAGCAAGGCATGCTATATATACTTGCACACAAGTGACTGGTTTCTGTGAAGCTGGCAGCACAGAGAGACAAGTTGTCTGTCCTACAGCTAGTCCAGGAGCCAAAATCACTTGGGCAATGTCATAATGAAAGCCACATGTCCATTAATTCTGAACTCTGCACACCCATCACCAGCTGTCTAAATTTTGCTGTCTAACCTTGTTCCTTTTTAGCTAGCCATAGCTCACAATAGATGCAGTGTTGGCTTTGCATCAACCTCATGATGATGGGTGACGGTCTTAGAAAGCCTAGAAATACAGAGGCAGCCCACCAGAGCCTATATATAGAGCAGTTTACAGTAGGTCAGCAGTGGCTTGTGGCCACTGTGGACTTCCAAAGGAGTCCAGAGCCACCAGACCACAGGAGAAGATAGTATCAGGATTCAGAAGCTATCAAATGCACACCCCATGCTTTCCAAATGCATCTGTAGGTACGTACGTGTACTAGAGATACACAGCTCTCTGAAAAAGCAACCAAGGATTTCTGGGCCACCATAGCTAGTAAGCTCATATTTCTCTACCCCTGTTGCTTTAACCTGTACAGGTATTAACTGTAAAGCAGCTCTAGCAAATCTCAGAAAAGTTTCACAAAGCCCTTATAATGTAAATAACAGATTTTCTCTGCTACTGCATAGCCCTCAGCAGCAGGAGGGAAAAAAAACTACAAACAAACAATGAAACAAAACAAAACCAAACCAAAAAGCCTGGACATCAGTGTTCATGGCATAATCCAAGCATCTAAAATACACTTGGATATCTGTGGTTGTTCCCTTTCAGACCAGGCAAATTCAAGAGAGAGGTCACAGCAACTTGTCCCCACCTAAAATTGTGCTGCAGTACTGCAACGTGAGCAGAAAATAAGAAACTGGAGGTGCTCAAGCAAGTGGTACAAACAGTGCTCAGCTGAGCGAGGCTGCTGAGACTACAACTGTACTCTTGAAACTCACTAAACAGAAGAAATAGAAACATTCCCATCAGGAACAACTTACAATGGTATTTGGGAATCTCAGAGGTCCAAAAATGCTACGAGTGAAGCTAAACAGTCTTGATGCCTTAGAGTTGGTTCAGCAGTGTAGGAGCCTTGATGTAGATCAGACCTGCTACTGCCTGCACAAAGCACACCGGAGAACACACATAAACTAAGTGGACAAGTCAAGGTAAGCAGGAGAAACAAGTCAGGGGAGACCAAATATTTTTTTTCCCACAGGAAGAAAATAGGCAAGTGTCACAGCTGAAATTTTAGTCTTTGTTTTCAGCTCAAGGTAGTGCTCATATTACTGCACCCTGCTGCCTTTTCCACCTGTCTTCAAGGGATGGTTTACTGTGCTCATTCCTCACAGCAGTCAGTCAGGAGGAACCAAGTACTACACAACCACTGAAAAATAGCCCTTTAGGGGCTCACAGGCTGCTCCAGATGATCGATGTCCTTGTGCCTCCTTTTACTCAGAGAAAGAAGGGAGGAGGATCAATCTGTCCAAAGTTACATATCAGGCAAAGCCAGAAATATGAGATTATTGGAATTATTCTTGCGTATTTGCTCTGAGGGTTTTATTTTGACCTGCTATGGCAGGAGATCTCAACACTCTGACTGATCGGAGCTTATTTGGTTGTCCAGCTTAGAAATGAGACTGGGAGCAGACATTGCTGTTGTTTTAAATTGTAGATGAGCTGTGCCCTCTAGTGGGGTCTGGCTCAGCAGGAGTGAAGAAAGCCCTGTCTAGGAGGCAGATGCCCCAGCCCATGCAAAGTACAGACTTTCCTGGGTTCCAGAGGACTGGGGGGCATTTACACCAACCAGGCCACAATGCTTTGTGGGGGCATCTCATTTACACCATCTCCTTTGATAAAAACATCTGAGATGTAGCATCTGCTGAGGCAGATGAGACTGGTATGAAAATAACAGAGCAGGAGACAGTGCTTATTGCAGCGGCGCAAGTTGGAAATGAAGTTTGGTTTAGCAGCTACAAAGCAATCCTTTCATAAAGCTTCAAAGACTTCCAGCCAAGACTGAGAGCTTTGTTTTCTACTAAGCATCTAATTAGATGCTTAGTTTAGGTGCATGATATTACCATAACTTGTAGGTCCAAACTAGCAGAGTGCCTTTCAGCATTCCTCATTGCTGTTGGCAAGAATCCTCGCTGCGCCAATCCCAGCATAAGGCATCCATGTCCCTAGCCCTTTCTAAATCCTGAAACACCTCTTTACCCTTCTGCTGTGCCAGTGCAACTGTTCACAGAGTCACACTCAGACTCCTACTGAAGAGCTGATCTAGCCAAAACCCTGAAAAAAAGATAAGGCTTTAAGTCTCCTCATTTCACAGCACAGCCTTGTGAGATGAATTATGAGAGAGGGATAGAAGCATCTAAACTGCTTCTATGCTGGGAAAAAAATCATACCAGTCTCAAACAATTTGGGATTTTATAGAGTTGTTAGGAATTGTGTTCAAGAGTTCCCCACATCCTGTTTTAGCTTCTGCAGAACTGTTGTGAAGGCACCAGGGAAAGTAACATTTTCTTTTCTTCTGGAGAAAACAAACTAACAAACTGAGCCAAACCAAACAAAAAAAACCCTCACAACCCGAAACCTTCATGGAAGATAAGGTCTGCTCTCGGTCTGGAAATGTACATGGGTGTGCTCCAGGCAGTTTTGCTGCAATGGTGCAAATCTGTGCATGGACACACTCCCAGACAAAAGGAATCACTCTTACTTGACTTGCAGACCAAAGCCTCTCACAAGGATTCCACATGGTGGGGACACTGCTCCAGTATGACATCTGTGCTTCTCTTGAGTGTCTGTACGTGACATCTCATCTTAGAAATGGGAACTAATGGAGCTGCAGCAGTCAGGCCCTAGAAGTTACACAACAAAAGTTACAAACCTGGGGTGGCATTTTTTGAGATTGCTTGTAGGATTCCTGCTTTTCATCGTGTTCCCTATAGCTATTAGGACTAGAGTTTGTAAAAGCTTGTTTCACTTCCAGAAAACTTCAGGAGCTGTTCTTTTTGAAGGAAAGATGCTGACTGTGACAAGATGAGTGACAGAAATAAAAGTCTAAATGAAGATACTTTTTGTAATTATCAGATCTTCCTCTCTTCACTTCCATACCTGTTATCCCAATGCATTAACATGCTGTGATTTCTCTCTCAAGATAGTAGAGCTTTTAGTAGAGTTTTGTCAAGAGCAGCCTTCACCAAAACATCAAGCCCCAGCTGCCTATGGTAGCTAGCTATTACTTCAGTTAAGAGGTAGTAAAAGCCTGAGTGCTCAGTTATTGCTGTCTATGCACCTTCCCAGCTGTCTGCTGAAGTGCTCTGTGAAAGAAGCAGGTGTGTTGTCTGCTGTCAGCTGGTAAATCAGCCTCGTCTCCTGAAAACAAATCACTTCAGCCTAAGTTATCTGAGCCTGTACCCTGGCACAAGACCAAGGCCAGGTCTAATGTGTGTCAGCAAAAATTGCCATATTATAAAACCCCAGAGAAGGCCAGATTCTTGGCACGTTGTGGCTCAAGCTGGCCCAGTACCCAGCTCTTTCCTGTCCTCAAGCTGCAGTAATGTGCAGGCTGCTTTTGCTTCTCATGTCCCTGGGACCCCAAGGCATGGAATAAAACTCACCCACTCATACATTCATTCATCTGTCCATTCACCTACTGCCAAATCCCAGGATGGAAAGTGAGGAAGGAGAGATGGATGGATAAACAGATGGGGGGTGGGAGGCACAGCCATCAGCCCTGCTTACCATGACAGCAGCCCAGTGGTTCCGCCTTGCCTGGCTTGCTGGCAAGTCTAAGGTTCACTGATCTCTGATTGCCTCTCACCTTCGACACTACTCTCTGAGAGCTGCTGGGTGGTTTCACTTTCATCTGCCCCTTGCACAGAGAGGCTCAGTCAGCTGAACGGGGCTGTCGACCTGACAACACAAGCCGAAGCACCTGAAGGAGAGCAAGGCTTCAGGAAGGTAAAGACATCATCTGCTGGGGGGACTTCCCGCAGGGCAGATCCCAGCCCGCACCTGCTATCTCCAGGTGTCTTTCCCGGACAAGCTCGCCGGCACTCTTATCTCCCACCGGGAAGCAGCCCAGCATCACAGCCACACAGGGGCACCCACCAGGGAGGGGAGCACCATCTCTAGTGGCTCTCTGTCCTAGGGAAGACGTTTTAGGAAGACTTAGGTAGCCCTCTGCCCTACCCTCACCCTCTCAAACTGCTAAAGTGCTGTTTTGAAGGGCTCACCCACAGGGAGCTTGATTTCACCTGCAGAGCGCTTGGTCTTACCCACAGCCCAGGCAAGTCTCCACTTACGGCTGCCTTATTTCCTCAACCCAGAACGGCTGCACAGTTAATGAATGACCCCTATTCTGTTCCCCATACCTCAGAGGAGGGCTGACTGCATTGAGAAATCAGCACTATACAAAACTAATGCTGCATACGCAGGAAGGTTTTCAGTTAGGATTTTCATATCCCCTGGTAGCTTTGGCTTACGTGAACTTTCCAAACGGCCCTGCTCCTACACCAGCGCTGTGAGAGCTTTAGCAGCTAGGAGGAGGCACCCAAAAGTTGAGGAGTGCTTTGAGATGAATACCAGAAGTTAATAGGGGAAGTAGATGATTAACTGGAGAGGAGTGGCCACCCTAAAAAACATTGTGTCCCGGTATTGCAGCACTAAATACTGCAGACTTACATGGGTAGCATCAGAGTCCTGATTTTTTAACGTGGAGCTGATGGATTGTGGTTCTTGTTCATTGCTGCACCCCTGCACAAACTCAGCCAATGAATGGTTTTAGGATCTTCTGAGAATCTGTGATTTAGAAGAGCTTAGACATCAGTTAGACATTATTAGACCTAAACATTGTTAGTTTCCCAAGACGTTAAATAGAGTCATAAAGAACATGTCTCAGTAGCTCCATAGCCACAGGTATGCATTTATTTTCTTTTTTATGTTTCCATTTGGAAATAAAAGTCTTATCCCTTTGCAATTAATATACCAAGATACTTCCTCTCCAGGTTAAAAATACTGCAGAGATACTGATTTACTAAGTGGTGAAAGTCAAGCTCTTGCTATTGCAGTCCAGCCCAACTACCTCCTCCACCACCTCATGTTTCTGCCTTTTATTACTGGGGTTTATGCCCATAAAAAATGTGTTTGAAAGGATGCTCCTTAGATAAAGTCCACTTTCAGGCTAATTATAAACAACTGAGTCACCCTCATAAACAGATTTGTCAGGTGCCTTCTTGGAAACAATGAGGGCAGGCAGTTCAAGTGCAATATTACTTCTGTGAAGCTGCTGCCATACTCGGCAAACAGATTAAGTTGATTTACATTAAACCAGTGGGGTCTGTAGGGGAAACTGGTTCATGCCAACTGGAACTGCATCTGCATACCCAACTGTTACCCATGGGAAGGAGAGAACACACATCGAGATGAGGGTGTCTGGCTGAGAACAGTATTTCCTGGATGCAGCAATGCTTAATCCTCCGTTAGGAAGTGAGAAATGATCTGCGTTGTGAACATTTCTGTACTCACCTTCTAGGTAAGTGTAAGATCAGGCAAGCCCCAAGTATCTACTGCTAGACACAGCTATGACAAAATATTAAGCTGTATATGGAGACTAAGTCCACCATCAGGATTTTTACATTTGATTAAAGATAAATGCTTGTCTGTACTAATCTCCAGCTCTTTATATTGAATCTGAATGCATTCAGCCTTCCTTACCCCTCGGTGTGTGGCCTCTGGGTACAAGGACAGGACTTAAAACACCTCACAGTGTTCCGCAGGTGGCTCCCTGAATTGTTGAGTTATTCTTTAACAGGCCTGAAATCCAACGTGTAGGCAGTCTCAGTTTGGGCTACATCTCAGCCTTTGAAAGCCTGCACGGGAAAATCTGCTAAAGCCATTTTGCACAGGAGCACCAGTGACTTCTTTAGAGTTTCAAATTTGCAGTGAGATAAATCAAAACTTATTCCAGTTATGCCGACAAAAGGTTTCTGGCATGCAGGTGCACTCTGCTGGGGCTTAACTCACAGAAACCAGCAGGGAAGCTGTTTTAAATGTTTCTCCTGGATATACTCAGTCAGCTCAGGGAGATTTCCAGATGAAAAATGAGTTTATGCTTCATTGGCAGCCCAGGCTGAAAGAACAGGGATGCTGCTTGCTGTGAGGCAGCAGCATCATTACCCACACCTGGAGCCAGAGCAGCATCCTGGATCTGTGGAAGCGACTGCAACCCTAAGCTGAGTCTCACCACCAAAAGGCTCTTCTCTAGGGCAGGAGACAGCCATGGAAAAGTGACTGTCAGACATGTGAGATGTCCGGAGGAATTTTCCCATAGCCTGCTAGCCACTGAGCACAGGGTTTTACTCTGTACATTTCTTTTTCAGCAAGAAAAAGGGAGAAGAAAACAGTTTCTCCTAAATCCTGTTTTCCACTGAATCGGAATAAGGGCAACTTTAGCTTCCATGTTGCTCTCCTCAGATCAGAAGACTCACCTTCTGCCTTTTAACAGGGAAAAGCAATTGTTTTAAATCAGCTTTGGCAAAACTCCCTGTCTTTAATAGGTGCTTGCCAGCATGAGAAGTTTGCAAGGAGATTTCTGTCATTACAGTAATTCTCAGGTGAGCTTAGTTTCAGGGTTAATAGTACTTTCTAGGGTTAAACAGCGAGCAGGAGAGTGATATAATGGTAAGCTGAGTTTAGGAGAGACAATCTGGGTGCTTTTTCGTGCAGTTTCTTGCTTCTCTAAAGAGTTTTATGTCTTATCACCTATGGTAGCTAACTTATCTGCCCAGAAAAGATAGTAATCTTATTTCTAGGTCCATAAAGAGGCAAATGTATATAAACAATACCAGATGCAGCACAGCCTTATGCTGCATTATCTTTTTTTTTCCTGCTTAAAAGATGACATAACCTATCCCTGACCAGGTGTTCTGCACAAACTGTGATCCTGCTTTTCATCTCTATGCTGTGTGAGCTGGTGAAGATTTTACCCCCATGTTCCAAGGACATGAAAGCCCATCTTAGGGAACACAAAAAACATAGATACAGACCCAGGTTCAGCCAGCAACAAGGATCACTTAATGGAAACCTATTTTGATAACAAGGTCAGGGAAGAGAGAAGAATTAAAGCTTTGGAGCCTGCCAGGTTGCAGGGAGAAGACAGAGGAGATGTGGGATGAGCAGAAACAAAAGGCTTTTGTTAGATGAAGGAGCTGCAGCTTCCTGGGCTGGGAGTCACATTTATGTCTTTGTAAATGTGTTTCTTGTTGCTCACTTGCAAACTCCTGCAAGCTCCAGGTAGAAACTGGGGTAATTGCATCACATCTTCATTATAAGCCTTGCAGGTCCCTGTGCTATCTTCAAAAGCACCCCACATCAGCATTTTTCACCCTAGCAAGGGAGGCTCTTCATCTGACAAGCAATAGCAGCAAAAGTCAGGACACACAAGCAGGGACCATCATCAGGACACAGACATTTCAGAATCCTTCAGAAGGCTCATCTGCTTGCCTTTGGGTGTTCGAAGATTAAATCTATATATAAAGGCACATTCCATCACTGCACACAGCTGTGATTCTGGCATATTTCCCCTTTGCTTCTGCATGCGAGATGAGATGAGTGCATGGAAGATCATCTCATGCCCTTCTGCTCAATTCAACATCCTACTACACTTCATCTTCAGGCTTTTCATGAACCTCCCTCTCTCCTGCATAGCTCTCCATATGAACTGAGAAATGTTAGATGAGGAGCTCTGAAAGGAGGAGCCAGGACAAAGTTTTGGGTAGCTGCATGGCACTGTTATTCACCATCCTTTGCTGACAGCTCCTGCTGGCAGCAAGGCACTATCACTTCTTTGAGTTCAAGGCTTGGAGAAGAGGAAATGTGCCATTCAGGAAGGCTCACACCGACCGTTGCCTTCCTAGGGTATGGCCAGTGCTCTGCAGTGGCTCTCTTTGAGTCAGGTGTGAGGTGAGTACTGTTATTTTGAATCAGGATCTTCCGCAGTCCCAAGTCACCGTGAGGCAGAGCTCCACCCTGAATGATGCAGAATCATGCTCTGTGGTGCAATGGTCATGAGGATATGAGAGTTCATGGACTTGGTCTGCCCGTGGTTTCCTTATCCACAGTGGTGGAGCATGCGCTGTCTGCTTTATGTCCTGCTGTCCTCAAGGGTGCTTGAGTCAGGTCCACTCACTCCTGCTTTGTCACCCTGGCAAGCAATGTGTTGTCTAGACGTGTTGCTGTCACAAAACCCATCAGCTTTTGCGGTGCCCAGCCATCACCTGGGCATTGTCTTTAGCAAATTAGTAGCAGCATCACATGCATGCCTGACTTCACCTGCAGCCTTAGTTAAGCTCTGCAGGTACAACTTCTAACCAAGACCCACAATAAACGTAGAACAGCAGCCTAAGCTTTTCACCAGGACTTTGGGAAGGGGAGCATGCTCAAGAGCAAGGCTGTGATGGTTTGGGTGTTCCCTGCCCCCCTACACCTTAGAAATCACCCAGACTAGACTCAGCTGGCTCTGCAAATATGAATGAAGCTTATATTTACAGCTGGCACAATATACAAGCAGATATTTACAGTATATACAGAAATATACAAGGTAAAAAGGTAGTACAGAAACACAACTCCCCTCCCAGAAACCTGAGTCCCCAGGAGGGGCTCTCAACCACCCCCTCACCTTCCCCCTACCCCTCTCAACCTTACCCCAGTCCCAAGGAAGAATGGAGGTTCAGCCAGGGGGGCTAGGAAGCAAAGTGGATTAGAAAAGAAAATGGAGGGTGAGGTTAGAGAGTGACATCCAGCTCGGAGCTTGCCAGCAGCAAGCTATGAGCGAAGCAGACATCACCATTGTTTTCCAGCAGCAAGCCTATGAGCAAAGTAGACATCACCATTGTTTTCCCTTCCACAGCCTGTAATCTAGTTCTTCTCACCAAGACTTTCTAGCTAACTTCAAACTAGCACAAAGTCACATCCATAACTGATATTCTCTGCCATTGACTTTTTACAGTATGTCCACTCTTTAGATGAGATGCACCCAATCCAATCTCTCTGTCTACACCCAAAAAGGCCTCTTGCATCAAGTTTCTTCTTAAAGATCTCCACCCTCTGTCATAACTGACAGCAGCAGATGGTTTGATGTATTAAATTTGATTCAGGATATTAATTGTCTTGTTCTAGCCTATTTTGAGGTTAAACCCCACCTGCCCCTCTGCCACTGCTCAGGAGCTGAAGCAGGAGGCCCAGCTGATGCAGCTGGGGTCACTGCAGATATGTTTTGAAGAGAGTTGCTTCCTTGCAGGACGTGGCACAAAAGGCAATGCCAAGCACCTCCCTGAAGGAGATTCATCCCACCTACGTCTACAAGGTGGTTCTACTGGGGAGCACATCAGTGGGGAAGTCAAGCCTGGCCTATCGATATGTGAAGAATGACTTCCGGGAGTCACTGCCAACTGTGGGGTGTAAGTGAGAGGCTTCAATAGCTTGATGGCTCTGGACAAGAGACTAGACTTGAAGCCCTACCTTGCAGTGGGGTGGGATGCATTAGAACAGGTTAGTATATCCTGCAGTAGCACAGGCCCAACTTTTAAACATGTTCTAGACTTGTCCTGTTGCTGCTTGGCTTTGCTCTGATTTTTGGAGGCAGATGAGAAGTAAAATGAATGAAATCTGGGGTCCAAACTGTGTGGTCCCACCTGCTCTATGCATACTTGCTTCTGTGCAGCCTTCACAGCTGTTCAGACACTCTAGGAGACTGCTCTGTACACATGCTGCCCAGGTCTCAATGTGCCACAGGAACCAGGAGGTTCTGGCTGGGGTGCAGGTGGCCAGCATCACTCACCCTCAGCACTACCTGATGATCAACATGCGCAGTGCCTCATTCCTCCAGCTTGCCTGTAGAGACAAGAGCACCTTCCCACAGCCTGGCCATGCTGCAAACCCAGTCCTCTGCTCCAAGGGCCTTGCACGCCCTGTTCTGACAAGCTATGCTGAATAACCCATGTCTGAAGGCACTTCACGGGCATGTTCACGCTTTGGTGAAAGCCACCTGGACAGCTGTGAGCCTTACTCTATAACTTTCCTTGGGCCAAGACACCTGCTGGGATCAAGCTGCCTCCCCTATGTTTGCATCATCAAGGTTTCCTAGAGCTCCTAGTTCTCATAGATGTTCATTTTACATGATGTATCTGGGGTTTGTCCTAAGAAGGCACAGCAGGCACAAAGAATATGTTCCCACCTGAAGCCTGAAAAGATAGCTAGTGGAAGAGAATTAGATGCTGTGGAGGTGGTCCCCTTGTCCTTCTGCCTTGGTTCTGGCTGGTTGACAGGGAGACATCTGCTCCCTGGGAGCAGGGATGGTGGCTTGCTTCTGGTAGAAGCCCTTTTCAGGGGATATTCCTATTCTTAGCTCTCTCAGGTCTGACCCACCAGTAGAGCAGAGGTGGCTCTCTATATAGGGGCTATTCTGCAAAGCTCAGTGCTATGTGACATCAAAAGTGGTGTGCATCTGTCCAAATGTGTTGCTAGGAAGTGCTCCTAACCTGCCACAGGCTGCCCAGCCTTGCTGCATGCCATCCCATCAGTGACATCAGTGCTTATCTACAAGAAACCTGTCCCAGTTCTGTGCATTAGAGCATTGCTAACAGCCCTCAAGGTGGGTTAGACCTCATGGTCTGTGCTCTCTGCTTTCGCTGCAAGAAAATGTGCCACCTGCATCTTGCTTGCAGGCTCCTTCTTCACACAGAAGCTTGACCTGGAGACAGCCACTGTCAATTTTGAGATCTGGGACACAGCAGGCCAGGAGAAGTACCAGAGTGTCTGCCACCTCTACTACCGGGGTGCCCACGCTGCTCTCCTCATCTATGACATTGCTAACAAGGTAAGGCTGCGGATGCTGATCCCCTCTGTGCATTTGTACCATGATGCAGCAGCTGGGCAGAGGTGTCCAGATGATGCTTCTTGTCCTTGGTAGAACTGAAAGCAATACATGAGCACCACCTGGGATGTGCCAGGGGCTGTCCTTGCCCATACAGGGGCAATTTGTGCTGACATGCAGAAAGGGTGCATCCCTTCTAAGGCTGATTTGTCCTTAAAAGTGTTTGAGGGTCAGTGACTTGTTCCTCTGGGTGGGCGACCAGAGCCTCGCCACCACATCTTTTCCACCACCTTTGGTTTGCTGTCACCTGTCCAGCTTTGCTATGCCGGAGCCAAAGGGATTAAATACAAAATGGACTACTGGGTGGTTTTGTCTCCATCTCTTCAGGAAACACTCAACAGAGCAAAGCTTTGGCTGAGGGAGCTGGAGAAGGAGTTCCTTCCTGATGAAATAGTCATTGCTTTGGTGGGCAACAAGGTGGACCTTGGTGCTGAGCGAGAAGTCACCACAGAGGTGAGTGCCTGTGGGGAGCTCCCAGGCTCCCTTGTCACTCTCCCAGCAGCAATTGCTGAGTGACTCACTGTGAAGCTAGGCATTTAAAGGTTTCCAGACATCGTTATTGACCTGCCATGAAATGCCACCATAACTAAACAGGCAGCCCCAGAACAGGTTGGAGGAATAACTCTGTTTGTCTTCATCTAGGAGGGGGAAGAGTTTGCAAGGACCAAAGGCCTGTTGTTCATGGAGACATCTGCAAAATCCAACCACCAAGTAAATGAGATCTTCATGGCTGTAGGTGAGTTGTGTGATAGCTCTAGGTGAAAGAGCAGTAGGTGAACCACAGGCCCCAAAGCTGCATCACGGCTGTGAGTGCCGCCTTCTCTGCTGAGCTGACTTTCTTTGCTCATGCTTGCCACTAAGATCTTCCCAGCTGGTCCAGCCTGCATCACTCTTGGCAGCTACAAAGATCAGAGACACAGCAGTGTGTGGTTTCTGTGAAACGTGACACATCTCCTGAGACAGAAGGACAGACAAATCCATTCCAGAATGCTCCAGCATCAGAAATTAATTTCAAGCTTTCTCCCAATGCCACAAATTTCATTTGCTTTAGTATCTGGTCTAGGTTTAATGGTGTCACCAGCATAGATGCTGAGTAGATTGCTTACATGATCACTGTAGAACAGTACCAGTGGCCATCACTGGGTGGAATGGGACAGCCAAAATGTGCCACCCCAATAGCAGGAGAAATGAGGCATTTCTCACCTTGCGTTTCTTCCTAGCGCTAGAGCTCCTGAAACGGGAACAGGAGAAGGCATCCACCCTATCCAGGAAGTCAACAGTGGATCTGGGGGAAAGTGGGACAAGGACAAGATGCTGCCAGCTTTGAGGATGGGCAGCTCTGGACCTCAGCAGTGGTTGAATGAGGTCTCCAAGAGGAGTAATAACAAAGTAGGGGGGACACAGAAGCGCAGAGGCAGCTCAGCCTGACCACCCTCCCCAACAGAGCAAGGTCAGAGCTTGTCCTGGGGGCACAGGGCCTCATGAACCCTCCAGAACTGGCTTTGTCCAAGAGGTAAAGCATGGAAGTTTCTTCCACCAGCTTTCCACTTCCAGAAAGGAGCATGACCAGCCAGCACCACTGCCACCAGCTCTGACTGATGACAGCCCCCTGCCTCAGCTGCATGTCACCTCCTTTGTGTCCTTCTCCATCTGAAAAGAAAGAGTTTAACTTTCTAGAATGAAGCAGGTTCATCCTAGTGTCTGTATGCCCAGGGTGCAAATAAAGTATTGTCCTAAAGGTGATGGTGGTTTTTTTTTCCTGACCTGGATATCAGTCAGCAGATGAAGACCACAGGAAGCTTGGAGGTGGCAGAGGCCAGAGCTGGTTCTTGCCTAACCCCACTAGCCCCCACTCAACCCATTAGAAGGGTCATGACCATCCTCAGGAGAAATCACTGATTTCTTGCTGAAACAACAGCTAGGTTTAGGGGCAGAGGAGGGCCAAAGTAAATGCTGAACACTGCAGTAGTCCAGGCCTTGCAGGTCCTCCCATCATGAGTTACACTGTAGGAACATGCTTTGGCTGGAGGAGGAGCAAAAAAAAAAAAGAAGCACCTGGTCTCTCTCCAAAAGCACTCTGGTGCCCATCAAATCCACAGGCTGGCAGGCTCAGGGAATACATTGCCCTTTCTGGAGGAGCTGGCAGCACTGGCATAGCTACAGGCAAAAAGCAGCATTCCTCACCTGTCTACAGGACAACAAAAGTGCTTTTGGGGCACGCCCCAATGGTTATGCCAGTTTGTGCCTTCAGGCTTGGCTACAAGGCAGAAGACCTTTGAAGGTATTCCCTATGGATGGAAGGGGACCACAGCATCTTTTACCCGTATCTGCCAGGTCATCTTCCTTCAGGGAACCCCCAGAACCCCACACCAGCTGGGAACACGCACCTGTAATGCTTCCCCGGGGTTGAGCCCTCCTGGAGCCAAATGGGTAGGGAGTCCTCAGCAAGAAGGCAGACTCACTGCTTCCTCTTGCCTAAATCTCCTGTCAGTGAAGTAGTGAGACATAGGTGCTAACTGCCACTTATCCTCCCATCTGACGCACACACCACCCCCGCCCTTCTCAAGATTAACCCTTCCTTCTCCAAACAGCCCTAGATCCTCAGTGCTGGGCCAGAAGCTGCAGACAGGGATGCTGAGGGTCACACTTTTCTGTGGTTTCCTTTTATCTCCCCTTCTGCCTGGCTGCTCTCCAGCCACTCTGTCCCTAGCCTGTAGCACTGCTTGGGGTTGTTGTGGCCAAAGTGCAGAACCCTGTAGTTGGCCTTGTTAAATCTCATCCCATTGGCCTCTGCCCACCCATCCAGCCTGTCAAGGTCCCTCTGCAGGGCTCTCCTACCTTCCAGCAGGTCCACACCTCCTCCTAGCTTGGTGTCATCTGCAGACTTACTGATGCTGAACTCAATTCCCTAGTCCAGATCATCAGTAAAGATGTTGAACAGAACTGGCCCAGCACTGATCCCTGGGGAGCACCACTAGTGACTGGCTGCCAACTGGATGTGGCACCATTCACCACCACTCTCTGGGCCCAGACCTCCAGCCACTTCTTGACCCATATCAGAGTGAATCTGTCCAAGCCACAAGCTGCCAGCTTTGCCAGGAGCTTGTTGTGGCAGACAGTGTCAAAGGCTTTGCTGAAGTCCAGGTAGACTACATCCACAGCCTGCCCCACATTCACCAGGCAGGTAACCTGATCATAAAAGGAGATCAGGTTGGTCAGGCAGGACCTGCCCTTCCTAAACCCATGCTGGCTGGGCCTGATCCCTTGGCCATCCTGTAGGTGCTTTGTGATGGCACTCAAGATGACCTGCTCCATGCCTTTGCTTGGCACTGAGGTCAGGCTGACAGGTCTGTGATTTCCTGGTTCCTCCCTTTGGCCCTTCCTGTGGATGAGCATCACATTGGCAGCTTCCAGTCTTTGGGTACCTCTCCCAGTGAACCAGGACTGTTCAAGAAATGTGTGGACGTGGCATTCTGGGACATGGTTTAGTGGCTGTGGTGGTGCTGGGTTGGTGGTCAGACTCAATGATCTTAGAGGCCTTTCTCAATTAAAACATGACAAAACCATGGGAAGACTAGCAAGTTTCAGGGTGCTACCCCCCCACCCCCTCACATTGTGTTTTGAAGCACTGAGGCTGGACACGAGGATGAGAGGAGAGAAGATCTTTTATTATTGGCTTCTGCTCATGGGCTCCGCTGCTCCCAAGGGGGCTGCAGGCGTGGATGGTGGGGAGCACAGGCTTGCCGCCAGCCAGTCACCCCAAGATGGGGGCCCTCACCCAGGGCTTGCCTCCGCCCAAACCGCCCCACGGGCCTAATCCCACGCCCTGTGTACCAGGAAGGGTCAATGTCAGGATCTGCAAGGCAAATGACAAGGAACTGTCTAGAGGCGATGGGAAGGCAGGGGCATGGAGAAGGGACAGGACATTGGGCCCATGGCGGGGGTGACTCTCATAAATGCTGGGGGAGCAGAAAGAAAAGGGAGTTGAGGGGAATAAAAGCTGTTGCAACAGCTGTTTCAAACCAGACTTCCGAATAGTGGTGTTCCCCCACCCTTGGCCCACAAATGCAGCTGAATCTGAGGATGTAAAGGGGGCTGGAGGCAGGGGGCTGGCTGGGGTGGGGTAAGTCCCTTACTCCTGCTATCCTTACTCCTGATTTCCATGGAGCGCTCACGGATGCGGCAGTGGGTGATGGGCAGGGTCAGGCAGGCGAGCATCAGGCACAAGAGGCAGGCGGCCCCCAGCTTCATCCCCGGTGCTCTCTGGCTACAGTAGCTTGTACCCAAAATCTCCTCTCCCCCAACGCTTCCTGATGGTGCCACAAAGACGATGGCCTCCGACACTGCTGTGGGAACAAGGGAGGTTGGCTGTCACAGAGACATACTGCTTGGGCTGCACACTTGTAGGGTGAGCCCCCCATCAGGAGGGGAAGGCTGCAACGGAGGGGATGAGGCAACTGTATTGCTGGTGTCATGGGGCTGCTGTTCTCCTCACTTCATCCTTGCACCAGCTGTGATACAAAGAGCTCAGAGCAGCTTGTTCAAAACTTGGGGGGGGGTTGCTGGGGCTGATACATCTGGAGAAAATATCCCCTGCAAACATGAACTGAAACTCATGTTTGCTGAAATGGTTTCTGTTCTAGCCTAGCGTCTTAGGCCAAGCCTGGAAGCACTCTTTTTTCTATGGGATCCCTGCTGTGCCTGTGTGACCCCACAGCCCAGGAGTTGGGTAGACGGGCCACTACCAAAGTGCAGGTCTGGCAGCACCAAGTAAAGGCTGTGGAGGCACAAATGGGTTTTGCTGCTGGGTGGGAGATGGACCGCATCCACATCTGCGCCTTTGGCACCCACCCCTGGCCCTGGCTGCTGAAATGATAACCCAGAAGCACCTTGTTACGTACTCTACAATGCCGAGATGATGAATGAGAGCATGCAGGACAGGCTGAGCGCTGCAGCAACCTGCAATGAGGGAGCAGGGCAAGGGGCAGAGGAGGGGAAGGTGGGTTAAGCAGGACGCGGCAGGGACGCAGCAGCAGCTTTATTTCCAATGACTTCTGCAAAGGAGGAGTTTGCAGCGTGGGGGACAGGAGGCAGCTGAGAGCTCAGGTTTGCTGCGGACTCCGACTTTTTGCAACCCTCTTTTGAAAACTCCAGAGGGACACACAGAGAGGCAAAGCAGCGCTTGGGAAACCATCCAGCAAGAGAAGCGTGATGAGAGCGAGAGAAAAGCGCGGCTGCCCTTCGCCGGGGCGGCACTTACCGTGGTGTGGCGAGGCGAGATGCCCGGCTGCGTCCCGCTGAGCCCAGCAGACGTCGTCTGAGCAGGAGTCCCCTCCGGTCGCGGCTTTTATGGCCAGGTTAGTGCTGATGTCAGAGACAGAGCTGGGATCGAGCTGGGGCATCTCCCCTCCCCGCCTCCCCCCCCCCCCCATCAAATCAGCACAGGGATTTTCATGACTCAGAAAGGACCAGCGTTTTACCTCCCGATGGCCGAGACAAGTATTTTGGGAGTATGTTAATCCCTTTCCTGGCCCCAGTGTTACTTTGGACAAGAGGAAGTTTTCCGTTCCATCATCCCAGCCATGGGGAGCACCTCACCCAGTGCACACTGCGGGGGGTTGGTAGGTGATGCTGCCTTGAAAGCCAGGTTCCTGATATCACTAACTCTCTCCACTGCAGGAGTTACACTGGGTGCCATTCATCCTCCTTCCACTTCCCTCCAACCCCCCTCCCCAGATAAACTGCTTGTGAGCAAATCAGAAAATTAAATACAGAGAGGAGGAGAAGGTGACTTGCTGGGACGTTAGGGCTGACAGGAGAGGACTTTTACTTGCATCATGAGGGCTTCAGTTCTCCCATTTTAAATGGGTTAAACTATCTCCAGGTAAAGATATAATGATGTTTATTCCGCTGAAGGAGCCAGCTCTGGTCCCCAGTTTGTAGAGCTGGTCAGTGTCCAAACACAGGTCCACTCCCAGGGAAAACTGGAATTACTGGGTCTAGAGATATTCTGAAATGGGGACATCCCTGCATGGGTAAGATGCTGAAGACACCATCACTGGTGGGAGTACAGGGAGAGGTAAATTCTCTGTCTGCCATCCCCAGATAGGGCTGGCATTGCCCTGGGACAGACCTCCATATCATGCCATGGCCAGTGTTGGGGGATGGTCATGGGAGCAACATAGGATGTGGGACAAGTTCTGCAGAGGGGCATCAAAGGAAGGGAAAGGGATGGAGTAAGGGAAAAAACTCCACCAGCCGAGGCAACCCAGACCCTGGGCTCAGTGCGGCTCTCTTCACCAGGTTGTTGCTATTATTTAATACAGATTTAAGGCAACTTGTCAATGTTGTGGGCTTGTGTTTTGGGTAGCTTCCACTAACAGTTTGGATCCTGGGTTTCCAAGCAAGTAGGAGCAGCTTGTTTCAGGGTCAGCTCCTCCTTATTCCCACACCATGCAACCCCTTTGCCCACATGACCTCATCACTGGGTACCACTGACCCACGCTCATCACATCTGTGGCTGTATTACCATCCTGGTCACTACCATCTACTTCTTTTCTGCTTCAGTGCTGCTGGTTCAGCTCCTGTTTGCCTTCACCTGCTCAGTTTTAAAGCAAAGGGTGCACAAGCAGAAAAAAGGAGAGGATGGGAAGAGGTCCTGGTTTTGCTGGGACAGTATCCTAGACCAGCCATGTGCTGCAGGCCATCAGCAGTTTGGAGTCAGCCAGGGCAGCTGACTGGTGCTCACTACGGATGTGTCCCAGGCTGTGGGCATCACACTCAGTATAAGGGGGGGGAAGTTTGCTGACGAAACAGGAGTCTCCTGCTTGGGTTCCTCCTGACTTCTTTCTCCTGCCCTTAAGGGCTGCCTTCCCATTTGGTGTGACTGCTGCAGTTTTGCTGGTCTGAGCATTAACTTTACATACTTTGCATGGACATTGGTATCTGTTTGCTAATTCATTAAATCCATTTTCATTTCAGTCTGTGGCTTTTCTTTTCCTAATGCCCTTTCTTTGCTGGAGGGGGGTCCTCAGGTGACAGAGCAAGTGCAATAGTGTAGCCCCAGACACAGACTAAACTTAAGACAGAAGAGAAAGGAGCCTTTATTCGAATGAGCTGGAAGAACAGACACTGCAAAATGGGTTATGGACACAAAATTGGCTTTATTGCATGATTTAGTGTACATATATATAATCTCTACACAGGTGGATGCGGCAGGAATCCAGCAAACAGCATTGTGGGTGATTAGGGCCTGGATGACAGCTTAGTTCACACTGCTGAGGCTCACAGCAAGGACTTTTTTGCAGGGTCAAGCATCCCAGTGGTTCCATGGAAGGACTTGAGTTATGGCAGAAACCAGATACAGCAGCTGGGTTGAAGGCTGAGCCCTGACACCAAAAGGATGAGTGCATTGTCCAGATCTTGGTGGAACTTCCTTCTGCCAGCCAAGGAGCTGCTGTCCTTGCACGCTGGCCAGCTGAGCAGCAAGAGATGCACCTGACAGTGCTGCGGTGTCTGGGAGAGTTTCTGGGAGAGCTTCTGCAACTGCAGTGGTTTGCACTTAACATTTTCAACCTCAAGTCAGAGGGTTTTCATTTTAAAATAAGAAACTGGTTTGTTTCCAGCTGGAAAGCCCAGGCTATGGACTTACAAACCACTCTGGGACGACTGCAGAACCAATTTCTAGGGAGTCTGCAGTCTCTACTACTACTAAAACCAAATGTGTGTATTACTTGCATGAAAACTCACACTAACTGCTCACAATGAAAGTAGTTCTAGGTCAGATGCACAGGGATGGCCTAAAACGTCCCAGCCTGAGTGGCCATTAATGGGAAACTGCCACTAGTGGTCATCCACTGGGGTTAGTGAATGTGATGAATTACATGTTGGAGGAAAATAACCGATTTGGGGTGAAGAAGAGGGTGTTACCAATGCTGCTGTCACTTGGCAGGAGCACAGGGCTGCCACAGCCCCCAGAGGCCATCACAGCCCCTTCAAAGGATTGGATGATTCTACCAAGTTCTCCAGCCTCATCATCAGGGACAAGAAAAGTGCTTATCCACAAAGTGCCAGCAGAGTAGGGAAAGCCTCCAGAGAAGTACCTACACTATACTTGCTGGAATCCTTCTAAACATGCTGATACAGCCTCACGTGGAAGCTGGAAAAACAGATACCCAGCAAGCCCTCCGGCCTTTCTTGACACCACATTCCAGAGCCTTGCCTCACTCACATCCCCAGATGGTCACAGCTGCTTCAGGCACGGTGGTGAGAAGCCTCAGTGGGTGTTTGCAAGGCTTTGTGCAAAGATCTGTTAGCTAAGGGCTTTCTGTGAGCAAACCATCACTGCTCTCACCCCTACTTCTCAGGGAAGAGAAGTGATGAGCCAAAGGGCCATGGAGTCAGGACCAGTGCAGGGATGCCTAGATCACTGATCTACCTGGGGTACCCCAAAGGCATCTCCTAAGTGCTGCCAGCTCTTATCCAGCTCAGCATCAACCTGGGAGAGAACAGGGACAGGCACTGATGGCTTTTGCCGAGTGAAGGCCTTGTCACTGCTCCTAGTCCCCATATCAGAAACCATCTCTCTACAAGAAGGTCACTCCTCTGTACGTATCTGGTCCCTTTTGTTGACCTGGTACCAAAGGGCTGTCCAAAGACAAGGTCTCATGCCTGCATCCGCCCGTGAGAGCCCCTGGCCATGTGTCTGCACCCCAGTGCTTCATTCCTCTCCCTGGCAGCTCACAGCAAGACCTTCTGCCCATGGCCTCAAGCTTCCCTCCTGTCCAGGGTTTCAGGGAGAGATGGGCATATGAGAAGGAAGAGTAAGCATTGGGAAGAAAGTGGTGAGGCTTGCGTTGAGGTCTTGTATGATGAGTGAAATGCAGTGGCAGGAGGGTGCCGCTCTCCTCAGGACAGATGGGTCATCACAGGCTTCTGCAAGACACCAGGGAGAGAAATCTCTTCTCATCACCATGCCAAATCTGTCATGAGCCCCACCAGATGATGAGGCCAGTGCATTCCTTATCCCCTCCAGCTAACACCTCGTGGATCAAGGACCTGCCCCATCCTACAGGTCACACAGGCAGTAGGAATGCAAAGATGCACATCTTGTTTTTCCCCCTTGCCCTAGGACTTATGCCATCCCACACCTTAAGGGGTGATGCCCAGGTGTGTCTGCCCTCACCAATGCCCAGAGCTGGGTGCTCCACCAGCTCACAGAAAATAGGGGGAGGGATAGATCCCTCTGTGCAAGCCTAGGGAGGCAGGTCCCGTGTGGACCCCAGGCCAGCAACCCTGCTTGGAGGCTGTGCTCATACCGCAAAGAGCCTCTCCACTCTCCTGTTCTTCCCATTGGGGTTTCTCTGCGTCAGGGAGCCACGGTAGATAGAGTTGCGGTCAAAGGAGTCATCAAAACCTATAGTGAAAGAAGAGACTTGGACAGCAGATCCTCATCCACCTTACTAGAGATATCACTTACCCGCCAAGCAAACTTGGGTCTTACTGTACCCCACTGGCCCTGGTTTCGGGTGCATCACTGCATTTCCCTCTCCAGGAGGATAGTAGGAAGCTCCTTGACAACAAGGAAGCAAAAGCTGCTGCTGCTTAGGTTTCCAGAGCGCTGTGCAAAATGGATCTGCCTGCCACTGGTCGACTGCCAAGACCTTTGCTCTGCAAACCTCTGTGGTGTGGCAAAAGCCCAGCTTGTGATGATCTCTCACTTCCCAAGACTACTACACTCTCTTGACCTACTTAAGTCATCTCCTCTTCTCTGCTACCAGCTTCCACCGGCTGCACCTTTGCAGGCCCAACTTTGCAAGTCACTGACCTGCAGGGAGAATGGTCAGGTGCTGGCCCATACCTAGCCCAGGCAGAGGGGATTAAGCTTGCCTGGTGATGCTCCTTCTGATTGCACATGCCTCTATCTCCTTGCAAGGCTGATGTGTCCCCTGGGCTGCCTTTATCTGCTTGACTTTTGCAGGAAGCAGAGCAGATGACGACTCCTTGGCAGGAGGAGAAGGGACCTTTCCACCTACCAACTTCATATTGAGAAATGGCACTGCTAATTGTCTGCATTGCCAAGGGAAATGGGATTCCTTTTCTGCATTAAATGACCTTCTCCTCATCCCTCCTTTCATTTTCCATTATCTGGAAGACTAGCCATTCTTTCTGCATTTAGGCTTATGAGGTGAGATAAGAGAGAAATAGAAAAGTGATTTCCTAATGGGTCAAGATGAAACATTTCCAGTGACTGCCCCCTACCACACAAGTTGCTGTGCCAAGTTTGAGGTCATAATCTATTTTGAAGCATTTCCAAGCTGCCATTTGCCATATCTGAGCTGTGCACCAGAGACCAGCAGCTGAGGCAGGTGGACAACAGGATCAGGAATACCTAAGTGAAGGCTAAGTGAGAAAGAAAAGATGATGGTCTTAGGTGAAGCTTTGATGTCTTACAGCCAATGGGATGCCACAAATAAAGTAACATAGATGTCTTCCTGGACTCCAGGGTGGCAGAAGGCCAGGCTGCAGAGAAAGTCCAGGTTCTTGGAACACTGTGCAAACTCAGCCTGACTTCCACTGTCCCATCATTGTCCCCAGTCCTGCCAGTTACCTCCTCCTTTAAGTTATCTACCACAAATGTGCTATGTGGCTGTCCTAACAGGTGACCCTGAGCATGGGGAAGAGGACCCCCAATACAGACATGCAACTGAATCCAGAGGGAGAGTACCAAGTGTCCCCAAAACCCAGCCTATCCACACCCAGGTCTGCATGTCCCATGGGCAGAGGCATGATCCTTACTGGTGATTTGGAGTGGACTATTGAACTTCCTCCTGAATCCCTGCAGCCCAGGCATTGCCTGCAAGAGAAAGGGATGGGAGGACAGAGATTCTCTCTGAGACCATCACTTCAAAAGCAGCTCTCAGCTCTGGTTGTCCAAGGATTAATGCCATGCCACATGCACTAGCTGGTGCAGATTCAACATATACTTACATTAACATCATCTGAAGACTCCCCTGCACTGCTGCTGGCAGGACCAGGAGAGTGGAGGTAGGCAGCCTGTGGGCAGAGGAAAGGCAAAGGTTTCTTTGAGGGTGCAGAGGAGGCAGACAACTTGGTCAGCTTTTCTTTGCATTTTCACCTTTGGTGAAAATGGATCACTGGGCTGATCTATGATTCTATGATCCATTGGATCAATAACCCCATTGGAGAAGGACTACTTATAAGAGTTTGTAGTGACAGGACCAGGGGCAATGGTTTAAAACTAGAGCAGAGTAGATTTAGATTAGACATTAGTAAGAAGTTCTTTACTACTGGGGTGATGAGACACTGAAATGGGATGCCCAGAGAAGTGGATGCCTCATTTCCAAAAGGTCTAATGGGAGGTGACTCTGTCCATGCAAGGGGGCTGGAACTAGATGATCTTCAAGGTCCCTTCTGACACGAGGTGGCTCTATGATCATAAGGTGAGAAAAATCCATCTAGGTGATGGATCTTGATTATAAAAATCAGTATGGAAATACAGGAGTCAACCTCACACACCTTCCCCACAGCCCTGGGAAGAGTGGATTCAAAGTCCTCCCGCAGCCTTTCACAGCACCCAGAGACAGCGGAAATAAACTGAGTGGGGAGCACGTAGCACATGCATCTCAAGGCAGGGACCTCTCATACTCACCTCCAAGCTTACCTGCCCACTTGACTTCTTCCTCGCCTTTTCCACCGACTTCACTGTCAGCCCTGCAGCAGACAGAGCTGCAATTCGAGATTCGATGTCTGACACCTTTAGAGAGAGGAAAGAGCCATACAGATGGTGGCTGGAACACCAGCTTTGTTTGCTGCTACTGGCTGGGAAAAGCAGGTCCCAGATCCCAGCCCTCACCTCACTCTCTGCCTGCTGCACCTGAGTGGCTGCTGAGGCCACTTTGTCCTCCAGCTCTGATAGCTCTGAGTCAGTAGTGCCACTATGCTGAGTCCCTTCCTCAAGCTCCTTCAGGGTCTTCTCAAGCTGGTAAGTCTTTCCAGCTGTCAAGTACACCTGAAATACAAAAAAGAAATCCCAAAGATTCATTTAGCCTAGAAAAGACCTTCAAGATCGTTGAGTCCAACCCCACACATTGCAGAATTAACCTCCCTGGAGTCTTCCCCTCCTAGTGCCACCACAGCCCCAGGTGCAACAGCTCCTGTCACTATTTTATGACTGCCTTCTTGCTTTGCAGCATATACAGTACCAGGCAGTTCTAGCAGGGATTTTCATCTCATTTCCTCCCCTTCACCAGGCTTTTAAAGAGCAATTACTAACAGGGTGAAGTGGTCAAAAGCTCAACAGAAACACAGAAAGGACTAAAATTCAGTGACCTACTCTAGAAGCATCAGCATCTTTACACCATGTGTTCAGAGGGAAGGCAGGGACCTGCAAACATGTGTAGGCTGCCATGTCTCATGGTGGTAGTGAGCTGGGAAGAAGGCAGAATGACTTTCCAAATCTGCTCAGTCTTTTTTGAGGGTCTCTGTGCTGCTGGGTTGCCTCAGAGTAGAGTCAGGATTTAGAAGTCTGGCCCTGGGTGGCTAACCAGCCCAACCTCTGCAAAAGGCAGCTTTGTCCAAGAACTGCTCTGGACGTACAGGAAGTATCCCAGCTGGGAGCCCTGGCTAACATGTGTGAGCAGAGCCCAGTGCAGCAGATGAACACAGGAGTGCTGACTGGGGATGTGTGGTGACTGTGGGAAGCAGTGTTCTACCTTTGCTGCCTGGATAAGACAGGTAAAAGGACCTATAGCAATAAACCCACTCATTTTACTGTCTCTTGCCTCTTCCTGGGCTACCACAAGGATGCAAATCTAAGCAAGGTAATTGAGAAAACATTAATCACAAAATATTGAATTATAGAATTGTTTAGGTCAGAAAAGACCTTTAAGGTCATTGAATCCAACTGAAATACGTTGATATAAACTCACAGAAGATAAGTGGGTTGTGACCACTGTTTTGCTGACTGACCCCAAAATCCTGGTACTGCTAATGCAATTCCCTCTTTTCTTTTCCTGGGCTGGGTACTAGACAAAACTGTCTGGCATGAGCCCTCTGCACACACTGAAGTGTGAAGCACTCATCCAAATGTCAGCAACATGTCCTGTAGGTCCCATCTATCCCAGTGCAAACCCTGAGATCATAACCAATTGCCAGTATTTGCAGGTGCAGAATCAGCCATGACTCAGCCAGGGTCCTGACTGAACAGCAAGATGAGCACACAGCTCCTGGGGCTATCATTTGCCCGCCACTTCACCCTTGCTTTGCTGCTGACACTGCCAAGGACAGCAACACTAAGCCCAAAGTTCCCATCTTTCACATCCTTATCCCCGCTCTTGGGAAAGGGAGAATCTCAAAACCTTTATGCAGCCACCCGTCTTGCCCTGGGATACTGCATTTGGTCAGAAACCAGTGAAGTGGTGCAGTTTCTGTGCACACTTTGCTCCCAGCAGGTCCCTGCTTTTAGGTGCAAGCTTTCCCTGAGGAGAGACAAACCATGGACTGTGTTACAAGACTCTGCTCCCCATCACAGGATGTTTCTGACAATGAAACCTGACCACCTAGATGAAGCTGTGACCCTTTGCCCCGTCTCTGAACTGTTACCTTGGAGCTTGGTAAATGGCACTGTGGATGAGATCCACTTCCCTTGGGGGATCAATCCATACAGGTTTAGAGTAGCTAAAAAAACCTGTTGGTGCTTCACAGTGTCACACCAACCTAGTGGAGGTTAGGCTCTAGATGTAGACTTATTGCTTGCACGAGCCCATCAGCCTCAGGCACAAGCCTACCTTAGTGAACAGACGGGTCATGCTATCCTTGTTCGTAGAAATCGTGATGAAACAGAGCTGGGGAGGAACCAAGGTGAAACAGGACAAAAGCTGTTGCTGCAGCTGGAGCACAGGACTGCTGAAGTCCAGGCAAAACCATGCTATGGCAAGCAGGGGACCAGGCTTGTCCTCTCTACTTGGCACTCACCCAGGAGAAACCAGGAATCAAGGCAAGGGAAGCCACAAGACGAGAGCTTCTTCACTTGCAGTTGTAGTTGTGCCACCTTCTTTATAAGACACCCCTAGCCATCATCAGACAAGACTGCACTGTTTAATCCCTCTGTGGTGTGTATCCTTCTAAGACTGACCTGCCCACTAAGGAGAAATTTGGGGGGGGGCGGCAGCATTCCTCTGTATTCCCATCCCCGATGCCCTCTCTGCTTGCAGAAAGCTCTCATGAACCTTACGTTTTCTTCCAGCTCACGGTACACTTCGGCCACCTCTTTCCCATCTCCCAGGCTGGGAAGCTGCCCTGCAGGGAGGCCACAGCCACCGTTGCCCTGGCTCTCTCCATGCAACGACTCACACACCGCTTTCTCCGTGGCGTTTATGGCTCTCAGGACTTTGGCTGTGATTTCACTCAAAGCCTGAGCTGACGACCGCTGCAAATGCCCAGCACAGCCAAAGTGGAGGGTGGAAGGGGGGGAAAAAATAAGGATGTTATTTTTAATGTGGTGTACAAAACAGCACAAGTTGGGGGTGAAAGGGGGCATCAGACCTTTGGGAAATGGAAAAAGATGGAGAAGCAATAATTAAAGGGCTTACACTGCTCCTGAAGAGCTCTTCCCTGGAGGTGACTGCATGGCTAAAGCAGAGCTTTGATCTCAGCCCATGCTTTATGGAGGGTGGCTGTGACAAAAGAAGTCATCTCAAGAGGCTTGTAAAAGAGGTTATCAAGGGATGTGTTGTTCACTGGAAGCAGTGTCACTGGCGTTGTCTGACAGCAGCAACACCTGGCCACCTGAAGGCCACTCAGTTACTCAGCAGTTAAGATCTAATTGCAGCATATTGCTTTACACTTCAACAGGCCTGAGCGTGGATGCAAACAAGTCCTTAAGTTGGTGGCAAAAGAAAAAAAAAAACAACAAATCCATAAAATTATTGTATTGCCACACTGCCAGAACTTGGGACTAATGTCCTCTCTTCCCACCCCAAGAAACACTGATGGCAATACCACTCGTAAATGCTGCCTTTTGCTTGATGAGGTACTAAGCACATGTGAAAATAGACTGAAGAAACTCATAACCTCTCTCTGAACTGATAATTCCCTAGAAACCAAGGAGATGGGGGTGATAGGTGGACTGGTGACAAACAGTTGTGTTTACAGCTGCAAATATTTCCATCCTGCAGAGAACCAACTAACTCAGTCCAGCCAATGTTTTTATCATTTTATGGTGCCTTCAGACAATAGCAGCTTTTTCATATTTTCCATTAGGAGCTTCTGCTTTCATTGCAGTGTTCCCCAGTTAGAAGGCCTCCTCCTGACTGGTGAGGAGACTTGCATGAAAACAAACCCAGAATCAGGCAAAATCCAAGCCTGGGTCTAATACAAGTATAAGGAAACCTGATGTTAAAAAGTTGACACTGGTTTAGCCTTCAACCAAGGCTGGTCCAGACATGTCACTGCAGGCATTCCTAAACCAATACTTCACAAAGGTATGTGAATGGTAGCATGAAGCTAAAAAGGCTGATTTTTTTTTCATTCTTGGATTTGGATCTGCTTGAGCTGTTGCAACCCAGCTGGGTCTCTCCTGGCTTACGAGTCAAGCTTCTATGTTACCTGCCTGCACCACCCCACTGAGAGACAGAAACTGTGACTGCATCCTCTCTGCTTCCTAAGTGGGTTTTGGTCAAAGAAAGCAGCAAAGCTAGATAATCTGGGCTTCATTTTACAAGACCGAAGAGCCTTGCATTGATATCCTGTTAATACTCCCTTATTCCTGAGCATGGATCAGCAGCTCACACAGGAGTTCAGTTTCCTTGGCTCGGTGAGTTACCATTTATCCCCTCTGCTACAGTTAACTGGAACGATTCATAAGAAGATGCATATCGCTCAGCTGATGAGTGGGACTGAAGTCTAGCTGCAGCAAGTATCTAAAAGCAGCTTTTAGGAAAAAAGGGGCTGTAAAGGAGACACAGTAAGGATGCAGTGCACCACTGATCAGCAAATGGTACCCACAACCATGAAGGAAGCCACTCTGGGAGTAGTTGCTTGCTCTAATCCCAAGATTTTATGTAGAGCTGTTCAGAGATACCCAAGACAGTCTCAGTAAATGCACCATGTATATATGAGTAGCCACACTCTGCAAGCCCAGCAGCAGCCAAGCTTTGCCTTGTGAGGCTGGGGAACAAAAGTACACTAAGGAGAGGTCTCATGGCATCATGAAAGTCTCTGCATTATCAGATGAAAGGAGCTTTCAAAGAGGTGAGAGGGGCAGTGGGTCCCCTGCTTGCCTCCTTTGCTGTGCTTCCCAGCGATGGATGTGTCAGAGCAAACACACACATACTCCATCCATTGCCAAGGCAGAAGGAAAGGCGTGAACAAATAAGCCATTAGAGATCAAACAGGGAATGCTGACCTCTCTATTTTGAGCTAATGGACCAGCTTGGAAGACTGCACAACTGGAGGCACACAAGACCTTCCTTTATGAGTCATCTGGGCTGCCATCAGTTGCTTGTCCCCAGTGCTGTTGCCCAGCCCTGCCATCTGCCAAACAAGGTGAGGGGAAGACTCAGAGAGGTGGTAGATGTCCCAACACTGGACCAGATCAGGCTGGATGAGGCTCTGAGCAACCTGACCTAGCTGAAGATGTCCCTACTGAGTTCAGGGGGGGGTGGACAAGATGACATTTAAAGGTCCCTTCCAACCCAAACCATTTCCCAATTCTGTGATTCTATGATGTGGTCTAGCACCTCCATCTGCTCTCGCTCTCCCGCCAGGGACGTAGTTCTCCCCTGCAAGGCTGCATACAAAAAGAAAGTCTCTCCAGCCCTGTCATGAGGATACAAGGAGGAAAAGGAGGTCTCTGAAATGCACTCAACAGGCAGGTTTATAAGCCAGTGTTGGGGCATAAGGGTGGAACCTCTGGTGTGGTGGGAATGGAGCTGCATAGATGCAGTGATCCCTCCTCCTCTTCCTGACCCATGTCCTCACACATCACTGAAAGCAGGACCAGGGACTTTGGGACTGATGAGCACTGACAGGTCTGGAAGAGATGTAGCAGGATTTCAGACTGCAGCAGATATGTGACAAAGGCTGCCAGTACTAAATCATCACTGAGGTCTTCTCTGACCCCAGGACTCTCTTGTCCATAAGGACATCCAGCTCCTGAGACAACTCTTCCAAACAGATGTAGAGGTTGTGTACCTTTCCATGACAGGCTGAAGCATGCAAGATGTCTAAGAAACTTTGACTCCTGGATGAAACTGGGGAATCCTACAAGGATGAAGGTTCAGATCCAACACCCTGGGCCTTCTCTGTCCCTTAACACTCTTAAAGCAGACAGCTAAGTCTGGAGGCATCAAGGTGGAGACATAGGACAGAAGAGGTGAAATATCATGACATATCACTGAGAGCAGAAGGAACTGCAAATGGAATGTAGAACAGTACAGGCGGGAAGACACAGATTACCTTTCGAACATCTCTGGCCATGTCATCACTGGAGGAACTCATCTCTGGTTTCTTTTCTCTCTTATTTTCTTCATTCTCCTCTTCTTCAGAAGAGACTTCTTTGTCGCTGATGTTGCTGGCTAACTCCTCCAGCTTCCTCTTCAACTCTTCCTCCTCAGCATCAGGATCAAGTTGGGACTCTGTGGCTGGAGACTGAAGCAGCAGAAGGGAGCTATTTAAGAGTCTCCTGTGGTGGACAATGGGACATGTCCAGGTCCAGATACACTCACCAAGACTGATCAGGAGAGGAGCTCAAGGAGTGCAATCACAGGTGGAATTTGCAAAGGGGACTTTGAGCCTCCTCTCTGCATCCATTTTCACAAGGGGCAGTGAGACTGCCTAGAGGACCAGCAGAACCCAGCGAGCTGTGCTTCAGCTCCACACTGAGGAATACAGACTCTTGATCTGAAGAACCTCTGGTCCCATCCTTGCCCAGCTCCTGAGCATGCTTGTGTTTTCATGTGAAAAACTGTCTTCCCCCCCACCTTTTAAGTGTGTGCATGGAGGATTTGAGACCCCAAATCACCACATTTCTCATTAAGAACCACGATGTGGCTAGTTGCAATGACAGATTACGGTGACCCAAACCCACGGTCCACCAGGCTAAGGGAAGCAGCCATGTGAACTAGCGGTCCCTGAGGCTGCTGTCAGAGTATCTAGGTAGTCTTATTTGTGATCAGAAAACGTGCAGCAAATTTTCCTGTAGGATAGACAGCATATTTCCACCCAGCTCTATTATAAGGAGCAGTTCATGCTACCTGGAGAAGAATCCTATTAAACTCTCAGGCGCTGAATTGGATCTCCAGAAGTTATTGAACTCGCTGCCCCTTGTGTTAAGATGAAAACACAATTATCCCTGTCACACCTGGTGGGTTTTTGTCTAAGCTGTTTCTAATGACCTTGATCAATGGCATCCATAGAAGGCAGTTTTCCTCCTAGGCAACATGTCCTGAAGCTCTGTCCTCCCTTCTGCTAGAAAGATTCGCTTAATAGTTGACCTCAATCTGTTCCACAGCAGTTTAGACCCAGATCTGCCCTAGACACAGGAATAAAACATGGGATCTGCAAACGTGCAGATCTCCTCCTTCTTTTGTCAGATATACTGATGAAAGCACTGAATGATTACAAACACGTCCAGCCCCATTATGAATTTCAGAAAAAACAAGGAATTGCATTTTCATCTATGCCTACAGGGCTTCTCCAATTATCACCATCCATTCTACTCAGCCATCGGCACCAGAGAGGCTCATAGTGATGGGTTCACACGAAGGAGGAGAACAGCACATGGTCTAAACTTAGAAACCCAAAATCAATGCTAAGTGACCTAAGTATTCACAGATTCTACATCACTGCCTAACTTTAACTTAATTTAGCTGTTTTCTTCCAAGCTTGATGGCATGGTAAGACAAGGGCATCCGAGAAGTGATAGAAAAATCCTCCTTGACTCAGATCTCACATTCTCCCTAACCAGGTGACTTCCTCATATGCACTAATTGAGTCTCCCATGATTTCAAGTGAGCTATCACAGCTCAGCGGATGTACCAACACCCTCTTACCGGTACTGCTAAAAGTAGCATTTTATAGCTTATCAGCTGGAAACCCAGTCTTCCTTGTGCAGAAGGGGCACAGAAGGCACCACCTTGCACAGGGGCCTAAATGCCAGAGGTTAAATTCACTTCTGCTTCTGTCCTGCCAAGCAATGTTTTCTAAGGCACTCCATCACCTGCAGCTAGAGAAGAGCCTACAAGTCCAAAACAGGATTAAAAACAAACAAACATTCAAAACCCCCAAGTAATTTCTGGACTTAAGGATCTTAAGAGATCTTTTCCAGCCTCAATGATTCTGTGATTGTTTCGTCTATCCATTTTTCTCCCTGCAAGGATGGCTGCTTCAGAGAACTCCCTCCAACAACAAAGAGGAGGACCAGCATAGCCCATGCTCTCTCCCTGCAGACAGTGCCCCAGCTTTGCCCAGTTACCTCGTCAGAGCGCACCAGGATTTTTTCCTCCAAGCGATTCAGCACGCGTTCAATTGCGGACATGCGTTTGTTGAGCTCATGAATCTAGAGGAATTGAGAGAGAGGGAGAGACAGAGAAGGAGAGAGAGAAGGAGTAGAGAACAGACCAGCCACCACTGCCAGGACAGTGAGAAAATAGTGCGTTCAGGCAGAAGGAAGCAACCAGCAAGACATCACCACCACGGGCTGAGTCAAAAGACATTTAAAAGTAATGTCTTTAAAAATTCACTCTGCATACATCAACAACCTCCAGGAGGTGCACAGCTTCTCTGGCTATCTGGGAAACTCAAAGTGATATTGACTGCTCAGCACATCATTGTTCCCAACAAAGCATCAGTAGTTCTGATGCAGCAAGCATAAACCCACATCACTGGCCTTGCTCTGTCCCTTGTCCAGACCAAAGCACTGGCCGATAACAAAGCCATCTCTCTTGCCATGAGTCATGTGCTGTCCCAAATCAAAGTCAACATCAGTTTTCACTTCCTACTAACATGGTTTTCAAGCAGCTACTACTCCATCATCCCTGCCAGTCAAGACAGTGCTGGAAAGGAAGAGGGAAGTTAGCAAGAGGGTAGATTTAGACAAGACAGAGGGAAGAAACTGTTTACAGTGAGGGTGGTGAAGCACTTTAACAGGCTGGGCAGGGAGGTGGTAGAATCCTCATTCCTGGAAAAAAATCCAGGTCAAGTCAGATGGGATCTGAAGATGTCCCTGCTCAGTGCAGAGGGTTTGGATTAGATGACCTTTAAAGGTGCCTTCCAACCCAAACCATTCTATGATTCTAAGAATTTCCCATGAAAAATTCCTGATAGAAAAACTAAACCTAAGTACCTTCCCTAACACACTTCAACATGTTCTGACTTCTCCACGTATTAATGCCCCAAGATGCTTGCCCCTCCTTTTCTCCCTTACTCTTCCAACTAAAAAGGGGGCACAGGGAGAAGAGCAGAGAAGAAAAAGACACACAAAATCCTGAAGATCCAAGAGAAGTTACTTTCTATGTTCAAGAGCCAAGACAAACTTTTGTGGTTACATCACAGAAAACATTAAAGGAAGCCTTTCCCCCTTCCTGATTTAGAAAAGGAAGTTTTGCTGTCTTTAAAAGATTTCTTTCTTTGATCCAAACAAATAAAACAGAAATTATGAGAAATAGTGCCTGTTTTATACCACCACCTCCCACATTACTGCTGTCCTGAGTGGCTGCCTCCCATTCAAAGGGGAACGAGCAGCAAACGCAGTAACAAAGAGATGTAAGGGCTTGGCTTTGTTTTTATAGAACATCCATCCTCTCACTTAGTTTTTGTGCTTGCTAGTGTTCGATTAATTAGATCCTCACAAACAGCTTGGAGTGATTGCCTTTGCTTAAGGGAAGATGAATATAAACCCCTGACACTGGAGAGCAGAGTGCTGTAATTACCATCCCCAGCTGAATGCATCTTTCAGCAGCATTAAACCCACAGGCAGGAAGCAATCCAACCCGTCTCTAAGTGCTTTCTCAGTACTGTTTAACGCCTGACTCTTGCAGCGCTCCAGGTGACAATGTCTGTGATGGGCCATCAGCTTCAGAGGAAGAGATGGTGACGAAATGAGCACCGTCACTACCCGTCTCCATAATGCAGAGGTTGGGAGAGGTCAGAGCATAATGCAGAGTCTGCCCTTGATGGGCTAGAACGACAGGAGCTGAAGAGCTTGCTTTCGTTCTCCTTCCCAAGCAAGGCTGGTTTGTTGTATCAGTGTTCACCCCATTAGGGTGCATCCCTCTCAGAGACTGGACTGCCCTGCATCACTCTCTGTGAGACAAAGGCTGGCAAAGAGTGCCGTGCATTAAAACATTTAAAGTGAAGAAACTTAAACCACAGCCCATAAGGATGGCCCAGAACTCATCACTTAGGGCAAGGTATCACCTGCTGCTGGCAAGATGCGTTACTCTAGCAGAGCTGGTGCCTCCAGCCTCTCAAATACTCAAGACCTCTAACAGAAGCTTTATGTAAAGAGGAGGAGCCAGACAGCATCAAAGCTCTGTGAACCCAGAACCACCTGAGTTACAGCAGAATGGTTTCTGGGGAGAAACCTGGTAAATCTACACTATTCCTTGTAACCTTATCCTGTTCTTACCTGACTTCTAAAGATCTAAAGGCAAAGATTGGCATGGTTGTCAGTTTAGGGCTTATTTTCAGGTCCTGTGAGGTCTAAGAGCTTTTTAAAACAGTGCTTTGGGTGGCTTTTAAATGTTGTTTTAACACCTTAATCTCCTGGAGTCACAGGGCTCGGGATCATCCTCTGCTGTTGTCTCTGGAAGAGTTAAGTTTCTTGTGTTTGCGACTGAATGGTGTATCCTCTCCAGAAGAAAAGCAAAAGAGATTTTCAGATCAAACTGTCAGCTAAGGCAGCTTTAGGAAAGATAGTTCATCTATGCAGAAAAAGTGATGCAGGGCAAAGAGCTAAGCTCTTCATCTCTTGAAAGCTTCAGATACCAACAAGACGTCTATCAGGAAAATACTGCTTTTGAAACCAGGCTGTGGGATTCAATGCAGGGTTAACAAGGGTCAACAAACAGACTTCTGGGCCCTACAGCCCAGAGGAATTGCCAAAAAGCACAGCCTCCAAGAAGTGCAGCGCCAAGGTGCCCAGTCACAGTCAGCCATCCTCGCTGCCCCTTGCCATGTCCCCTCAGGGGCTCAGACACCCCAGAAACACTGATGATGGCTATATAACATTCCCTGGAAGTGCCTGTAAACAGCTTAAGAGCTACTGCTTTGCTGCTCAGGAGAATGCAGTCTACTGCTCACTTGCCCAGACTCTTCCTGGCTTGTCTTTGCCCTCCTGACAGCCTCAGACCTTCCATATGCTCCTGTCTTAGGATAAGGAGATGGACATCAGTACCTGCTGAACCTCCCAGCTCTAGCAGTACAAGAGAGCTAGCTAGCATTGAAACATGGATGCTCTTGCCTTCTCTCTTCTTTAAACTTGCACTTGGCCTCTCCTTGGCCAGCAGTGACGGTGATGCATATGTGTGCCATTCTGAAGTTAATGGTCCAGCACAGAGCAGGGTCTGTTCCTGCTGGGTGAAGAGAATGGTTGCTAGCTGTAAAAACATCAGCAGCATAAAGAGCAGGAAGGATGAAGAGCTGTTTAAGCTAATGAACAATATTGGTGTAAGAACAAATGGGGTTAAGTTGGGAGCCAGAATATGTCTTATAACCACAAGAGTGACAAGGCTCCACAGCAGCCTTCTTAGTGGTGTGTTGGAGGAAACAGATAGCACACTGGACCACCCTGAAGTGAGAGCTTGTCCAGATGATGGAGGAAGTCATCTGAAGTGTTGGTAGGAATTTGGTCCCATTTCCCCACTGCAAAGCTTGGTGCACATTTCATGCCTAACGTACCATGGCCTCATTAAGGACACCCAGTCCAGGGTTCTGCCATTTACTGCTGACTTAAAAAGGAATGGCATTTACTAATTACAACGTGTGCTGGAAAAGTAAAAGGAAAAGGAAAGGTTTCCCTGCACAGACACACGAAGTGCACTGCTGAGGGACAGCTGTAGTTACAGAACCTCCCAAAGAGGGGTCCAAGATGTGCAAAGCTGTCAGCAGAGACAGGCAGCTGGCTCTCCCCATCTATCTGTAGCCAAATATCACCCTGCATTATTTTAGCTCGAGAGGTCTGAGGGATGCTTTACCGTTTCCAACACTCACCACTTGCAAAGGTGACATTAGGAACTACAGGTCCTTGTCTGACAATTAAGACACAAACTTGCAGCCTTTTTGACATCCTTCTCTAGACTGCTCCCTCTATTACCCTCATTTGGGAGAGATACATGAAAGGTTGTCCTGACCTAGTCCTGCCAGGGCAGGAACACTACACTCTGCAAAGAAAGAAAAGGATCTTGATGCCTATTAAACATCCCTCTCCAAACCTCTGTCTGATCATAAAGCACTGGCACATTCAATTGAAGAAAACCTTTCTGGGGATGTGAAAAACTCTGGGTGACTGCTGATTAATAAGGACAAGCTGGGAAATTAACAGCAACAAAGGAAGGTTTGATACTGTAAGGAAAGTTTGATACTGTGACAGCAGCATGGGCAGAGTGAAGCATCAACCACTGCCATGACTGCAGAAGCGGAAGACCTAGAAGGAGGACCAGGGAGAGGAAACAAATAACTTCATCTTATTTCTGTGCCATTCTAAAAGGGCAGAGAAAAGTCCATTCTCCCCCGTTCGAAGGAATAAGGGAGCCTTAATTGCACCTTCCAAGGTCTCAGTCCTGCTCTCATTTCACAACCACCTTGTCATGTCCCCCACAACACAGAAGGCAGGACATGGCCTGGACATTCATTTCACTGCTGCCATGCAATTGTGATATGACAGCCAGACGAGCCAGCTTCTAGGTCATCCCACAGGCCTGTATTGTTGTAGCAATGCAAAGTGGCTACACCCTCAGCTTCTTCGGTTCCTGAGCTGAAAAAGAGTCTACAGAGATCTGGGACTCACTCTGCTTCCTCTTGGAACTTCACATGGAAACATGGGCACCAAACTACCTCAGTGCAGAAGGGGCAGTGGTTGTGTGGCACATCATCTTTTCTGCTTACGCTCCACATCCATCTTGGCTGGGAGACTACAGTGGTTGCACCCAAGTTTGCCATCAGTGCTTCTCTTCTGAACCATCCTGCACCTCACAGATAACAAGCACCATTTATGGCAAGAGAGGCAAGAGAGACCACAGACTTGGTCTCACCAGAGGTTCTAGAGCTGTTTGGTACCTGATTGCCAGAGTAGCTGACATTCTCCTGGGAGGAAGCTCTGTTCCGGCGCTTCATGTGAAGGGGTGGGTAGGCAGGAAAGTGGACTCCCTTCATGTCTTCATCAGAGGTGTCCACATCTGCAGAGTACCGGGAGCGGGGCTGCTCATTCCAGGAGCTGCCTTTGGAGAGAAAAGGCTTCAGCATGAGTGTACAAGAGAGTCATGCCCTAGGCTCCTTTCTGAATATCAGCCCCATTCTTAAGACAAGCAATGAGGCACTTCTCCAGATCACACTTTGCAGGAGATGTTTCTGCAAGGGACCAAGGTTAAGGATGGCTACACTGGTGCAGGCTTCAGCTCCATCCACTGTGGCCATGCAGCATCTATTGCAGTAGGGTCACACACACTGCTACTGAGGGCACAAGGAGCATCATCTTTACTCTCTCATGTCCCAAACAGCCACTTCTCACCAAAGACTGCTATTGCCTTCCCAGTTTCATAGGAGCGCGGGTTCGGATGCTGCCCTTCATGCATTGTCCAGGTGCTGAAAGACGTTTAGCTCAGGCTACAGAGGTACCAGTCTAAGAAGGACGATTTAAAAGAGTGGAAAATCTAATTTTTAGAGGACAATGTCAAATGAGATAAAAGCAGTAAGAGGAAGTAGAATCAACAAGGCAGAGAACCCTGCTGATGTGCCACTCCAGCCACATTCAAGAGTAGGAGTTTAAATAACTCACAGTAATTTCCTAGTGCCATGAAAATACAACTAAGTGGTTGGAGTCCCAGAAGGATATATTCTACAGCTGTATGTGCACAAGCCAATATCCAATCCTCTTGTCTCTGCTGTCACAGCTGGAAAAATGACATGTCTAGACCAGGCTTTCCCCAAGAAAAACTGGACCAGATGATCCTTGAGGTCTCTTCCAGCCTGGGATTCTGTGATTCTATGAAGTTCTGCATCATTTTCTAGAGTATTTATAGACTCATGAAACCACAAATTCTGCAGCCTACCAGTGCACCCTGCCCAGCTACAAGGATGCTTTTCAGCACTTCCCAGTGCTTGCATCCAGTTCTTGTCTAGACCTACTCCAAGTCCCCCAAAAAAAAACCAAACCAATATTTTCTACATCCACAGTATCCTTTGGCAAGGAGCTGACTGCAGGAGGAAACACATCCTGCTGTTTATAGTACTCTCCATTTGATTGTGTCTAGTTTTCACCCTGGTCAAGACTGGTAGGTATGAAAGGGATGAACACCTTAAGAACAAACTCTCTGGCTTTGAGAAATCAGTTGACTTGGATCAAGCCCAGCCCATTGCAACTAAATAACTTCAGCTGAGTCTTTCATGAGAAAAAACAGCTTTGCAGATGGATATTTCATCTTGACCCTTAAGCCTTTTAGTGGCCCTGAGGTTGTTTAGAAAATTCAGATACATTTTGCTTTTGATCCTACTCTAGCAGACAGTTTTCCTCCAAAGGATACAAGAAGAGCCTGGCTAGAGACACCTACCAGGTTTTGCACTTCTTTCCAGGCTTCTTCTCCGTGAATTGACAGTGAGTCGAACCTCTGTGCTGAAGTGCTGCTCCGGAGGACTCATGCCTGGTCCCTGCTCCTGCAAGACGTGGTGGAAGACCAGATCTGTGTCTGTGATCCTGGAATCCTGCGAGGCGTCTTCAGCTGAGTTGGGAAAATCTGTGAAGGACTGAGAGATGAGGGTTGCTGCTTAGCAGCTGCCAGCTAAGATTCCATGCCTCTCCTAACCTTTGCCAACAGCTCCTAGCTTTATCTTCCAATACATACACGATTAATCTTTACTGATGCCAGCTCCTAATAACTCCAAAGTCTTTGCCTTGCTGATGAGCCTTGAGCAATACTTCTCATCACTACCAGGGGGCACTGTTAGTTTTCACAAGAACAAGGCACAGAGGTCCCATAGGCGAGGCTGCGAAACGCTCTCCTCTTCTAAAACCAAATGCCCGTTCATTTCTTCAAACATTAGCCACCTTCTGCCATGCAAATAATCTACATCCCATAATCTGAGCCAGTCGGCCTCGACAGAAACCGGCCTTCCTTAGACTCACTTTGAATTCTGCTGCATAAAGATGAGCTTAGGTAAAGAAAGAATTAATCTATTTGTTTGCTCCAAACTCTTATCAATGTACGTGGAATTGTGTGGACTGTTTGGGTGTTTTAAAGCCTTTGCTACACATCTCAGCACAGCCTACTTCTACCCTGGAACAGAGTTTGAAGTATCACAGTATCACTAGACGGAAGAAGTGGTTGTTTAATGTTTTAAAACTGAAATTTCATCAAGAAATGCACAGAGAAGCAGCCCAAAAAGCTTGACCTGAAAGCATCCGAGGTTGAAAGTCCTTCTACCACATCCAGGGCAGCCCTGTCTGTGCTGCTCTCCCGAGATTGAAGGTGGGGATGGCTGACACACACCCCCTCCCCACAGCCCTTGGTGAGATCATGGGGTGCAGCTCACTGCAGTTGCTCATGCTGGAGCTATCTGTGGGTTCTCCTGCTGGTCAGGAACTCCAGACACAGACACATATAGCCTCTTATACAGAAATAACCAGCGTTCACACAGGCTTTGTTCTCCCCATGCCCTCCCCTCTAACCGATGGGTGCCTCTGCCAATCGCACTGGCTCTGTGGGATTCAACTGCTCAAACTCACAAAGGCTGCGTGCCTCACGAAACTGCTGCCCAGCTACATCCCCAGTGCTGCCATATGACAAAACCAGCCTGCACTGGATGAAATGATGGAGAAGGGTCTGGTTTCATCTCGTCCCTTGAGTATTGAACCTCCAAAATTTTCTGGAAGCTAGAGCATCCCATAGCCTTTGGACAACACAGGAAAAAGCTTTGTCAGCAGAAACAAGAGGAATCATCAGGGAGAAGGCTAGAAAACCTCTTGCTCTCCCATTTTACCATTCATCCATGCTTCAGTCAGATGTCCTACTCCTGACTCAGCCTGAGGCATAGCACTTCACATGGACGAATTTGGCAAGCGGGGCTATGGGGAGCATAGCACCACTGCCTCTCAACATCACCTGAAGCAGATTTTGACAGCTGAAGGGGGAGGTAACAGATGATAAGGAGAAGGCAGAAGAAAGGAACCCCCAGAGCACTTTCCCAGTACCTGGAAAGCATCCGGACTGCTGGCTGCTGGAGAGAGCTGCACAGACTGGCGACGAGACTGAGCAGAGTACTCTGAGTCCAGTTCAAAATCAAAGGGGTGGACAGACAGCAGGCGCTTTGTCTTGCGCATCTTAGTGTAGGAAGTGCAAGAAAGGAAAATTCAGCATAAACCACTACTAGTCTTGAGGAAAGGGGGAGGGAGGGCCCTTGCCTCCCTGGTTTGCCTTGAGTTTGGACAGCCCAAAACAAGGCTCCTAATTTTTGCAAAGAAAATTTGGTAATTTGGTCTGATGTCCTGCTTGCAGGGAGCCAGGTATATGGAGCAGTATGTGCTAACGCTGGAGCCAAGGAAAAGTGGGTACCTGGAACCAGCTGCCCAGGGAGGTTGTGGAGTGTCCCTCTCTGGAGATATTCAAGAACAGTCTGGATGCATTCCGGTGTGATCTGCTCTAGGTGATCCTGCTCTGGTAGTGGGGCTGGACTAGATGATCTTTGAGGTCCCTTCCAGCCCCTGACATTCTATGATTTCCACATTCTCTGGCTCAGGAGCAGAGTGTGAGAAGGTCTCTCCTGATTTGGAAAGGCTCTATGGGAAAGCTGAGCCAGGTTACAGCTCAGAGAGAGATCCAGAAGAAGCTTTTGAGTCATGTGGATCCCCCTCAAACTCAGAGAAAAGGTGCTGTGGGCAGAACTTCCTGAATATTTGGAGGGCCATCAGCTGCTCTGAGGCAGAAGCAGCTTTGACAAGCCTCTAGGACTTCACAAACAGATCAAAATGAAGTATGAAGTGTGTGAAATGCAGCACGTACCCGTAGCTGCGGGCCAAGATGGTCTGCATGTAACAGTGCGTATGGAACCTCACTGGCATTTCAAACACACCAGCAGGTTTCACACACGCTGCAGGGACAAACACACTTCTCATCAGGCTTCTTAATCTGTGTGCACATAGTCTCTGCAAAATCCCAGGCGGTAACTCAACATAGTCATGAACCCATCTGTGCTTTGATACTCCATTGGGTATCTCTTCTAGCATAAAACCAGGTGGGTTCTCACTATGTGAGTAGGAGCTGCAACTTTTCTATCAACTGGAGGCATCCTTAGTGTCAGCAGTGGGTTTTTTCTCCAAAGGACACCTATTTGTGATTTTAGTGACTCAGTTGTATCTACACAAACTGAGAGGGGAACTTCTCTAAGAGAAGAAACAGAGAAAGGCCCAGTTTTGAATGTGACATAGGAAACCACCACCATCACCACTGCCACCACCACCTAAGCCAGGCCAGCAGCAGTTGAGGACAGAGTGAGGCAGAAGGGGCCCCAGAACAGGACACTTACTCTACTGTAGCACTCTGCTTCAGCTCCACGAAGTACACTGTCTTCATCATCGCTGTCATCCCCAATGTCACCGCTGGTGAGGAGCTGGCATTCACCTGGAAGGGAGACCACAGCATGCTGTGTACGGGCAGCTCCTGAACCCCATTCCTAGGGAGGGGAAGTCCCCACCATAGTGGTCACACCAGTGCACCTGTAGGTGAGGCTGTGCTTCTCATATGATGTGAAAAGGTCCAGATTGGAAGTACTTCCCCAACTTCTATTTACCTTTAACCTTTTTTTTGCATACTACACCATAACCAGTAGAGTGCACCAGCAAAAAGAAGGGAACAAAGGGTGGGAATGGGACAGGAACACCTTAATGTAGTCCCAGTGCTGTAGGTGGCATGCAGTGTCCATAGTCTGTTGGGCAGAAACTTTTCTTTGGAACAGTTCCCAGGCAGCACTGCAGATACCTATCCTTAGCACCTGATCTTGCCAAAGCTTGACTGGCTTCTCACTGCTTCCCCTTCCAGCTGTGCACCATCACAGATAGTTACACTACAAGAAGCTGAAGGGCACCTGTATCACAGAGAGCAGCCCAAGGACCACCCAGGTGACTCATGTTTGAAGGCACTACAAGTCATGCCAATGCTGCTGTGCTTTTGCTCTTCCTGGTTCCCATTAGCCAGCTCTACTGTTTATCAGTGTTCCATTCCTTTCTGTGTCCCCATCCATGTACCCAGATCACTGCCAAGCTCAGCAGTACATTTGAAACAACACAAGCACTGAACAAAGTCCAAAGCCAAGGTAGACTCTTATATCAAATGGCAAGGTGCAGCAAATTTTTCCTGCAAGGGCTTCTAAGGTGCACAACCTGAAGTCACAGATTCATAAAATCATTTTGATTGGAAGAGACCTTTGAGATCTTCAAGTCCAATCATTAGCCTAGCCCTGATGCAACATTACCAAAACACGTCCCTCAGCACCCCATCTATGTGTCTCTTAAATACCTCTTCCCTAGTGGCAACTCCACCACTTCAGTGGGCCCCTTAAGAATATGGGCAGCTTTAAGTGTATGACATGGGTGCATTCAGATGATGAATACTTGCAAGCCTGAACTTCAGCATGAAACTAAAAGCCCTGTTGTATCCAAGTCTACCCTCTGAGACCCCAGGTGCATTGCCGTGCAAGAGATGAGCACTGAAGAATGCAGTGAGATCATAGAATCATAGAATCATAGAATGGTACAGGTTGGAAGGGACCTCAAGGATCATCCAGCTCCAACCCCCTGCCATAGGCAGGGACACCTCCCACTAGAGCAGGCTGCTCAAGGCCTCATCCAGCCTGGCCTTAAACACCTCCAGGGAGGGAGCATCCACAACCTCCCTGGGCAACCCGTTCCAGTGTCTCACCACCCTCACTGTAAAGAGGATGATCTTCCAGATCCAGCCACATCAAACCCTGCTGGAGTGCCCACAGCCAGAGAGCGTGAAAAGGACATTGTAAATCTCCCTTGAACTGCAAGCTATGAGCTGTAATCCACTTTTACTTACTATTGATGTCTGGCAGGCTATAAACTCTGTCATGGAGACCTAAATGAAAAGAAAAACGGTGGGAAAAATATAAAAAAACCCACATTTTCTCCAGGTACCTCATAGAGAACAAGCCTCAGAGCTATGCTTCACTGAAGATCTCATTCTCTAGCCATCACAATGCACAATCATCAAAAAGGTTCTTTAGAGAGAAGAAAACAGGCATTTGGAGACAGGACTTTCAAAAGTCAGAGAAGTCACTGCCATCACTTCCAGAGTCTTGAGGCAACATGCCTGGGAGCACACAGCAGCAGGGGAAGCCGCAGCCACCAGCAGATGGCCGTGCAAAACGCAAAGGTCTCATGTCATTCTGCTGTACCACCTACAGCCAGAGGCATGTCCCAAGACGAGATTCTTGCTTGCTCAAGGGTCAAGCCAACTGACTGGTGTTAATAAAGTAAAAATAACAAAACCCTCTGGTTTTGAAAAATAGATCAGAATCCAAATTTAAAGAAATCTAAGGCAGTGTTATCCTCGTGCTTGCTTTGAATTTCTTCTGGATTGTCCTTTCTGTGTGGTTTAATGCACTTCCAGACTGGATGCTGCATAAATTGTCTCTCAGCTCACTAATTTCATATTCAATGCCACTACTATCAATGCTCTTTCTGCTATTTCTGCCACAAACGTCCTGGATAAAAGAGTGATTGAACCAAAGGAATCATCCTACGGCCGTGGTATTTGTACAAACTTTCCTGTGGCTCCTTGTGCTAGTTTGAAGCTAGCTAGAATGTTTTGGTGAGAACAAAACTCATCTCTGGACATTTGAATGAAGCTTATATTTACAGCTTAGCACAATATACAAGCAGATATTTACAGTATATACAGTTATAGACAGAAATATACAAGGTAAAAGGTAATACAGAAACACAACTCCCCTCCCAGAAACCTGAGTCCCCAGGAGGGGCTCCCAACCGCCCTTCCACCTTCTCCCACCCCTCTACCTTACCCCAGATGTTGCTGTGTGCCCCAAGGAAGAATGAAGGGTCGGCCAGGGGCATTACGAAGCAAGTGGATTAATCAGAGAGATGGAAGTTGAGGTTAGAGAGAAATACAGCTCAGAGCTCAGGTAGTGCTCAAACTCCCTTTGGATTCTTGTTCTTATACATCTCAGCAAGCCTATGAGTGAAGTAGACATCACCACTGTTTCTCTTTCACAGCCTGTGATCTAATCCTTCTCACCAAAACATTCTAGCTAGCTTCAAACTAGCACACTCCTCAAGATGGAAATACAATCCACTCTGGTTTGCAGAGGCAAAGGGCAAAGCAGTGCAGCAGCTGTAAGAATGGCAGCCAGCAGCTACCCAGTAAATAATCCTGTATTAAGTACAGCTTTTGGCATGAGTTTATACACTGTTGGGGCAATATCAGAATGCAGGACATGAGACTTCTGAAAACGAGCATGAGACATTCTCAGGTCTGTAGTAAAATCTTTAACCTTAATGAAGATAAAAAATAATCCACCAAAAATATCTGCTTTGCTTCTCTGAACATGAAGGCACAGCTCTGAACCTCTGCATCCTCCCCAGGATGGTTTGAACAGTCTCGAAATCATACAACATTCAGAGCATCATCAGTGCTGATGTTTCTCCTCTAGTGTTGCAAAGAGGCCTCATGCACAGCACAGCAGGAGAAACTCCAGAGCCCCTCCTCACCTAGAAATGCAGAGTTCAGCCCATGCCCTGGCTGCAGCCTGCCATAGAGGGACTGCAGCACTTTGGCGCTTCCAAACCTCTTGAAACGGGATCGCATGTGTTCATAGTACCACTCCAGGGAACCGATCTTCACAATCCTGCCCAAAGAGAGGATGCCCATACAGGTGAGCCAGGCCAGCCACAGAATCATACAAAAATCATAGGCCCTGCCTGACTGCCAGCAACACCCTGGTTCCTGCTGCTCCTGCTTTGCCCCGTGGCTGCCCTACCACGTGGTGGGACAACCACCTCCTGAATCTGGTTTTATATAGAATCATAGAATCAGTCAGGGTTGGAAGGGACCACAAGGATCATCTAGTTCCAACCCCCCTGCCATGGGCAGGGACACCCTACCCTAGATCAAGCTGTCCAGAGCCCCATCCAGCCTGGCCTTAAACACCTCCAGGGATGGGGCCTCAACCACCTCCCTGGGCAACCCATTCCAGGCTCTCACCACTCTCATGGTGAAGAACTTTCTCTTCATGACCAGTCTGAACCTACCCACCTCCCGCTTTGCTCCATTCCCCCTAGTCCTGTCACTCTCTGATATTCTAAAAAGTCCCTCCCCAGTTTTTTTGTAGGCCCCCTTCAGATACTGGAAGGCCACAATAAGGTTGCCTCAGAACCTCCTCTTCTCCAGACTGAACAGCCCCAACTCTTTCAGTCTGTCCTCATACAATGATTTAGGTTGGAAGGGACCTTTAAGATCAAAGAGCCCAAGCATCAACCCAACAATGCCAAGTCATACACCAAACCATGTCCCTCAGCACCGCATCAACACACTTTCTAAATACCTCCAGGGATGGTGACTCCACCACCTGTTCCAGGGCTTAACAATTCTCTTAATGAAGAACTTTTTCCTAATGTCCACGCTAAACATCCCCTACTGCAACTTGAGGTCATTTGCTCTTGTCCTATTGCTTGTTAATTGTGAGAATAGGCCAATCTCCACCTTACTTTAACCTGAGCCAGCAGTGTGCCCAGGTGGCCAAGAGGGCCAATGGCATCCTGGCCTGTATCAGGAACAGTGTGGCCAGTAGGACGAGGGAGGTTCTTCTTCCCCTGTACTCAACACTGGTCAGGCCACACCTTGAGTACTGTGCCCAGTTCTGGGCTCCTCAACTCAAGAGAGATGTTGAGGTGCTGGAACGTGTCCAGAGAAGGGCAACAAAGCTGGTAAGGGGCCTAGAACACAAACCCTATGAGGAGAGGCTGAGGGAGCTGGGGTTGTTTAGCCTGGAGAAGAGGAGGCTGAGGGCAGACCTCATTGCTGTCTACAACTACCTGAAGGGAGGTTGTAGCCAGGTGGGGGTTGGTGTCTTCTCTCAGGCAACCAGAAACAGGACAAGGGGACACAGCCTCAAGTTGTGCCGAGGGAAGTATAGGCTGGATGTTAGGAGGAAGTTCTTCGCAGAGAGGGTGATTGGCATTGGAATGGGCTGCCCAGGGAGGTGGTGGAGTTGCCATCCCTGGGGGTGTTCAGGAAAAGACTGGATGGGGCACTTGGTGCCATGGTTTAGTTGACTGGATAGGGCTGGGTGCTAGGTTGGACTTGATGATCTTGGAGGTCTCTTCCAACCTGATTGATTCTATTCTATTCTCTTTTCAGGTAGCCTCCTTTCATCCTCCTTTTCTCCAGGCTAAATAACCCCAGTACCCTTAGGCATTTCTCACAAGACTTGTGCTCTAGACCTTTCACCAGCTTTGTTGCCCCTTTTTGGACAACCTCCAACATCTTAATGTAATCTTGTAGAGAGTAGGCCAAAACTGAACACAGTTTCGGAGGTGCAGTCTCACCAGTGCCAAGTACAGGGGCACATTTGTTTCCCTACTTCTGGTAGCCACATTATTTCTGATACAAGTCTGGATGCTGTTTGCCTTCTTGGCCATCTGGGCATATTACTGGCTCATGTTCAGTTGACTGATGACCAACACCCCCAGTAGCACTCCAGCCACTCTTTCCCAAGCTTGTTTTATTGCATGGAGTTGTGGTGACCCAAGTGCAGGACCAGACACTTGGCCTTGTTGAACCTCATACCATTGGTGCTGCCTACAAACTTACTGAGAGCACACTCTATCCCTTTGCTCACATATTTGATAAAGGCATGAGAGACAACTGGGCCCAAAACTGAGCCCCGGGGGAACACTACTTGTGGCTGGCCACCAATTGGATTTAATTCCATTCACCTCCACTCTCGAGCCTGGCCACCCAGCCATGCTCATGGTGACCAGACCCACACCTAGAAACCATCATCTCTAAACAAAAACACAGCATAATTGGTTTCTAACCAGCAAAAACAGATGCAGCAATTGGCTGACTAGTCTTGAGCCTCAGCACTGAGGCTCACCTAGGCTGTCTCCCTCCCTCGTAGGAGCGGTACCTGGAGAGGCGGCAGGGATCACAGACCCAGCCTTGCTCCTTCTTGTTGTAGCGGCTGCAGTTCTTGCAGGTGTAGAAGTGGCAGTCCAGGCACTGCCGCTTGCTGTTCAGCAGGAATTTGAAGGGCTGGAGGCAGTGGACACAATGGGTTTCATTGAGGTGGGACTGGTTTGTCAGGAACTCTCTCTTGCTGCTCTCCTGGTCGATCTTGCATTTCAGCTCCCTGCAGAAAACAGCCAAACCCACAGAAAGTTGTTTGTCTTAGCATTTCACTGTGAACTCTCACATGGCAAATGCTGTCATGCCTCAGTCATTTCAGGAACGATTTTCCAGGGAACATCCTGAGTCCTGCAGCTTGTGGAAACAGCTGGGGGGCAAATCTAATAAATAACACATCATGAGATAAATAAGCTGAATAAAGAAGTGGGCTCCAGATTCAGGGTAGGTTACTTTACATTAGGATCTGACACTGTTACATTTAAGATTTGATTGTGCCAAATCTCATCCCGTTTGCTTTGCAGGGCATTGATCATAACTCCTAGGGATCTCAGGAGAGTGGCTCTTCTCAAAGTCTCTGGCTGCCTTTCAACTCAGCTACCTTTCAACTCGACTGAGTGTTTGAACCTCAATTTCACCTGGGACTTGAAGCTTTCTGAAATTCTTGGTTTAAAAAATAAAGGCAATCTGAGATTAAAAAGGGGTTTGTGACCTGGTCCTTCAGTGCTAAATTCAGCAGAGACTTTTATTAAGAGCTGAAGTGATGTACAAGGAGGTCCTGTCTGCTCAGAGGACAGCAGCAGGAGATTATCACGACGGTCCTGTGTGTGAAAGACTAGCTAGCACAAGTGCTCTCCAGGAGCACCTTCTCCTGGCAGCCTATCGCTATGAGCTTCCTTTGCTATCCAGACCCAGCTGCCAGAGGACCTCACGCAGGTGCCCATGTAAGGCTGAACTCCCAATGACAGCCAGGGCCAGCTGAAATGCCTGTGGAGTTGGTGGGGGCCCAAGGTGCTACTCAAAGACTTTCTGTTTGTTCCCCATGCCTCAAGTGTGTTTGCCTTTGGGGCTATGGTTGAGATGCAATGTTTGACTTGTAGGGAAGGTCTAGAGGGTTGTTTTCTCTCTAGGCAGGGTTAGGAAGCTGCATTTTATAGAGCTGAAGTAAGCCTGGGACAAAAAACCTCCAGGATTCAAATCTGGAACCTGCTTTAAAAAACACAGTCAGGACCACAGAGCTTCTGGTGATACTTCTAGTGCCTATCGGCTGCTGGGGAGGTGGCCTAATGCTAGACTGACCAGGAGCCTTGATGGCTTGGCAGCACAATGCTGGGACATCCACAGGAGCAGTGATTCGACTGGAGGTGGGAACCACGTGAATGCCAATCAAATTAATCTCTGTTTAACCAAATCAGTTTGCACATTAGGGATCAGCTCTTGGGTTTTTTTCCAGAAGAGACTTTTCTCATCATCTCACTGCCCTCACACCGAGCTATGCCTGCTGTTACAGGGAGCGATGGCAACCTGCATTAACTGGGAATCTGAGACAGGAAAATCAGTATAAAGGCTGGACTGGGCACCTGGCTTTTATATTCAGCTACTCACTGCCCTATTGGCATTCTGAAAGACCTAGATGCTAGGTCATGGGTGGACTTGGTGATCTGAAGGTCTTTTCCAAACAGGCAATCCTATGATTCTAAATATTTAGTAGGAAATTGCTATGTAGCTACTGAAAACAACCCCCCCCCAAACAAAACCCTGGGGTGGGGCTCAGTGATCCTTTTTCACTCTTGCACTAAGGCTGCTTCCAGTAGGATTCGATCTTTCACTGGTCTGCTTTTTCTGGTTCCCAGATCTTTCACTGGTCTGCTTTTTCTGGTTGGATCACTTCAGCTCCCCTCCCCTGCCTGCAAGACCTGCCGAAGGAAAGACAAGCCTCAGCCAAACCAGTTTAAAACCTGCAGGAACCACATGCCTCCTGTCTCCTCTTGCTGGCAGGAGTACAAGCCAGCTCTTTCCCTTCTCTGCTTCAGCAGAATATTTATTCAGTAGCAGTGAAATGCCAAACTGCAGTGGGGTCGGTCATGCTGTTCCCCAAAAATGGGGCTGCTGGCAGGGCTTTTTATGGAAGAATGCAAGGATACAGTCCCCACAAAGTGGTCATTATTTAATTTCTTGGGCAAAGCATTACCCTCGCATGGTTGTGCAGTTTCTGGCCAGATGAAGCCTTTGTCGCTTGTTGGTGAATAGCTTCTGCTGAAAAGAAAATGCAGAGAAGTAGCAGAAAGGGAAGAAAAAGACCAAGCTGGGAGAGGAACATTTCTTCAGTGCTTTCAGGTTGAGACAAGCCTTGAGGTGAATAGGAAAGCAAATGAATAGAAAAGCAAATGGGGCTTGTCAGAGAACAGGGAGCAAGGTGAATGGCTGCAGAGTCTCCCACAATCAACACTGTTCCAGCTTGCAACAGGCAAAAAATGCTCATGCAGCTCTGTATCCAGCAAACAGGAGTGCAGCAGACTTTCCCAGACTGGTGGCCTGGTCTATGCCAGGTATCACAGAAATAACTAATGTATGGTCTCAGCTGAGCCAGGAGAGAGGCAATCAACAGTTGGATTGGGTAAAATGCCCTATCTTAGAGTCTTGAGCACTGCCAGGCACTGTTGGGTTAATACAAGTCCTCTGAAGGGCAGGATTAAACAATAAATAAATAAATGAACAACTGGGAAACCCCCCAAACAACAACAACAAAAACACCCAACCCCCAAGCCAAACTAACAACAAAAAATACCAACAAAAAACCCAACCACCCCCAAAAAAATCCAACCAAGCTATGACTGCTGAGACAGAGCTACTTAGGAGAAGAGATATCAGCTTGGTAGAAGTATCCTGAGATCTTCCCCCTGTCTTACACCTCTCATACCATGACACTCAATTTGGGAGCCTCATGGGCATCAGAGTGGACCCAGATGAACCAGTCTGGCACCAAGGTCAAGGAGGTAAAGAATTTACCTCACCCACTTCTATGCTGCAGGGCACAGCAATGTTGGTCTCCACCTCCCTCTGCCAGGCAGAGCTCAGATCCCTCACCAGGCAGACATTCACCCTTTCCAGGGGGATAATTTTTTTAAACACTCTTGTTTGATCTCTGTCCTGCACTGCAGAGCTACCAGCAGAGGAAGGCAGTAGATGATGATATTGAATTATCTCTGTCTCCTTCACTGGCTGGGTTTTCTCAGGCAAAAAATAATCAGGAGGTTCAAAAATGTATGAGAGCTTCTTGAGGCTAATGGTGTAAATGGAGGAGTTCTACACAGCCTTGTGTGGAAATCCACGAGGCAAGCTTTTGGGGGGTGCTCCGATGCAGGTATTCCAAATTAAGAAGGATGATTCTTCCTTCTCACATTTCCCCTTGCATTTGACAGGGGAACCAATATGCTCTTGGTCTCCAGGCGTTGCTGTGCCATTTGCACAAGCCCTGGGCTCACAAAATTGAGCTAGGAAGGTGGGAGGACTCAGCAGGAGTGCAGCACTGCCCAAACCCAGTCTGCGAGCTTAATGAGAACTTGGCCAACCCCCGCCCAGGAATGTTACAGCTTCTTAAAACAAAGTTAAGGAATTGTAAGTTCAGTGCCTGGCATAGTTAATGAACACGGCGTAAAACCCCACACAATTTCTCCTGCTCAAGAGTTAATCTAATCTGACTGAACATTTTTCAAGCAGCAATTTTGTTAAATGCACTGTTTATAAGAACCTAGAAGATACATTCGTTTGCTACCTGAGTGATTTTCAATCTTTTCCCAATCTGTGCAACCCTAAAACTTTCCCAAGATGGCACAGACCCCTGTAGAGCATATATTAAAGGCTAAGGTACTGAATTTGCTATTTCTCTCAGTTACTTTTCAAAGATTCTTCAGGAGTCAGTGGACTCACAACACCCACTGAAACACTGAATACTCCTCCTGTCCTCAAGTCACAACCATCACGTGAAAGGGAGACCGAGTCCATCCTTCGCTCCAAGGTAAGGTCTCCTTGTGAGAGTCACACCTCTCTGTGAGAGTGCTAAGTCCCACAAAGGCATTTCCTGAGAGCAGGGCCAGACCTTTAAAGGTCTCTTCCAACACAAAGTATTCTACGATTCTCTATTTGTCCTTGTCAACCACTGCAGTGACACTGATTTGCATCATTGCTGATGGCACGGTGCCAGTTTGCACTTTTACACCCCAATGCTTCACCTTGCCACTGATAATGTAATCTATTAACTACCGGGTTTAATTTTAACAGTCAGGTCCTGGCTGTTCCTCCCTGCCCACAGTCTCAACGTACTGCTTTATTCCTACACCCAATGTGCAGGAGGATGTACAGACATCTGTGGCTACAGCAGACCCAACCGAGCGGACCACCGAGCAGATACTCACTCCAGTCGTTCCTCCTCTTTCTTCCGCAGATCAAAGTCTCGTTGAACAACTTCCCAAACATGCTTGGCCTCTTCATCGGTTAGCTTGGAGAGGTCCAGCTTCCTCCCCATCTTGCCCCAGCGGGGGTTGATTCTGGTCCCGTTACTAGCGATCCCGAGTGTTTGCTGTCCCCTGCCCTGGAATGCTGAGGGAGAGGGAAGATCTCAGCCCCACCTCCGTGGTTGCCTATATAAATGGGGCAGAGACAGAGCTGCGGGCAGGCCAGCCGGCTCCTGCCAGCACCGCAGCCGGTCTGCCGGGCCAGCCTGCCTGCAAAGACGGGTGGTGAGCGGCACTGGCACAGTGCCTATCGACTGCGGGGACTCCTCGTCACCCGGACGAGCAGCCCTGCCTTTCCCCGGGGTCCTGCCCAGAGCTGCAGGCAGCTCCAGACCTTGTCCGCCTGGCTGGGCTTAAAGGAGATGTTTGCTCTCAGATTAGCTGCCTGATTTATGCAGGGTGCACGAATCAAACCAAACCTTCAAACGCTTGCCCGGGGCAGGCAGGCCACGGGGTTTGGGAGGGTGCTGAGCATGCCCAGGAGGAGCTGCGCCGGCACACCCAGAGTGACCAGCTCCATCGTGGTGGGTCCTGCCCCGCCACAAACCTCTGCTCCTTTGCTGCTCAGTCCTCGGCTCTTCCTTCTGTGTGATACCGTTAAACCAACTTCTCCCCCACCAATAGCTTTGGAAGGAGAAATCAAGAGCATCTCTCTGGCTTCCCACCAGTAGAGCCAAAGCAGAGACTGGCTTCCCATATTTGCTAGCCACTCTTACAGCAATTGAGGAAACTGAGCTTTACTTGGAGCTTAATTAGGACACAGTACTCCCCTCTTTTACAGTTAGTAGGAAAAGATGATGTGACAGGATTTTAGGAAAAACAATAGACATGTCACATACCCAAAGGGATAAATATATTACAATGATCCAACTAAAACTGGTCTCCTGCTCAGTAAAACTGTTTCTCTAAGCAGGAATTCCCAAGGCCTTGGACGTTATAAAGAAATACATTTCTCATCTTCATCAGAGTGAGTATCAATAGTAATGATACTTTTCAAGCTCAACAGATCTAAAAGCTCAACAGATCTAAACAGAGAGCAAGATGACAAAACTGAGGAGGAAAACTGTTCTGCCTGGTGGGACCAACCTTCCTGTGGCTCAGACACCGACTGCTCTTGCCTGTGAGTGCGGGGAATTACCCACCCTGCTAGCTCACTTGTAACAAAGATTAAAGTCAGAGCCCAAAAAGGATTTAGAGTCCAAACTTGGATGCATTTTGTGCAGAAAGGATGATGATTACAGATCCAATGTTGAGCCTGGATATCAGGAATGCGTGATCTTCGCTGGAAGCCAGAAATTGATTTCTAGCTCCTCTTCCAGCAGTGATGTGGTCCCAGCAAAAGCAATTAGTCTTTTGGCAGGAGCCAGCCATCAGTTGGGCTGCAACTTACATAAGTGTGTTTGCGAGCCTGTGTGCGCCCCACTGTGTCTAAACCGAGGAGTGGGTCAATAGATACTAATTAACATCACAACGATCCTCTGTTTCAGGGCCTGTCTGGACAATCTTGCCCGGAGCTTGAAAGCTGAGGTTTGTGCTACCCAGATCCAAACGCTTTCTTCTCTGAAAGGATAAAGAGGTTGCATAAAGGCTGAAAGATATCGCCTGCTATGCAATGAAAATGTGAAAAACGCAAGTGTTCAGCGGTGCCAAAACCTCCCCAAAGGGCTGGTTTAGCCAGAAAACCACCGCCTGGGAAATGACCCAGGTGCAGGTCCACAAAACGAATTTCAAGCATTATGTTGGGCTGGGAACCATGTCTCTTTAGAGAAACTCTACTGCCTCAGTTCACCAGCAAAGAAAGGCTTTTCCTTCCATCGAAGCAGTTATTTGAATTCAGACCCAGCAACTACCAGCTTCCAGTAATCCTCTGCTTTGAGAAGGACAATTAACCTTGATTGCCCACAGCTCTTTCTCCAATCATGCAGTCATGAATAAAGGTTCCCAGTCTTACCAAAAAAAGAAGAAAATGTTATTTGCAAAAGAAGAAAAAGGGCAACAGAAACTCAGAGCTGCTTGCACAGATGCTATGACGTATCACAAGGCCAGATGATGCTAGATGAAGCTCACCAGTGCCTGCAGTGAACATCTGTGCGTGGGGTGGAAGCTTAGAACAGGGATGCAAAGGACAAGGTGAGTTATCTATTTCCCCTACTAGCTGGAGGCTCAGCTTCAAGTTCAGTCGAGCTAGGAGCCCAGGCACCTGAGTGCCTGGGAGAGAGATGTTGCAAGATAAGCTTCTCCTGGGAAACCGGGCATGAATGGAGCTCAGGCATGATTTCTGATGGTCAGTATTCAAATTTTGATAAAATAATAGGAATTTTCTGAGCTTGAAGAGAAGACATCCTTCTAGATGCAGGACTGCTCTTCTAAAAATGATATTCACATGAGCTGTTATCTTTGTAGTTCTTGGTAATCTCTTGTAAAGAGAATTGTGGTCTGATACATAGGATAAGTGTCCTGGACTTTCTCCAGCTCTCCATTTTCCAGTGTTTTGTTGTTGTTGTGTTTTGGTGTGCTTTTGTTTTCTGATAACTGGAAGTAAATCCCTAAGCAGAGTTCAACAAAACTGGTGAATGGAGATAGTATTCAGTCACTTTTGAAGATAGCAAATACCACCCCAGTGAAACCAGTTAGCATTCTCACTCCTCCCATCCCCTCTTTCAGCCTGACACAAGTGCAGAGGGCCCTGCCTGGCCAAACCAAGGGGGCACTCCCCCACGTTTTCTCTGTACAATGATACCTGACTTCCCAAACAGCTGCTCTTAGTGTCACAGAAGGAAGATGTTCTTACAGAAGGTTCTCCTCACCCTGCACATAAAACCAGTGCTGGTGCGCATAGGCAGTTGCAAATAAAACAGACGGCCAAATTGCACTTGGGGATGCAGGAGAGGGACACACTATGCTGCTTCCACCTCACCCAATCAGTGCTTTGCAGTGCATTGCCATGCCAGGGTGACTGGAGACCAGCGCGGTGCACCCACAGCATCAGAGGTGAGAAAATGCTGCCTAGCAGGCAAAACCCAGCAGGATGATTGGAATAAGCTGCTGAAATGATGTTTGGGAAGTGGGTTGAATTACAGTGGTGCTAACTCTGGCTTTGCTTCTCTCTCCATGGATGACTGATAAATGTTTTTGTTCCATCAGGGTAGGGTCACCCCAAGAACCTGGCCAAGCTAGAGAACTTTCCAAAAGCCAAGTGGAGTCAGCCCAGGAGCATCTACCAGTAGCTCCAGTCCATCTCCAAGCCACTGGCAGAATAGACACAAGGTCCTTATTCACAGGAGGGCAGGGGCTCCAATAAACAAGGCAGCAGTAAATAAAGTCAATTTCATGGGTGCCTCTGCCTCTCCCACCATGCCCCTGCAATCATCTCCAAGTCATAAGATCTCTTAGGGCTGGGATGGCATTCCTTCTCCCTTCAGCTTCAGGGTAGTTTTACAGAGACCTCTTTTCATCCCTATCATGCTAGTGCAGAAGTAGCAGGACAGGGAGGGGTGTCTGATGCTGTTGCTATTTCTGTACGTGGCCTGCAAGGGATTGTTACATGTTTTATCTATTAATATGACTGTATTAATTATGCTATGGTGTGACCACATCTCATTTGGACTGACCCCAACAGCCTTGCTTGACGAAAATGTCCATTCCACACTAATTATCATGGACAATGATGCTCTGGTATCTGTTGTAATTAGAAAAGTACCATCACAGAAGAACTGAAAACAAAATTTGTGGAGTATCATTTATAGTTCGGAAGTGGTAAGGACATTTTTCCAAACCATGTGAACCATATGGACCTTTAGTCTGGCTGATGGAGTGGTAGGATACGCAGAATCACAGAACTGTTGAGGTTAGAGAAGAGGCCTTTGCGATCAGCATGTCCAACTGCTTGCCTAGAGCTCTCAAATCCATCACTACTGCTAAACAGCTACCACTAAACCGTGTCCCTGGGCACCACATCCACACATCTGTTGAATACCTCCAAGCATGGTGACCGCATTCCCTGTTCTTATCTAGCCCAGTTTCTCTGATATGGATCTGATAATGTTTTTGATGGATTGTGCCAGGAGCCTACTGTCAATGTGACATGAGAAATGCCACATCTTTGCAGTAGTTAATCATAGAATCATAGAATGGTTTAGGTTGGAAGGGACCTCAAGCATCATCTAGCTCCAACCCCCTGCCACAGGCAGGGACACCTCCCACTAGAGCAGGTTGCTCAAGGCCTCATCCAGCCTGGCCTTAAATGCTTCCAGGGAGGAAGCATCCACAACCTCCCTGGGCAGCATTTGCAGAAGGACTGTGCACCAAGTCCTGATACAAGTTCACCATGCTCTCCTCATACCACTTATAGCCCTATATTCTCATATATAAGGAACTATTTCTGCTTTTCTCACCACACAAACGAGACTCAACCATCCTCTTTCTGTTTCCAACTTGCCTCTGGAAAAGGGCAAATGTCTCAACCTCCATTCACCAATCAGTGCCTTAATACTATGAGAAACTCAGACCAAAAAGTAGCTGGGGGAGTTCCCATCACAAACTAAGGTTTTTCACAGGAACATTTTTTTTTCCCTAGCAAGCTAGGTGAGCTTAGTCCTGTGGGAAAATAGTATTCTCAGCACTCCAAAATACAATTCAAGCATTTGCCTTTTGGCAGGTGGTAAAATTCTTGGCAAAGGCCATCATGCTCTACAGCTTGTGGGAATCCCCAGGGTAAAGTATAGCTGTAATTCCCTACAACATCAACATGAATTCAAGGTTACTTCCAAAACAGGTATCTTAATAGATCACATCTTATTGCAAACTGGCAGCAACAGCTGAAAACAAAGGCTTTTTTTTGGCTGCGTGGAGACCACACAAATCCTACCTGGGAGATGTAATTTGAGAAACACCTTCAAGGTCAGCATTTGAGTCCTAAAGCTCATCACTGACTTTAACACAGGTGTAGGAGTAACAGCAGAGATCAGTGGTTCATTATATCTTTAATGCAAAATGCTGATGGATTGGGCTGAGAGTACTTTGATACTTCACAAATCACAAGACCTCAGATGGAAGAGACTGCTTGTTAGACAGGCCATTCCATTCTCATTCTTCTATCCTTGTCAGCAGCCACAAGGAGATTAGGCTGTAGAATGGTTTGGATTGGAAAGGACTTTTGAAAGTCATCTGGTCCAACTTCTCTGCAGTGAGTAGGGACATCTTCAAATAGACTAAGTTGTTCAGAGAGCTGTCAAACCTGATCTTGAATATTTCCAGGAATGGAGCATCTACCACCTCTCTAGGCAGCCTGTGCCAGTGCTTCACCACCTTTGTTGTAAAAAATTTCTTCCATCTGTCTAGTCTAAATCTCCCCTATTTTTAGTTTTAAACCAGATTATGACAGTCAAGTTTCTACCTCTTCCCTTTGGAGACTATGGAGTAACCTATCTCAGAGGCCTGAGCTTTAATCTCTTCCATTACATGAACAGCCTCCATTATGACAGCCTAGAATAGCTTGAGGACTCCTCAGTCATCACTGGTAAAGGTAGAGGTCTTTGCAAACAGCTTAAACACAACACAGACCATAGTTGCTCTTGATCAAAGACTGGGGATGGGCCAATTGCACTATTCTAGGACAGTCTCATCTAGTTTACAGTAAAACCTAGAGCTTTTCACACCAGTTTGACAATGAAGAAGTGTAAGTCTTGCTGCAGGCCCTATACTCAAGTGATCCCAACAAATGCCCAAGACAGTCATCCTGACAATTGTGGGGCTTTTTCCCACCACTCTTTACATTTTAGTGTAATTGTGCTGTGCCTGGGATCTCAGCCTGCAGTGAGGACTTGAATTGATGCTATCCATATGGAAAGCAACACTCAAAGGGGCTGGAGACTTCACCAGTTACTCTGAAAGCAGCCTGAGGATCTGCAAAGACATGAAGATCGGAGTTACTGGGTAAGGCCACTAACTGGATGGTCCTGCTCAGACAATTAGTTGGTCAGAAAGTGAAATAGGCACAATTTTAGAGATATTGCTGCCTGAGAGATGAAGCAGCTTGTGCATGTCTCCAGGCCATCAGAAGGCACAGGCTGTCATCACTTTCAGTCCTGCTTCGCTAAAGCCCAGGAAGGTCTCTGCCATGGTAAGAGGCTGATATCACTGCCAAAGATATAGACCCCAAATATCAGTTCTTTGCTACTGCTAAGAAATAATGTTAGGGAGACAGCATGAAACAGATGATAATGAAGGAATCAGCTTGTCTAAAGGACACCAGAGGCAAGCCCCTGGAGATCAGTGGAGATCCACAGGTGTCAAAAAGAGACAAAAAAGAAAATCAAGCCTAGAGACAGCTTGGAAAAGGCTTCTTAGCTTCCCTCTACCAGAGGGAAACCTCAAAGCAGAAACCCTCCTGGTGATCTTGTTGGCTGCTCACAACAAACAATCACAGCTGGATTTTGCTTTTCAACTCACCCAAATTGGCAGTCAGTACAAAGGATCAGGAAGCAGCTCAACGTCTTCCACTACGAATGCCCCAAGGCTCTGAAAAGCAGAGGATCCTAATGCAGACCCCAAAGCCTAAACCTTCTCCAAGGCCAAGCAGGAGATTCTCTAATGCAGGATGGTTTCTGTGTACCCTAAGAGCACTTATGTGACCAAATGGGTGATTTAGGGTGCACAGAACCAGAACTAGAGCTGGCTTGGGTTCTGTTTCCCAGACTGGGAAACTGGGTGCCAGGTTGGAAACAAAATCAACCTCCTTTTGTCTTCAATACTTAAACACTAGAAACAGCAACCAAGTGGTTGTGAGTTCACAGAAAGCTAACATGACAATTCTAAAACCTAAATAGCTATTAACCAAAGACCTTTGCAATGGCACATTTCTCATCCATCTGAGGTGCATCATGTCATGTGGTGGAGGGGTAAATAAAGGCTAGGTTTATCACCTGGATGGGAGGAAGACATGAATTTCTGAGCTATTAGGCACAAAATAAGGGTACTTGGCCCCTAGAGCCAGTGCTGGAGAATGAGGCCAGAGCTTGGCTACCTATGATCACACCCAGAAGGCACTGGGCAAGAATTGAGGCCAGTCACTGCTGCTGAAGAGAAGCTTGACACACTTCTGCTGACCTCACCAAGGTGCCAGAATGGTAAAACTCTCCTTCCCTCGTCCTGTCTGCCAGCCTTGTCTCTTTTTTCCCCTTTGTAGAGGCTGAAAATTGTTCTGAGCTAATTTGTTAGGTCTGCATGGGCTCATCATTCTAAGTCACCGGCTGTGGGTGTGTGCCCACGCTGTGGGATGTTTTTAGACTGATGCTTTATTTATCTTCAATAAATGTTGAAACAAATAATTATCTTTTCTTCTGTTACCTCCCACTGTGATGCCAGGCACTCCCAAACCTGCCCAGGTGCATCCTGCTTAGAGATGTCTCTGCCTTTGCTCCAAGCAAGGGTGTGAAACAGGAAGGCACATCTTGGCTAGAGAAAGTTTGGGCAGGTGCATGATGGGGCAGATGTGAGCATGGAAATGAAGGTGCAGAACATAGGAGAAGGGCCCTGAGGCTAGGGATAAGTGGATGGGCAGCGTTTTTGGCTCAGCCCTGTGGCCTGCAGCTCTGTGGATGTCCATCTGGAACCCATCCCTTCCATAACCACTTTTCTTACCAGTGTCCACGCTACCTGCTGTGGTTTGGGTTTGAACTGGACAGCAGCTAGTCTGAATAAATTCCCTGTGATGGTTTGCCCTCAAATGAGACCTACTTCATTTTTCCCACCCAGCACTGTGCACCTCCTGGCCATGTCTAGCTTGGCAGCCATCCCCACACTGGCCTTCCTCTGCTGTTTGGCAGCATCCTCCTTTGATATCAAGCTGGGTGGCTTGGGCATCAGCCACTAGATTTGTTCTGCACTGCAGCTTGTTTCCAGCCTGATGACCTGCCCTAGGCTCTGTTCTGAAGCTCTAGCTTCGAGGAGTCTCCTTGATGTCTCCTGAAGCTGTCCCAGTGCTTCATTGTCCTCCTTTTTCAAGACATGGGATGCCTTCCAGTTGGAATAGACTGTGTAATGCTTTTCTTCTTGCCAGACGTGGCCCTGGAGGGATGGGAAGGACCGGTGGGAGGCAGCTGGAAGCCTCCACGCTGTGCAAGTGCTCCCAGCAAGGTCGTCTAAGGAGAGCCTCACTGGTCGATCCTCTCTCTAATGAGTTTCCATGTGTCCGTCTCTGCCCCGTACTACCAGTGAGCACCATTATTCCTGCCCTCTTTTGAACATGTTGATGGCTCCCATTGCCTTGCTGGGATGAACTGGCTACTAGCCAGGGCTTGGAGCAAACCAGAGGAGGGAAGACAGAGTTGTTCTTCCAAATACAAAGAGGCTGCAAAGGGGTGAGGAAAGAATCTGGAAGGTTCCTCACATTACTTTGACTTGTCACCTCTCCCTGGGGCGATGCAGGAAAGGCAGGGCACATCCCAGAGCTCAGGCATCCGTCATCCCTGGGGGGGCGACAGCCTACAGGGCTCCTTCTTGCTGATCTAACAAGTGTCTGATGAGCAAGTTCAAGCCAGGATCTGGCTCCTGTGCTTCTTGTCACCGTTCCTGCTAGTTTGCCACTCCAGGCCCCTGTCCTTTTTCCACTGCTCACAGCCAACCTCTGTGGGTGACCATGCTGGGATGCTCCTCAGCTGCATGAAGCTGGAGCCGCTCACATTGCTGCAGGATGTGCACATTATATACTGTTATATACATATTTCATGGAACCATAAACTGGTTTGGGTTGGAAAGGACCTTTAGAAGTCATCTAGTCCAAACCCCCAGCTGCGAGAAGGAACATTTTCAACTAGACCAGGCTGTTCAGAGCCCTGTCCAACCTGACCCTAAATGTTTCCAGGGATGTGGCATCTGTCACCTCTCTCAGCGGCTTGTTACAGTGCTTCACCACCCTCATTGTAAACTATTTCTTCCATCCATCTAGGCTAAATCTCTCTTCTTTCTGTTTACAATCATTGCTCCTTGTCCTATCACAACAGGCCCTGCTTAAAAGACTGTTCCCATCTTTCTTAGGTATTGAATGGTTGCAATAAGGTGCCCCTGGAACCTTCTCTAGGATGAACAACCCTCTCTCTCTCAACCTTTCTTCATAAGAGAGGAGAGGTGTCCCAGTCCTCAAATATATATATTTTGTACATAGAATGCAGTGGCAGTGTGACCTAGCATCCTTGGAGGCTTACCTGGATCTGAGGCTTTATGCTGTGGGGCAGCAGTTTCCTTCTCAGGCAGGGATAGCTGTTCCTGAGCTGATCTGGCTGGGGCACAGAGAGGCTGCTGGAGGTGTAGCATAGCTGGGCTCTGTGTGCCCCTCCTCTTTCTGTGAGCTTGCACTGGAGATCACCAGCCTGCTGCAGCACAAGCTTGGTGGTGGAAGTGTTTAAGGACCTAATGGTCCTTCACCTGAGCTCATGAAGCTGCCAGCTAACACACCAGCAGTAGCTTTGCACCAGTGTTCCCCAGCTCACATCCTAGCCTGTGTCCTCTGTAGCACCTGTGCCATCCCAGCCACATCTGTCTTTGCCAGATTTTAGATTCCTCCTAGTCTGTGAAATATTGGCCACCTCTTCAAAACCTCTCCAAGCCTTCTCACCTCCTTGTACCTAAAAAGCCCCCAGCAACACCAGGCCTGTGCTCTGTAGAGGTAAACATGGACCTGATGACTTGGACATCACTGAGCGGGCAATGGAAGTGAGCTGGCACGAAACACCCTCCCAGAAAAGCTCTCAAAACCACTCAGACTACCCACGACATGCTGGCTTTACGTGATACAGCTCATCGCACTTGGCTGCTGGAGATGCTCCGATAAGTCATCTGCTTATCAACACCCTCTTGTTACAGCCACCAAGAGATGAACATCAGTTGCTTTTCTTTTCCTCCAGCCACTGAAGCAAGCCGAGCAACAAAGCTGGAGGGGAAATCAGGAGGTTGGCAGTGTTTGTGTGGTTTTGAATGAGTCATATGAGTCCTGTCCACCCTGATCTGAGCTGCCAAGCTCGCTTTGCCCTGGGAATAACAGCAAAGATGAGAGTGGGCTGGCTCAGGAAAGGTGCCCGAGGCCCCCAACACAAGAAGGACATTGAACTGGTTTGAGTGAATCCAGACGAGGGTCAAGAATGACCGGAGGGCTGCAGCATGTCTTCTATGGGGATAAGCTGCAAGACTTGGGACTATTCAGCCTGGAGAAGAGAAGGCTGCAAGGAGATTTTATAGCAGCTTATACTTTATCCCTGGAGGGGGCCTACAAGAAAGCTGGAGAGGAACTTTTTGCAAGGGCTTGTAATGATAGGATGAGGGGGGAATGGCTTTAAGCTGGAAAGGGGGGAATGGCTTTAAGCTGGAAGAGGGTAGATTTCAATGAGATATTGCAAAGAAATTCTTTACAGTGAAGGAGATGAGACACTGAAACAGGTTGCCAAGGGAAATTGTGGATTCCCCCTCCCTGGAAGTGTTCAAGGGCAGGGTGGATGGGCCCTTGGGTAACCTGGTCTAGTGAAAGGTGTCCCTGACCAAGGCTGGGGGGTTGGAACTAGATGACCTTTAAGGTTCTTTCTAACCCAAACCATTCTATGATCTGTGACATGGTTCGAAATGACAGCCTGGGCTTTTGTTTTCAAAGTGTCAATCTTCCAGTAGCTTGAAGCAGTCGAGAATTGGTCCAGAGAGTGGAGAAATACTCTGTCTGGAGGGGTAAAGGATGGTCTGAGGAGCACGAGAGACTTGGCATGTGTAGACTCCAGACGTGACAAAAAAGCACCAAGGCAGTGATCAGCAGCAAAGGCAGAGCTGTCTCGCCTGGGTCCTTGAATTGACAGCAAAAGGGAAACTCTGTCCATCACAGACAGAAAGCCATGTTCCAATTCATGAAAGCAATCCAACCTGCCCTGCATCTGTAGCTGTGGTTTCCTTCTTTGCTGGCATTTCTAATAAAGCTCTAGGCAATGCCGGGCTTGCTTTCTTGCAGATGTTAGCAGGGCAACTCAGAGCTCACCCTGGGGTGCACCCAGGGCTGGCGGTATCACAGATAACGGATGTCAGAACGGTCCCTCGGACCAGCTATGGGGCAGGGGAGATATCCCCCACAGGGGTGCAGTGGACCAAATACAACCAGCTCCCAGTCTTTGCCTTTTTGGCAAGTTCCCAGCAACAAAACCATCGCACTGCACATCATCCTGCTCAGATTATCTCTTCTGGGCAGCCTGCAAAACGTTATTTGGGCTAAGAAAGAATAATCCTCGTGTGGGATTTTTCCAGTTCAGCTGGAGGCCAGAAGCGAAGCTTCCTAAGCGGTTGTTAGTGCAGCCCCAGCGCCGAGAGGTGCAGTTCGGGGATCCTGAGCAGGGGTTGCTCCTCTGGAGAGAGCAGTTTCCTTCTGCCACCTTGCGGAGTCCGGCCAACAATACAGGCAGCAGCCAGCATGGGAAGCCAGCACATGGGAAGGGACTTTTCTTATTAAAAAGGGTTGTTGCTTCACAAAAGTAGCTCTTTTCTTGATGCTCTCAAGATGATTGTTCTGATTTATGATCTGTACACCAATTCGGAGAGAAATCTCCATTCCCAGTGTGCATTTTGATACCTTCCTATTCACTCCCTCCTGGTTGCCAGCCCAGCAGCAAGAATAGCTATCTGCTGAGTACATCAACCCCCCGCCCAGTGACCTCAAATGATACCTCAAGGCTGGAGATATTTGTCTTAGCTCTGGACGCTGAAGCCACTCCCCTTACTCTATTCAGAGAAAGCAAGTCTGGACCACGACCCAAAGGTGGAAGCATCCAAAGCACCATTCAGACAAGCTCTGGGCCAGGAGCACAGTGTTCATGCCTCAAATCCAATACTACTAAGCAGCTCAGCCCACCTTCTCCCTATCAAGCAGACCCAGGACCTCCTTTCTAGAGGACCTCACTAGAAAGCCTGCTTTGCAGCCTCAGGGAACACTGATCTCCAGTGATATGATGTCCAGGAGCAGCTCAGCCCAGTCTCCTGAGCTCAGGCACAATCTGTGTGCTCCACTGCCCCACTTTGGGGCTGGTCACAGAGACAAAACACTAGGATTTTTGTCTATAAGTGGAGACACTGCATATTTATCTTTCATAAACAAGTTTTTCACAGCTCTCTTGCCATGTACTGTGAAGGGAGAGGTATCCTCCATACCCTCCCAAAAGCTTAAACCATGGAAGAGAAACAAACACCCTCTAAGAGCCCTTTTTTTTTTTTACCTTTGGAAAGCTCTCCCAGCCTCTGAGGAGGGTTTACAATTGCCTTTTTCTCTTCTCTGTTCCTTCTCTTGGTAGGAAGGAAAATCCCAACTGCTATCCCATGACTGGTGAAGTCCAGCCAGGGTTGGCCTCTTACAGGGGAAAAAAACCAAATCTCCTCCTCTTTTTCTGGTATTCCTCATCCTAGTGCAACACAGGCCAAATTGGCATTTCTGTGAAGAGCTTCAAGTCATTTGTGTAAAAATCACTCCTGCTGTTAAATACCAAAGAAGATCCCACTCTTTCCTAATGTACATCTAGACCTTCCTGCAGCATCCTCCCTTAAATACCCCATAGCCCACCTCAGCTAAAAAACATGCAGCTGGCCTTCCTGTGATGTCTGTTGGCCACCAGTTTGTGACACAGAAGCACAGAATGAATCAGGCTAGAAAAGACCACTGAGATCATCGAGTCCAACCTATCACCCAACACCATCTAGTCAACTAAACCATGGCACCAAGTGTCACATCCAGCCTTTTTTTAAACACTCCTAGGGATGGTGACTACTCCACCACCTCCCTGGGCAGCCCATTCCAATGGCAATCACTCTTTCTGAGAAGAACTTCTCCCTAACCTCCAGCCTAAACCTCCCCTGGTGCAGCTTGAGACTGTATCTCTTCATTCTGTCACAGGTTGCCTGAGAAAAGAGACCAACTCCTACCTGACCACAACCTTCTTCAGGTAGTTGTAGATAGCGATAAGGCCCCCCCAAGCCTCCTCTTTCCCAGGCTAAACAACCCCAGCTCCTTCAGCTGCTCCTCATAGGGCATATAGAAGTACTCCGAGGGGAAAAGGAGTGCTTCCCCCTTCTCTTTATGCCATTAACCTCTTTGGCCTTGTCCTTTGGACCAGGACTCCTCGGTACCAAGGTAATTTCCCACCTTTGTACAGCATCCTGCAGCTGCAGAGCCTCAACGCTCTCAGGGTTCACCGGAGTACAGCTGGAGGAAACTGCCTCCAAGGTATTCCTCAATACAGGCCCTCGTATGTCTATGTCATATATGTCAGCGTAATGCCACATAATGCACCTCAAGCCCCTAAACATCAGCTACCACTGGGAGGTGCTGGACACAGAGGCGGTCCCTAGACACGCTCAGAGCTTGTTCTCTCTCCTGAGGGATTTGTCCAGTTACCAGAATGATGCCACGAGTGTAGGTAGAGCATCCCCCGGCAGGTATCCAGTTACTGCATCATCTTGCCCCAAACGGTCCTCCCGCTGTTAAGCCATCAGCTGGATCAACTCTTTCAGGGAAAGAAAACGTCAGTGTCCTGCAGACATCCCTGCTGCTTGAATCTCAGCGGGGGATTAGTTCACGTACAATGGCTTTTCATTCAGCCCACGAGTGTCTAATTTGATCCAGGAACTTACAAAGCAGAAAGCTGGCGGAACTAGATGACCAGATGTTTTCTGAGGAGGCTTGCGTTCCTCTGTGGCCCAGGGAGAAGGATCTCAGGGGCAGCCTCGCTCGAGGATATAGATCAACGGAGGAATTGGTGAGAACGTGCTGCTGTCAGCACCAGCGACGTACATGCTGTACTCTGTACATCATTGCATGTTCCTGCCCCACCAAAGCCTCCCTGCTGCAGAACAGAGGAGGAGGTCAAATTACTGAAACAGTGCTTTAGATCCACAAAACTCATTTGGCGTTAGCTCTGCAGTGAGTTGCTCTCTGCCCCAGAACTTTCCCTGGAATGAGGGGCACCAGCTGGTATTTTTATGCCCATTAGGTGCCAGACTTGGGAGATGAAGAGGAAGTGGGATGCTCTGTAAGGCTGTTGTGGTACCCAGATTGGATCTTGTGGTGCCACGCAGCAGGGTGCACTTCCTGGCACGGGCATCACGTAAGTGCCCTGCCAGAGCTTACTTTCCGGCATGTGCGCTCAAGCTGCGGAGGAAACGGCACTGCACTGCCTCAGATCCTGAGCTGTGACTTTGCAGGATATGACACTTGAACTATCGAGGTGTGGCACATCTGTGACCCACTGGAGTGGTCTCCAGCTGGAAACAGGTTTCTGAGCTGTCTAATAAACAGACAGGCCCTGGGAAGGTACTGGTGTGGCCAGGCGTCGCCAGGTGAATCCTTACATCGCTAGCATACAAAACGCTGTTGAAACCAGAGAAGGTGCCCTCACTGAGGCAGAAGTTTAGAGGCATCCTCGTGCATGTTGTGCTAAGAAAAGCATGAGGAGCTGGGGCAGATGGAGAGTATGAGACAATTTAACTCCCTGCCTTGACAGCCTGTCAGCAGGGTGTTTGTCTCACCTTCCAGAGAGAGCTGGAAGTTGCTTTTATCTTCCCCATCCTTGTACTCGATGTGACTTTGGGTTAGAAAGTGCCATCCATTGAGGCTTAAGCCCAGCCTGCCAACAGCATTTTGTTCACAGAGGACAAGGCATCCCTTAAAGGCAAAACAGGACCACAGTCATGCAACATATAGAATCATATGCCACAATTATTTTCTGGCTGGTGATAGCTTCATCTTGAATCAACACAACAAGAAAGGTTTGAGACAAGCACCCAAAAGAAGCACCTTGAGTGAATAATAATGGTGGTCTTGTCATGAGGCTTCCTCAAACCTGGGCATAACGAGAAACTCTGCTCCTCTCCACAGCTGTTTCTAGGGAGCTGGGATGAGGTTACCCAGAGGACTGGGTCACAGCCAACGATTCCCTAGGTGTGCTGGTGGGTTTCAGCCGAGCAAATGACAGGCAGTGCTTCTTGGAGCTAGTGGCAAGTACGTGCTGCTGTAAGAGGCGATTTCCTCTTGAATTTCTAGGTTTCCATCCTGGGTGGGATAATGCATCTCTGGAGCCTTGCATCTGAAGGCAATGGACTCATTTAGCTTTTATGTTCATATATGACTCATTGGTACAGCTGCCATTTCACTTTCCTGGGGGAACTAATCAAAACAAAACTCAAACAACACCTCTACCTCTACCTTTCCCTTGCAAACAAAGCAAAAGCTGGGGAGGTCCGTCTCCCTCTGGTGCCTGCCACCACCTCCCTGCCAAAACTGCTTCTGTGCTGACAGAAGGCAGCATGAGAAAACTTGTCCTCTGTGTGAAATGCTGTGATGGTTTGGGTGTTCCTCCCCTCACTTTGTAAATCACTCAGACCAGACTCAGCCGGCTCTGGAAATATGAATGAAGCTTATATTTACAGCCTAGCACAATTTACAAGCAGATATTTACAGTATATACAGTTATAGACAGAAATATACAAGGTAAAAGGTAATACAGAGACACAACAGCCCTCCCAGAAACCTGAGTCCCCAGGAGGGGCTCCCAACTGCCCCTTCACCTTCCCCCTACCCCTCTCAACCTTACCCCAGTCCCAAGGAAGAATGGAGGTTTGGCCAGGGGGTTAGGAAGCAAAGTGGATTAAACAGAGAAACAGAGGGTGAGGTTAGAGAGAGTAATGCAGCTTGGAGCTCCCCAGCAGGAGTAGTTGTGCCTTATCTATGTTTTGATTCTTGTTATACATCTCAGCAAGCCTATGAGTGAAGTAGACATCACTCTTGTTTTCCTTTCACAGCCTGTAATCTAGTCCTTCTCAACAAAACATTCTAGCTAGCTTCAAACTAGCACAGATGCCAATGGCACAAGACCCCACAAAGCAAACCCACATGTCAATGGCAGCCAGGCTGTAAATGAGTCTAATTCAAGAACAATTAGTTCAATGGATTGAGGAATCAAAGTTGCCAGAGGCCAAAATTAAAAAAAAACCCAAAAGCAAACTCCTCCCACCCTCCTCCCCAAAAAAATCCCAAAGCAAGCAAACAAACCCAACCCAAAGCCCCCCAAAACAACAACAACAAAAACACCCAAAAAAAGGCCAAACAAAACCACCCCAAAACCAAGCCAAAACAAAAAACCCCAAACAAACTGTGATGGTTTGGGTGTCCCCTGCCCCCCCCCCCAACTTTAGAAATCACCCAGACTAGACTCAGCCAGCTCTGGAAATACGAATGAAGCTTATATTTACAGCTAGCACAATGTATAAGCAGATATTTACAGTATATACAGTTATAGACAGAAATATACAAGGTAAAAGGTAATACAGAAACACAACTCCCCTCCCCAAAACCTGAGTCCCCAGGAGGGGCTCTCAACTGCCCCTTTACCTTCCCCCTACCCCTCTCAACCTTACCCCAGTCCCAAGGAAGAATGAAGGTTCGGCCAGGGGGCGTAAGAAAAGCAAGGTGAATCTGCCAAAGCAAATGGAGGGTGAGGTTAGAGAGTAAGATGGAGTTCAGCCAGCAGCCCCAGCTCCCCAGCAGGTGAAGTGCTGAGTGCCTTATCTATGTTATGACTTACATTTTTATACATCTCAGCAAGCCTATGAGGGGAGTAGACATCACCATTGTTTTCCTTTCACAGCCTATGATCTAGTTCTTCTCACCAAAACATTCTAACTAGCTTCAAACTAGCACACAAACTCAGGTTGGTCCAAAGACAGAGAAGAAGCCTAACACAGATGAATGGTGGTTTGGGATAGAAAAGCAAATAAATGCTGTTGTTTGTGGATAGAGCTTGTTGGCCACTTGGCATTTGTCTCCTTTCTATTTGGAAGAACGGAGACCTCTGGCATCAGATAAAGCAGGAAAAAATACACAGAGAGTAAGTCAGGAAGATCTGAGTATTGAAACACACTCTCAGAGAGGAAGAGTGGTGTCGTGGAGGGGGTTCTGCCCTTATCGCCCGTTCGTGGCGAAGGGGAGAAATCAGTCGGTGCAAGATAATTTATATAAAAATATATATTTATTAAACTCAATATTCGTAACTCTCAACACCCCCCAA
>WAAF01021120.1:203590-252417 GCA_013400475.1 Tricholaema leucomelas
CAGGCTTAAGTGAGTGAATGCAAGCAAGTATGCAGGCTACTGAGCGAGTCGATGCACACGTGGGTGAGAGAGAGATGGTGAGCGAATGCACCTCTATTTATTAGCTGTGGGCCGAGATCAATGGTCTCATCGGCCACACAATGACCAATCAGGCTTGCAGTCAGCCAACCTGACCATAATGGGCAAGGAGCCACAGGCCTGGACTTTCCAAATATGGGGCTCACATGGGCCTAGCACCCAGCAAGTGTGAGCTGCACACGTGGGGGCTTACACCACCTAAAGCCTGGGCAGGCCAGACTCCACATGGCACCAGGCCTGCTGTGCCCCTCTGTGCTGGCCGTGTGCTCACCCCTGATTAAGAAGCAGGAAAACATGTCCAGGCAGGGCAAGGCATATGCAGGTCTGTTCTCAGGCCTATGGGCCCTCCACGACAAGTAGCTCACTGGGATGCATCCTTCAGTCTCCCATTAACAGATGCACCCTGGTGCAAGCCAGGGAGTTAAAGCTGTGTTTTGGGGTGAAATGTCAGTTCTCTCAGATGCTAGACCTAGTCCCGGCACATGGCCTGTCAAAGCTGCTGCCCTGCAGGTTTTTGTGTCTTTACAAAGTGCAGAAGTGGTCTGCAATAGCAGCTTTTTTTGTACCCAGCAAGCCTCCGCTGATGCAACATTTACCAGAAGCTTTGATGTAGCACAGGTGTTTAAGGCAGAGAACATTTGCTAGCCCACCCCATTCATCAGACTGGAAAAGCAGAGTTTTGACTGCTCCATCTTTTTACTGAAACAACTCATTACTTGGTGTAAGGCAGGCAACCCACATCATATTCACCTTCAATCCAGCTCCAAATCATCCCTGCTTAGAAAATTCACACTAAATCCATCTCAGCCTGCACATAGCCTGAGACTGGCACAGTGTAATGGAGGTTTCATGTGTTTGGGAAGACTGACTTAGACTATTTATTTGTAAGAGGTTAAAACATTCCCTGTGAAAACTGGGGAAGTCTGATATGCTTGAAAGCTCCAGTGCCTGAGTTTTGGAGAGCAGGTTCAGGTGAAAGGATTAGGTTTGACTCTGCCATCACCAGGGGAATGCTCACCTTCACAGGCAAATCCTTCAGGCGATGGCACAGAATGCCTGTTTGCAATTGGTTTGGGACCATGAAATTAGGACAGAGCATCACCTGCCATGGACTTGCCCTCTCCACCTGCCTATTCCTAGGAGTGGTGATGTGCCACCTCAGAGGGAAGGGGACAGCATGCTTGGCCACATTATTTATGGGCCACAGTAGATCCAGAGCAATTCCATCAGATTTTGCTGGCACTCAGGCTCGCTCCTTTTAGAATCATAGAATGGCAGGGGCTGTAAGGGACCTCTGTAGGACATTTAGTTCAACCCCCCAGCCAAGCAGAATCACCTAGGACAGATCATACAGGAACATGTCCAGATGGGTCTTGAAAGTCTCCAGAGAAGGATATTCCACAACCCCTCTGGGCAGCCTGTTCCAGCGCTCCGTCACCCTCACAGTAAAGAAGCTTTTCCTCACGTTGAGGTGGAACTTCCTATGGTCCAGTTTGTGTCTGTTGCCCCTGGTCCTATGACAGGGCATCCCTTCTTGACACTCACCCTTAAGCTATTTGTAAACATGAATAAGATCCTCTCTCAGTCTCCTTTTTGCCATCCTAAAGAGCCCAGGGTCTCTCAGCCTTTCCTGCAAGACAGATGTTCCAGTCCCTTAATCATCCTTATAGCCCTCCATTGGACTCTCTCTAGTATATCCCTGTCCCTTTCAAACTGAGAGGCTCAGAACTGGACACAGTACTCCAGATGTTGTTTCACTTGGGCAGACTAGAGGGGCAGGGAGAACCTCCCTTGACCTGCTGGACACAGTCTTTTTAATGCACTGTAGGATACCATTGGCCTTCATGTAGCTTGTTGGTCCCATTAGAGCTTGCTCGTTGGTGACAGGTGGCTTGCTGCTAGGTAGTGCTGGGATATTCTCAGGACAAGTGTGCTGCTGTTCTGCCTTTGGAAAATGATGTGATTTTCACGTGTCCCTGCTGCAGGATGAATGAATGAGCCGTTTGACAGAGGACACATTTGGAAGGCTGGCAAGCCTGCTGGCTCTGGGTTTTATAAAGAGCAGTGAAGGCTTTTTTCCACTCATTTCTGCCATGATCGGTTGGAAAGGGTGATAAACAGCAACAGTAACCAAGCAAAGCCATCCCCACCTCTTCCTGCCCAAGGACAGGTTGATCTTTCACATCCAGGGACAACCCCAGATCCCAGGCTGCAGAACAGCTCCAGCAGCTCAAGATCTGCAGGTGCCCAAAGGGATGCCTAAATTTACAGAGGAGAAAGCTCAGAGGTTGCCCAGTAATAATGAGAGGTTTCTGTAAGCTCCTGATTCTCTGCAGCCAATGTTCATTCCTCAGAACTGAGCTACAGGATGAAAACACTCAACTTCTCCTTTGGCTCTGTAAAACCAGCCAGGCTGCCTCAGAAAAAAAACCCAACAACTCAAACCCCAACCAACAAACCTTCTTGCCAAACCTACAACCTTCAGCAAAACTGCACTATTTTCCTCAGACAGGTAATTTGTTAAAGCTTTTTTTAGCCATCATACCCAGATTTTACATGAGAGTTCATAGTTGGTCATTTATGCAGCTTTAGTGGCTTAATTTTGTTGGTTTTGTTTTTTCCGCCCTTGTTGGACCTTAATTTGGTATTGAAGTTCACTCCACCTACTTACTGGTTTGCATCTGATTGTGTATGAATATCCTGGCAGTGCTGAGGGACTGGAATTTGCTTAAAGGGAAAACCTACCTGACTAAAGTATCTGCATTTCTGACATGGCTCATACAGAAAAATACAGCACTCTGAAAATTGCCCTGAGCATCCAGAAATGCACCTGTGCTTCAGGTGAGTTTCTTGATGGCTTTGGGCAAAAACCTTAGCCTTTTATCTTCCAGAGGAGCTTCAGCCACTTACAGAGGCAAATTCAATGTCTCCCAAATGATGCTGTGTCAGCTCCACCTAAAGCAATGAACAGCACAGTAGAAAGGACACAGTTTTACCTCTGTACTAGAAACACAGCATCTCCAGGTGCCTCAGACACAAATATATCCAGCACAAGTTATTCCATATGGTCTGTGCATATTGCAGACAAGCCCCTGAGGGGTAAATATGTGCTGACCACGTATATGCTATTTCCTGTGGTGTTCTGTTTTGTTTTTTAATGCTAACCCCAAACAAAACAGCTACGATGTGGAGAGGCTGTTTACATCAGCTCCTCATCAAGCAGTGGGATGTTTATAATGAAGAGGACACGATTACGTAGCCTGGACCCCAGTGCCTATCCACTGGGACTCCCTGGCACGAGGAGCACTGTGACACCTGGTTGGGCATAGCAAGGATCCTCCCAGGGAGAAGAAGGGAAGAAGCCAGAGCATTCCACCCTGGGGTACCTTTAGCAACAGCAGTGCAAGGATGCTCAGTGACTAAGACTGCATTTTATCACCACTAGGAGATAAAGTGACACGCTACGTGTTGTCCTAGGAAGCAGCAGCCACCTCTGCCCACCACAACGCTCTCCAGCCTCTGCTGCCGGTTCCTGCAGTCACACCCTCAGGAAAGGAAGTACCTGTTCTATATTGCAGACCAGAGAGGGACTCCTTGTGATCTGGTATAGGCGATCCTGCTCTGGCAGGGGAGTTGGACCAGATGATTTTTTGAGGTCCCTTCCAGCCCCTGACATTTTGTGATTCTGTGACTATCAGTTGTGGGATAAAGCTGAGGGAATTAAGCTGGGGGAGGGGGAAACCAAGCAGCTGCCTGATTTGAGAGACGGAGAGGTGAGTAGGGATTCACTGCTGCTCAAATCCATGTGATCACCTTGAGCAAAATGTTTTCTTCCCCCTTAATTCACAGCTCTTTGCAAAACTCAGGGGTGTGGTCCAATTTTCACAGCAGAATGAAGCCTGTTCAACCTAGCACTAGCTCCAAAGATGAAAAAAGAAGCAGTGTTTTGGGCAGATCATCTGTCCAAAAGCATGGTGAGGGCTGATTTGGGTCCTTGGGTGCCCCAGGTGAGAAGGAGCAGCCCTGGCAAGTTTGGAGTGTGGGTCACGATCCCTATGGGGCGTTCCAGATTCTAGCATTGCTGTGGTCTCACCCTACCCACAAGCAAAAGCTGCTCATGGAAAAGTCCATTTTTCATAGAAAAACCCACATGGGCAAGATGAAAAATAGTTATTCTTATTCCTTTAGTAGGGACCTCTAGAAAAAACATACCCCCTGGGGACTGGTACATCAGTACAGAGCTTTACATTTCCAGTCCTGCCCTGTCCTCTCCCTCTTCCCATAACACACAATTCTTTCTCTTTACCACTGGTGCACAGTGACCACAGCTTTCCAATGAATTGACTGCAGCAAACTCTCAGTTCTCTACCCTCCCATATCTTCCCAACAAACATGACTCTCACTCACGGGTCTGAATAATTCCTTACAGTTCTTCTTTGGCTTGTGTACTGTTACATCATCCCATCCGCGTGGGCAGCGAGTATTTCTGGCGTCTCCACAGCTTCACCTATTTCAAGCCACCTCACTTCACTCCCCAGTAACAGTCGTTTCCATCACACAGTGGAAAGTTTCATTGAAACATTCCATTTCAAATGGCTCCTTATCCAGCACAGATCCTTGAGGTTGCCAAAGGACATGGTGACCAAGACTTAAGATTGTTTTAATGCCCTTGTGCAAGGCATCACCTGGAAGTATCTAATGCAAGAAGTCAGGAGCAACCCAAACCGATAGCTGGCACAGTCTGTGGTGTCCAAAATGCATATCACACACACTCTGCAAGTTATCTTTTCTTCTGAGATAGAGCTCAGCTAGCAACTTTCTTAGGAGCTGAGCATTACAGTTCACATTAAAGTTTACTGACCTACAAGCTGCATGCTGTGATAGAGAGTAAAACATCCACATTATTTACATATTTGAGAGTAGTTTGTTTCTCATCATCACAGAAGCTGAAAAGCCCCTTCCAGCAGAAGTGGTTTCTGCAGGATGTTGATGGTCAGGGCTCCAAGCTGCCTCTTTGGAATTACGATGTCCTCTACAGGCCACGGATTAAGGAGCACACGTGAACTCAGATAACACATGCAGCCCATGTGTGTGTGTTTGCTTTTATCACTGCTTCTGGATTTAGCCTGTTCCTGTGATTTATTAGCAGCATTAACCTCAGAAATGTTCCAATGAAACAGGACAGGAGCCCCTTTTAAGAAATCACTGATTTATCACAAACAAAATTACTTCTATCATACATAGAGATTCTTAAGAGCTTTCATTTGGGGAGGGAGGGGGAGAGGACAGAATTATAAATTGTAGAAATCAAGATCAAAATACTTCAGCCTGTGCTCAGCTCCACAAGGCAGCAGTTCCTGGTGGACCTATTTCTTGTCCTTCACATAAGCAAGGGAGGCAAACCCCACAGTTTTACAGATAAGGAGGTGAGACCAAACAGATAAATTACCTGTAACCATCCAGCCAGTTCTCAAGAGATCCCAAGGAACCCTGGGAACATACTAATATTAACCCCACCAGCCTGTGCTGAGACACAAACCCCCCTCCCCTGGTGCCAATTAGGAGAAGTCCTCTTGATTGCAATTAAGCCTAGATTGCACCCAGGTTGCTGGGGTGCTCATAGCATCCCTGATGCTTTCCCAAGCCTCCTCCTAATGCAGACTGCCTTGAACTCACCATCACAACTTCATTCTCGAGGATGGGATGTAGGTTCTGCAGCGACATTTTAATTAACTCTTTTCCCCCAGGAGTGTGGAATGGGAAGGGACAGGTGTCCTTAATTCCCACCCTGACCTGCCCAGCTCAATTTCCTCCCACCCTCTCTGTGTGCTCTAGAGATGCTCCTGCCTTTTGCCCTGCCTGTTTCAAAGTTGAGGGTGGTATCAACTGTAGCTAGTGGTGTTCCCAGGGTTCAGTACTTGATCCAGTCTTGTTCAACATCATCAGTGATCTGGATGAGGGGACAGAGTGTAGCCTCAGCAAGTTTGCTGATGATACCCAGCTGGGAGGAGTGGCTGACACATCAGAAAGGCTGTGCTGCCATTCAGTGAGACCTGGATAGGCTGGGGAATTGGATGGAGAGGAACCTAATGAAATTCAACAAGGACAAGCGTAGAATTCTGCACCTGGGCAAGAATAACCACATGCACCAGTACAGATTAGGGGCTGACTTGCTGCAAAGTAGCTCTGTAGAGAAGGACCTTGGAGTCCTGGTGGACAGTAAGCTACCCGTGAGAGAGCAATGTGCCCTCGTGGCCAAGAAAGTCAATGGTATCCTGGAGTGCCTTAAGAGGAGTGTGTCCAGCAGGACAAGAGAGGTTCTTCTCCCCCTCTACTCTGCCCTAGAGGAGTGTGTCCAGCAGGACAAGAGAGGTTCTTCTCCCCCTCTACTCTGCCCTAGAGGAGTGTGTCCAGCAGGACAAGAGAGGTTCTTCTCCCCCTCTACTCTGCCCTAGAGGAGTGTGTCCAGCAGGACAAGAGAGGTTCTTCTCCCCCTCTACTCTGCCCTAGAGGAGTGTGTCCAGCAGGACAAGAGAGGTTCTTCTCCCCCTCTACTCTGCCCTAGTGAGGCCACATCTAGAGCATTGTGTCCACTTCTGGGCTTCCTGGTTCAAGAGGGACAGGAATATACTAGAGAGAGTTCAATGTAGGGCAATGGTTAATGGGATAGAACATCTCTCTTATGAGGAAAGGCTGAGAAACTTGGAGTTGTTTAGCAGAAGAAGAGAAGGTTGAGAGGCGATCTCATAAATGTTTGTAAATACTTTGTGGATGCATGTCAAGAAGATGGGGCCAGTGTCTTTTCACTGGTGCTCTGTGATAGGACAGAGCATAATGGATGACAGAGCACTGGAACAGGCTGCCTAAAGAGGTTGTGGAGTCTCCTCTGGAGATACTCAAAACCTGCCTAGATGAAGTCCTGGGAAACCTGTTCTAGGTGAACCTTCTTTGACAGGGAAGTTGGGCTAGATGATCTGTAGAGGTTCCAATCCCTACCATTTAGTGACTGATTGTGGCACAAATACATCAAGACCTACTTGTACAGAGGCAGGTAGACAATCAGAAAGTGCAGGAGAAAAGCAGAACCAATAAAAGCTTCAGAAAGTATTTCGTGGACTACATCCTAACCAGAGTGCTGTTGGGAGGGAAAGTATTTGGGCAAAAGCAACAGCAAGCCCTTTGGAAGTAATGAGAGCCACTGAGCAAAATTAAAATGCAACCTGCAGCTCTGCCCTTGTTCTAGCAGAGAAGCTCTGCTGTGCTTTTGGCTCGTGTCAGAAATAGAGTGGTCAGCAGGAGTAGGGAAGGGATTATCCTCCTGTACTAGGCACTGGTGAGGCCATACCTCAAAGGCCGTGTTCATTTTGGGCCATTCACTACAAGAGGGACATTGAGGTGCTCAAGGGTATCCAGAGAAGGGCAACAAAGCCAGTGAAGGGTTTAAAGAACAAGTCTTACGAGGAGTGGCTGAGGGAACTGGGGTTGTTTAGCCTGGAGGAAAAGAAGCTGAGAGGAGACCTCACTTCGATAACTAGCTGAAAGGTGGTTGTAGTGAGGTGGGGGTTGATCTCTTCTCTCAAATGAAAGTTATAGGACAAGAAGAAAAAGCCACAAGTCGTATCAGGGGAGGTTTAGATTGGACATTAGGGGAAATTTATTTGTGAAATGGGCCGTTGAGCCCTGGAACAGGCTGCCTAGGGAAGTGGTGGATCATCATCCCTGGAGGTATTTAAAGCACATGTAGATGTGGTGCTGAGAGACATGGTGTAGTGGTGGACTTGGGTTAATGGTTGGACTCCATAATCTTGGAAGTCTTTCCCAGCCTAAACAATTCCATGATTTTGCAAAACAGCTTGTTCTTTGAAACTGGGGTGTGAGTGCCACAGCCAAACCCTGCACAGCTCACTGTGGAAAAATAATGGAGCAAACATTGTTTTTTGTGGTACCCAATAATATCACAGTAAGCGGCAGCCCCACATTGCAAGTGCAAGTTTTATTCCAGGGAACGTAGGTGACCATAGGTTTGGGCAATGCCCAGAAGAGTCCCTGGAAGAAAAGCCAGCAGATGGTGCTCAAGGATGGAGGAGCCAAGGCAGGATGCTCCCGAGTATCCCCATGTATACGTGACCTGGAGGTGGCTGCCCTGTGCTTGTGTGAATCACAAGGAAACCCACAGCGTTTCTTGAACCTGAGGTAGAAATGGCCCAGCTGAAGCACATCTGCATGCTGAAAAGAGTGGCATAATTTCTCCTCTGTCTGCCTGTTTCACTCAATTTTCAAGGGTCCCAAGCTGAGACCCTTGCTCTAGGGGTGGGAAGACATGAAGGTCCGCTTTACATCTGGGCAAGGAAGGAGCACACAGAGCTTTTTTTTATGGTGGGTGGAAAGAGAATTCCTCAAAACCTTCATTCTGACTCATAGCATTAATCACGTCTAGTTATTAATACACCAGGGAGGAAATCTTACTAAACTTAGTTCCAGCTGCCTCTAGAAATTACCCATGCAATGTCATTCAGGCTTTCACTAATTACCAGAGAGGGTTTGCTTGGTATCTTAGAACAGAAAGAAGCTTGTCCCTGCAGATGTCACCCCTTTCCCAGTGTTTTTGCTGTCCCCTGGGACATCACAGCAGCTGCAGTGGGTTCCTTGTTACTACTGCAGTGCATGGGCTTCACCAGTCCAAACAGAGGGAACGGCTAAGAGGAGGGTTGGGAAAGATTGTGACTAGGAGGGGAAAGAGAAATAATCTCACTCTAAAATGCCCTGAGCATCCTGTCTGTCTGCTCTCCCCCTGTGCACCAGCTACAAACCCCCTTTTTGGAAAGGGAAACCATTCAGCGTTGTTATTAGAACCATAAAGGCAATCCAATGGGAATTTAAGACCTGATGTAGTCCCATTTAATTATTGGAGCACTTGGTAAAAGCCACTTCAATATTAAAACCATATTAAGACAAATGCTGCATCGTGAAAAGAAGAAATACTTACTTCCAAGTTAAATATGTTCTCAATTGAGCTGCAATAGCATAGAAAGCAGGTCATACATGTTTTGGCCATATTGTTACATTAGTCATCCCTGTCTTGGCTTTTTCATCACTCCTCTGGTGTGGATGGAGCTTTCCCACGTTTCCTCATTTTGCCAGTCACTTGAAATTATTTGTCAGTGTTCTTTCATTGCCACGCAGAGGACTCTGTTGGTTGATCTGTTGGAGGGTAGGAGAGCCCTGCAGAGGGACCTAGACAGGCTGGATGGGTATGCAGAGGCCAATAGGATGAGATTTAACAAGGTCAAATGCAGGGTTCTGCACTTTGGCCACAACAACCCCAAGCAGCGCTACAGGCTGGGGACACAGTGGCTGGAGAGCAGCCAGGAAGAAAGGGACCTGGGGGTACTGGTGGATAGTAGCTGAAGATGANGGTCTCTTCTCCCAGGCAACCAGCAACAGGACAAGGGGACACAGCCTGAAGTTGTGTTGGGGGAAGTATAGGCTGGATGTTAGGAGGAAGTTCTTCACAGAGAGAGTGATTGGCATTGGAATGGGCTGCCCAGGGAGGTGGTGGAGTCACCGTCCCTGGAGGTGTTGAAGAAAAGAGTGGATGGGGCACTTAGTGCCATGGTCTAGTTGACTGGCTAGGGCTGGGTGCTAGGTTGGACTGGATGATCTTGGAGGTCTCTTCCAACCTGGTTGATTCTATGAAATGGTTTCTACGAAATGAAATGAACTAATGGCAACACTGATTTCAGTTGCCATTGAGCTCATGTGACTTAACCATACTGGTTTCTACTGGTGGTGGTGGCAAACTGGAACTGCTAGACACTACCCAGGAGATAACGTTATTGCTGGATGCCTTGTGTAGTTAATGGTGAGGGGGAGATGCATAGGAGAGGCAGTAGCCCGAAAGCCCAAATTCCGGAGGAGATGCAGGGCAGTGCATCATCTGCCCAGTCAGTAAGAGGCTGGCAATAGAGCAAGAGTACCCACAGCCACAGGCTGCTGCATTACTGTGGTACTGGTGCCACTGAAGCATCTCAGTTGGGCTCTCCCCATGACAAATAAATTCAGAAGGAAAACGCTTTGGTTTGGATGCTGCTGACAGTGGAACACACTTCCATTATATGTACTTTATCCTTAGCAGCTGAGCTGTCCCTCACCGATCTTGGCCACTGTTAGGAGTTTGTCACTACTTGCCAACAGATTCTCTTTCCTCCATCCCCTATTCAGCTGCCCATCGAGGAGCTGCAGCTCCCTTTTGCTGGGCACGTTTATTATTTGGGAACCCTCTGCCTTTGAGCTGCAGCTTGCCAGATTTGGAGCAGACACGGCACCCTGCTTGCTTTCAGACGTGAGGCCGGGGACACTTAGGCTGGATCCCTCTGCAAGGCAGGCACTTGGTTCCTGCAAGCACCAAGCCAAACACCATTTCTAAAAGGAATTATTGCATCAGTTAAAGGGTTCAGCACTTTCCTGAAGTATTCCAGCTATTTCTTTATGTGGCTAGTCTTTCAAACAACACAAAACCTAGAGCAAACATTATAAATCCCCATTTGAAGTGAAGAGAATTTTACTATTTGATTCCAGGGACACCATCTCAGTTCCAGCCTTATATGGAACAAAATAAAAAAAGAGCAAGAGATAAGAATTAATATTTCCAGAAGATCATTTCTTACAAAATAGAACCCAGTTCAGACTGAAATGTTCAGCATCAACCAGTGACATACTGGCAGAGGGCTGAAATTAGTCCCCAGGCTTGCATGGATAGGTTCTGCCTAATTGAAGGTTATGGTATTTTTTTCACAGCACATACACTGAAAAATAAACTAAAAAAAAAAATCACTGGTTGGGCATTTGCTGACTTGATTTATTGCCTTCCAGACTTTAAAATGCATATAGCAACCTGAGAGGTTTAAAATATTTATCTTCATGCTAAGAAGTTACATTGTCTTTATAAATGATGCTATAATATAATCCCTCCACGTCTTTCTCCCCATCTGGGCAGGTAAAGCCCTCCACTGTTACATGGAAACAGGAAACTGCAAGAGGAGACTGTGTCTATGCTGCCGCTGGTAGCTGCTCAGGGGGAGAGCTTTCCACAGCCTTCTGCACCTCCAAGCGATGCTTCATTGGAGTTCTGCAGAATTTGCCTTGGTCTTTGGCATGTTCTGGCTCCTGCAAATATCCAAGTCCAGCCCTTCCCGAGCAGAGGACATAATTAAATCAGCTTCTATGACTCTGCAGAACTTTTCCTTTTGTTATTTTTTTAACATTTATTTTTAAATCTGTATTTATTTATTTTTCTCACTGATAAGAAAGAGAAGCATTTTGGAGACGGGGGGGTGGGGTGGGGGTGGGCATCGCGGGAAGGGGAAGCCACACAGTACAGAGGCATCCTGAAGGAGGAGGGGGGGGACCTCGTGTGATGAGCAGCTCTGGCCTCAGCCCCAGGAACGCCAGCATCTGGATCCCATTTGCGGCGTCGGCTCGCCCGGCCCCCCAGCACTCAGTCCGCGCCAGCTGCCTCCTCCGGCCTCGCTCAGATCCACAGCAGCTGTCTCGTGGGTTCCAGCGCACCCCCACTTCCCTCGCCGTGCTGGTGCTCACACCCTACCAAGCAAGGCAAGCAGCGACTGGGAAGACTGAGCAGCACCGGCACACCATGAAGCAAGGGTGAAAGGCGCTTCAGAGTGGGAAATCCTGGAATAAGCAACTTTCTGGGGAGCTCCGTCAGGGGTGAGTGTTGCTTTTCGTGCAGAAGCCCTTAGCCCAGGCTTGGCAGCTGCTGGGCTGCGTTTCTCCTCCTCAGCGCAATCTTAGTCTTTGCGTGCTTTTCAAGGTGTTTTGGACAAAAGGCATCCTATGCGTGGAGTGGTCTCTGCAGAGGAAAGCTGCCCGAGGGCTTGCATTGCACTCGGAGAAGCAGAGCAGTGTCACTGACTCACTCACACCAGGAGCCTCCTCCATGAGCCTATGCACCACAGGTGCACGGTGACACTCCTGGCCCCACCACTGCAGAGCAATTAAATTCATTCAAAAGCAAAGTATTCCCCCTGCTGCTGAAGGATGGTGTTTGATGCCTTGAAATCGCCCCAGCAGCAGCAGCTTGGTGGGATGGGAGTGGGATGCTTGGGAAGCAGTTGGGTGGATGCCTGAGGGGGAGGATATGTAGTAGCTTGAGGAGCTCCTTGTGCACAAGCAGGTGGGTGCATGCATGGGACTTCAAAACGAATCCAGCTAAGCAAATGTCTCACTACCCCTTTTCATACTCCTGAGGCATGGCCCCAGCAGTGGGGATTGTTTGAGTGGAACCTCCACTTATCCTGCCTCGAGTCAAGGTAGGATGAACTGACCAGAGATGCTTGTCAGCCTGTCCACTCCAAGCAAGTCTCATTACCAGGAATATCCCTGCTACTCTAGGGACGATGCACTCATGGTCATCGTCTCATGGTCATCCGTGGAGAGGGAAAGAGGCTGGATGTCAGATATCTTCCCCTATGGGCTCTCCAGCCTTGCATGGAGCCACATCCCCTCTCTACAGCCATCATCCCTGTTTCCTCCTGCCTAACTGCTAACACTAGACTTTCCCCCTTCGTAGTCCCAGTTGTCCTCAGCTGCCCAGGGCTTTGCACACAACAGCGCTCTTGCTGAGGGGGTGGCTATGACTAATTGTGGAGACATCCCACCACCTCTTGGCTCAGGAAAACCCTCCCTTCCCAAATGGAGCCCAGGGTGAGCAAGGGTTGCAGCTAAATTGGTTTCCTGACTAGGCGCAGGGCCAAAACTGGCTGGAGCGGAGGTGGCCAAACCACTCTGGTTCCAACGGGTGCAGTGAGAAACTTAGCTCAACCAACTTAGTTGGTGTGATGACTCATGTATGCTCTCATGGGAGGAATACTGCATTTTTCAAGCTTCTGGCTTTAACCTGTTGCTTACTGGCTTAAGAAAATAATCACTATTTATGGTTGGATAATTACTGTGCTTGTTTCTGGGGCATGATCATCCAGTTTAGGAGTATTGTGGAAGCCAGAGAGATGTCTCTGCTGAGGCTGCTACAAGGAGCTGGGAGATTTCTCTAAGGTCACACAGGAATGTGCTTGCAGAGCGGACGATTATGCTGTGGTGCTATCCCTTGGCTTTGCAGAAATAGAGATACCGACAGTTTCCAGAGCTCAGGAAGCTCAGTCTTTCTGTCCCCAGCCTTATGCACCAATGCCACTCTGGTCTTTGCCTCTGCTAAATGACCATAACCAGGGGTGTGATGGCATTTCTAAGTCAGAAGCACCGAGTCGCACACTTGCTGCTGCCACCCTTCCTCATTCATTCATTCATTCCCTTTTCATTTTTCGGCAGTCTCTCTGGTTTCCTCTCTGGTTTTTCAAACATCTTAGCAATTTTCCATTCACATCTATTAACTTTCCCCAATGTTAGGGTGAGGTAAACCAGCCCTTGCCCTTTCCCCACATGTCTAGGAGTTAAAAAAAAAAAAAAAAGAAAAGAAAAAAAAAAAGGAAAGAAAAAGCTGTTCCTCCTCTAACTTTTGCTACGTGCCTGTCTGGGAACAGGATGGAAAGGAACATCTTATTCTTTCCATCAGTGCAAACTTGGGTAACTGCACAGCCTTGCCAGCCTTGGACTGTATTCTCCCAGTCTGGATGCAGTCGATACGCAGCAAAGGGATGAACGTGCCCCCGTGCTGGGCGTGCACGGCAGCAGGGCTGGCTGCTGGTGGCATTGCAAGCCTGCTCTCCACTGTGAATCACAGCCAGCCTTACTCCGCTTCTGCCCATCACTTTTTCCACCTTTTTAAGTGCTCCGTGTTCCACATTAAGAAGCCAGTTTGTTTGGGTGGAGAGGCTCTGGGAGGCTTGGGTTACTATACATAAAGAGTCATTGATCTTTGAGGGAGTTTCCTCTTTTTTTTTAGCAAATACTCCCTTTCCTCTTACTAACTACTCTATTTTAGCCTCAGTCTTCAGATGAAGAAAACAACCAGATGAAGCCAGTGTCATGCTTATAAGAACAGAAATAAATATGTGATTCATATTAAAGGCTAGCACCCAGGGAACCTGCTTGGGTAGTGTAACTCTGTCACTTTGCTGAATGCTCTTTTTCAAACATCAGAGCTCAAGTGGTTTGCAAAAGTGGGAAGATTTTCCACCCTTCTAGGCTTGTTTGCTGTTAATGTTCAGGTCTACCTTTGTAGGAAGAAATGTTTTCAGAAGCAGTCCTCAGCCTGACAACCTTCATCTCCTTAGTGTCCCAACAGCCTTCTTCGTCCTAGTGTCATCAAGAATGGCAGCAAGGGAAACCCTTCAGAATAGCTGGTGCAATTTGGAGTGGCTCCATTCAGGCCATGAATAAATTAAGGATCTGTCCTAGACAGCTCATTCTGAGTCTTTAGAAATCATAGAATCACAGAATGGTTTGATTTGGAAGGGACCTTAAAGATCACCTATTTCCCACCAACACTGTGCTGTAGGCAGGCACTAGACCAGGCTGCTCGAAGTCCCATCCAACCTGGCTTTGAATGCTTCCAAAGAAAGGGCATTAAGAACCTCGTTGAGCAAGCTGCTCCAGTGTCTCACCATCTTCACAGTGAGAAATAACCTTGCTTCTTCTGGAGACTGTGGGGCCAGGGGAAATTTAGTGTTCAGTGATGAAGAGGTAGCCAGGTTCAAGGTTTGGGACAGTTATATCCCTTTTCAAAGGTGACAGAGCCATTTTGCATGGAAAAATCATAGTATTTAGCCCCCTAGGTGCCTGGATCACTGCTGAGATTGGCTTCTGGCTAACACTTTCCCCCTGTTCAGAATTCTTGACAGTACAGAAAAATTTAAGGAGGGTGTTCATCTATCTGAGAGAGGAGCATGCATTACCTCCAGAGGGCAATCCATACCACCATGACATCAGGATCTCAGGAGATTTTTCCCCTCCCTGCTTGCTTCACAGCCGTAACTGAATGCATATCCCACTGCTGGGGCTGCATATAGTTGTTCTTGGTGGGTGGTGTCCATTTTCAAGCTGCTGGCAAGGCTAACTGCAGCCTCATAGCTTTGTTGCTATATCCCAGGGATGTATATATAGCAGGGAACAACAAAGTCATGGAGATTTCAGGCTGAGCACTTCATTTAGGAAACAGGGTGATGATGAGCTATGGGGAGATTCCCCCCAAAGCCAATGCAGATGTTGGTAGTGACTCCTTGGTTTTGATGCAGACATCACTATGAGGAAGAATTTGAGGGGTCTGGAGGGTCCTGGAGGATGCTCACAGCATCTTATCTTCTGCCCAGCCTGTGGGATGACACTTTGCCCTCCCCTTGCAGAAAAGCTATTGGAACCCAGGTGATTATCCACTTCTTTCTTCTAGTTCATTAGGACCCACTCCACATACACAAGGGAATCTAAGGGCTGCAATTGCTTCCTCAGGTTTTTATTCAAGGCACTTTTTGGGAATGCCTGTGAGGAAAGGCTGAGGGAGCTGGGGTTGTTTAGCCTGGAGAAGAGGAGGCTCAGGGGTGACCTCGTTGCTTTCTACAACTACCTGAAAGGAGGTTGTAGCCAGATGGGAGTTGGTCTCTTCTCCCAGGCAACCAGCAATAGAACAAGGGGACACAGCCTCAAGTTGTGCCGGAGGAGGTCTAGGCTGGATGTTAGGAGGAAGTTCTTCCCATAGAGAGTGATTTGCCATTGGAATGGGCTGCTGTCAAGGTCCAGAGAACAGAGATTAACAATATCTCTGTGCAGAGGAGCAAGATCTGTTCTTATGGATTTCCGTGTTGTGAAATTGAGGTGCAAACGAGACCATGTATCACCACTAAACTGTTTATTAAAGGATAAGGTTGGACTAAACAGAGGGAGAGAGAGAGAAGGGGGAGAGAGAGAGATAAAGAGAACGACGGAGAAGCAGGAGGGAAGGAAAAGAGCTGGTATCATATTGCCCTCAGTTGCAGATGGGAGGGGGAGAGAGAGAGAGATGGGTGCGTGGCCCTGGGATGATCTTCTGTGGAGTTCATCAGGGGTTCTTCTGGTGGTGGTGCAGCTCTGGTAGTCTGGTGGAGGTCCACCCTTGGTAATCTGGTAGAAGTGCACACCTTGGTGGTCTGGTGGAAGTGCACACCTCGGCAGGCATTCCTCCTGCCTTTTATGCAGTTTTTTGCTCGCTGTCCAGCTGCAGCTCCCCAGGAAATCTTCCTGTGTATTCTCATGCATTCACAGGGGTCCATCACCTCCGCCCTCTCCCTGGCTGTACCTGTCCATACCCTGAATACACATAAGCCTTTTCTCTTCGGGGTAGCTGAGATAAGATGTATGCATCCTGGGCATTCCAGCCAGGCTGAGGTCCAGGAGTTTCAAACGCGTTGTCTGTTGATTTGCATCCCTGAGCTTTTGGCCAAGCACCTAGTCTGAGTCCTGGAAGTTAACAAAGGCAATCTTTATCTTTGTTGATGAACAAGAGAGAGGATTTAGACTCTTACAGCTGCCCAGGGAGGTGGTGAAGTCCCCATCTCTGGAGGTGTTCAAGAAAATAGTGGATGGGGCACTTAGTGCCATGGTCTAGTTGACTGGCTAGGGCTGGGTGCTAGGTTGGATTGGATGATCTTGGAGGTCTCTTCCAACCTGATTGAGTCTATGATTCTACAGGGATGGGCAGAAAAATTGAACCACATGCACTGTCATCTAGGGCAGTGAGGCATCCTGAAGGTCCCTGGCAGTGCCAGCTAGCATAGCTGCACACACTGCCCAAACCCAACCCCAAACCCATGCCATTTGTCCCCAGGAGATAGGGCTCTGCCTACCACACTTAAGAGTCCTCTGCCTTTTCCCAGAGGTTGCTTACCTCCCTGCAGCAGCAAAGTGTCACGGGGAAGCAGAGCTGACAGGAAGAGATTTCACCAGTAAATCACTAATTTTGGATTGCCTAGTTATTACACTCTAGGAGTCAGTCCTTCAGCCCTGAAGAAAAGTATCAAGCAACTTTGAAACCCTAGTTCAGAAACCCCCCCCCCCAACAGCTCAGGTTGTGCTGTTTTCCCTTACAGTCCAGTGTGACAGATAACATCGGTGCCTGAAGCACTGCTCAGCTAGGAGTTCAGATTTAGCAACAACATTAACATGCCCTTTACCTGCTAAGCATATCTAAGCAAAGCACACATCTCATCTCTATTTATACCAAAGTCATGAGTACTTTCCCTCCATGTCAAGACCAGCCAGCCCTAATGAGAGGCATATATGATGAATTAAAGTGATACATAATTTTTCTTCCCTGCCCTTTTATGTTTTGCATTATTTTTATGCCCAAATCTGCTTTACACTTACACAGACTGTATTTTAACTACACTCCAGTGAAAAAAAAACACACACCAACAAGTGATAGCTTAGAAAGAGATCTTGAAACAGCCATTCAAATTAAAAAGAAAAGAAATAAAGAAGTCTGTAAAATGTCAAACTCTATGCACAGAGAAGTATGCAATAGGCGAAAAATAGCTGCTGGGGAAAATAGTTAAGGAAATGACTTCATTGTGTTAGGGCTAGAGATGATTCTCTTTTGAAAGCATTATGAGTAACAGATGTATATATTCTGATGAAATGGAGGCCGTTGTATGATAGTAAGAGATCACCACACTATATAAAATCTAGGCAGACAGAAAAATATCAGATCATAGAATCATAGAATCAGTCAGGGTTGGAAGAGACCACAAGGATCAGCCTGTTCCAACCTCCCTGCCATGCCCAGAACACCTCACACTAGATCAGGCTGGCCAGAGCCCTATCCAGCCTGGCCTTAAACACCTCCAGGGACGGGGCCTCAACCCCCTCCCTGGGCAACCCATTCCAGGCTCTCACCACTCTCATGGTGAAGAACTTCCTCCTCACATCCAGTCTGAATCTCCCCACCTCCAGCTTTGCTCCATTCCTCCTAGTCCTGTCACTCCCTGATATCCTGAAAAGTCCTCCCCAGCTTTTTTGTAGGCTCCCTTCAGATACTGGAAGGCCACCTTGGAGCCTCCCCTTCTCCAGACTGAGCAGCCCCAACTCTTTCGGTCTGTCCTCAGAGCAGAGCTGCTCCAGCCCTCTGATCATCCTCATGGCCCTTCTCTGGCCATGCTCCAACACATCCACATCCTTCTTGTAATGGGGGCTCCAGAACTGGACTCAGTACTCCAGGTGGAGTCTAAGCAGAGCACAGTAAGGGGGATAATCACCTCCCTTGACCTGCTGGCCACACTTCTGATGCAGCCCAGGCTCTGGTTGGCCCTCTGGGCTGCAAGTGCACACTTCTGGCTCATGTTGAACTTCTCGTCCACCAGCACCCCCAAGTCCCTCTCCTCAGGGCTGCTCTCCAACCAGTCACTGCCCAGCCTGTGTTTGTGCTTGGGATTTCCTCGACCCAGATGAAGGACACTGCAGTCAGTTGGTCTTGTTGAACCTCATGAGGTTGGCTTGTGCCCACCTCTCCAGCCTGTCCAGGTCTCTCTGGATGGATCCCTTCCCTCCAGCGTGTCTGCTGCACCACACAGCTTGGTGTCATCAGCAACCTTGCTGAGGGTGCACTCAGTGCCACTGTCCGTGCCACCCACAAAGATAGTTGAAGACTGCATGTGTTAATCTTTTAGGATGTGAATTAAGAGATTGGCTGCCCAGGCTTGAGTGCTAATTCTGGAAAACATTTGGCTTTTCTAAAGGCATTTAGACAAAAGCTCCTCAGCACTTTTGCCAAGCTTCCCAACCCCGCAGTGATTGCATCAAAAGTTTCACCAAGGCATTCAGCCCCCAGCAAGTAGAAGGAAGTTTCCTTAAAACCCAACCAACCAACCACCCAGATAACCAAACCTAGGGATAAATTTCCTTATTGCAAACAACAGTAATCCAGGAGAATAAATTTGTGAGACAGAAATCTGTCATAACCAAAACCTAAAATTAATTACCATAAGCTTACATTCTTGTTTTTATCCTCTGCCTCCTGCAAGCTGGTTCCATCTGCAGCTTCTGTGATGAGTAGCAGTTTGGGACACAAAGCAAGACCATGTTGAACAAAGCAATTTACTTGCTGTGCCTCACCATGTCAAGCCAAGCCATGTACCACCTGGCTCCAAAGCAACTAATAGTAAAAATTACTCCATTTGCTGTTTTAAACCAACTTCTCCCACCAAGACAGAGGCTTGCTGTTAGCTCAATCAAACCAGAGCCTCTGTTCAAACTGTGCAAAGCCATCCCAAAAAAGGCACATTACCTCTGTGAAAAAACTGCTGTCCTTGATTTGACTCCAGGGCCAACTGCTACAGGAAGGTCATCTGCTCTCCTCCCTGCTAGCACCCATCTCCTTCTCCTTTACTGACAAGGTGTGTGTGGGAATGTAAGGGAATGCCATGCCCAGGAACACTGCTGTTTAAGTGCCAGTCAGTCTCTAGAAGACATTTACAATCTCTTCCTGCAAGGCTTTGCCCCTTCTGTGCTTCTTATCTCCTGTGATTTTAGCATGGGGCTAAAACTCACCTCTTGTTGATGAACAAGTCTCTTTGCTTTTGTGTGACCAAAAATGGCATAATGGAGGTCACAGAGAAAGTTGGAAATAGATCTGGAAGCCTCTTAAAGGCTAAAATGGAAAAGAAGGTGACTAAAAACAATAGCCAACTTATTATTGCTTGCAAAAGGCAGTGTATTTCCCAGCTGGCCAAGGCAAATAAAACATTTGTCATTTGTTTAATACACTCTGATATCCAGGTGTGTCCCAAGGGCTGACTCCACTTTCATCTGTTTGGATTTGCCAGGATGGAGATACATAAATTACAGCTGGTGGTTTCTCTACTGCAAGTCTCCAGGGCTGAAATGTGACCCAAAGGGACCTAGAAGAGATGGGCTCGGCCCTGGTTCTTCACCAGGCTCCTTGTTTGAACATGGGCAAAGCAGTTCTTCAAGATGTTTGCAGCCACAGCAGCCCTAAAAATGTGGCTGTTTGGAAATCTTGTTTGCTCCAAAGCTCAGCTGCCCACCACTGCAGGAGAGTCATGAGGGGTGTTGCAAGCAGGGCAATTTCCCAGCACCAGAGAGATTTTGATTTTCCCTTCTGCTGCATTTCAGGGCTGTAAACAGTCCCATAAGGGTCTCTGCAGCTGCTCAGTGTTTAAACCTAAAGAAGTCAGATGTTTGCTTTGCTCCTGTCATTTATTAGCTGGTGAGACATTAATTTTCACTCTTTTATCTTGATGCTCTTTTCATCCCCAGCTGTTGTAACTGCAGAGGGATAGGATGCAGGCAGCTGATAAACAGAATAACAACTTCCTGCATTCTGGAGAAGAAATACTAGCACTTTTACAGCTTCTCCATAAACCTCTTCTACCTAGAGCAGGCATGCTCTGGTCGGGTTGGATGGGTGGTTGTCAGAAGCTCAGTGCTTTTTGCATACCTCATCTCTGGAACCTAAAGACTTTTCCACGTTTGAGTGCTCAGGGGAAGAACCCTGCGGCAGGGCTCCTGGCTAGCCCTGCTCCCATGGGGAAGCAGAGCTCAGCTTTCCCCTTCACATGTGGCCTTTGGGAGCAAGATGTAAATTAGTGATGCAGCCCAACAGACCAGGTTCACTCCCATTGGAGGCACTGAGAAATTTGGCTTGGACTGAAGCAGTCAGGGGGATGGATGGGTGCCAGCTAGCAAGAGTGATTTTCTCAGTCTTTATGAATGATAGTGATACCTCTGGGCTGCAGCAGCCTCTATAGATTGAGGAGCTGACAGTAACAGGGAAGACTTGCCACATCTTAATCAACACTACGTGCTAGCTTCTGGCTCTGGGCACCTATTCAATGTCCCTCCACCAGGCCTGGTTATTATTATAATATACAAATCCAGGGGTAGAGGATAACTTCTGCTTAACTCATGCTATATGGCATTCAGAAATGCCAGCTGGAGCACCTGGAAGAGTGAATGCTGCAAACCCCTTCTCCCCAAAAGAATCACACAATTTCTTAGATTGGAAAAGACCTTCAAGATCATTGAGTCCAACCATTAGTTTCACACTGACAAGTCCTTGACTAAACCAAAGAACCAGACCTCGACCCAGCTTTGCCATGCAGGGAGCCAGCTAAAATGTCAAGATTGTCAGGTTTGTGGAAACAAGGTGAAGGTTGTCCCCCACCCTACACTGACCCCTCCACCCCATGCTCTGATAGCCCTCAAGAGCATCTCTTCAGTGGAAGAGGAACCAGCTGTTTAGTATGTTGATTTCTGAATTGTCCCTAATTCCTGACACTTGGCTTTGTTTCCAGCTGTGTGAAGGACAGCCCTTATGTAACCACTAGGGCTTGCCTTCAAGAGGGGCTTAGTCTTTCCCCTCCCCCAGCCCTCTCAACTCTTGTGTTGGCAATAACTCACTGAACTGATGAATTTGGCTAGGATGGTAATAAGAAGGGTTTGTTAGGGTTTTTTTTTAGCTAATAATGACCCTGTTAATACCTTGAGAAACTGTTTAACAAGACCTGTGGTGATAGGACAAGGGGCAATGGCTTCAAATTAGAGAAGAGCAGATTAAGACTGGGTGTTTGGAACAAGTTCTTTACCAGAGAGTGATGGAACACTCAAACAGGTTGCCCAGGGAAGCGGTTGAGGCCCCATCTCTGGAGATATTCAGGGTTTGACAGGGCTCTGGGCAACCTGATCTAGTTGGGAATGCCCCTGCTCACTGCAGGGGGGGGTTGGACTAGATGACCTTCAGAGGTCTCTTCCAACCCAGACCATTCTATGATTTAATGAATCTATGAATCATTTTGCCTACTCTTGAGTAATTGAACTCCTTTTGGGGAAGAAAAAGTATTAAATAACTGCATTCCCTTTTGGGAGAATATTTTCTCAGTTAAGCAAGCCTCTCTGCTTGCTGCTCTGTAGGCTTAGAAATGAAGATTAAATAATAATTTGGCCATCTCTATGACAACAGCTTTCCTGAAGGAGACATTGTTTCAGAAGGTTTGCCAGGTGGATCACAGATAAGAAACTTACATAAATAATAATTTTGGCTCAAACACATGAAATATTGTTCTTGGTGCCTTTCCAAAATGTGATCAGCTGGTGCAGGCTATCACCAAGGCTGTGAGCTTAAAGGAGTCCAAGAGCTTTTTGCTGTGCAGCCAGATTGTGTGGCTTGCTCGGGTCTGGAGTAATTAAGTTTCCATTTGTATGCATGGGACAGCTGAAAAGGTGAGCTGAGGCAAAGAGAGATGTTCAGGGAAATTATCATTATGGTCTTTGGAGAAAAATGAAATAAGAAAGGATGAAAGAGGGAACACTCTGGGCAACACGTTTCAGCTTGTCCTCTGTGAGCAAGATGGACAAGCAAGAGGCCAGATATGTTTTGAGGGTTGATGGCAGAAGTCTAAGCTGACAATTTCCCTGTACATTAGATATTAACCTCGGACTGCACAGGCAAGAAGAAAGCCACCTAAATCCACAGGAGTGATTAAAAACCAATTCTGTGAGTAATGATTCCTCTTCCAAGGAAAACTTGCTATGACGCTGACTTTGTCCAGCACTAAAATACTTTTCTTCCTGCTAGAACATCACCAAGCACTGCAAAACCATGTGGTCTGGCATTTCTATCTCGTGCTTCAGCTGTGCCTGGCCAGCACTTCTGCTGTTTCTCACTCTCCCTCTTTTTCTCCCTTAGGTCTCACATTGGGTGCTTTGAAACAAAGAGAATAAAAGGAGAACTCAAATAAAAGACCAAAAATGAGGAAACATCGACATTTGCCCCTTGTGGCACTGTTTTGCCTCCTTCTCTCAGGCTTTCGCTTGGGCTGTGCCCAGCAGCAAGCAGGTAAGACCAGGCTGCTTTACTTGAGTTGGCCCCTGTACAAACAAGCCACTAGTTTGCACTGGTGCATCCACACCGATTGGTTTTTAGCTTGCATGTTGACGGTAGGTTGTGATTTACCTTCTGCTCCTCAGCTCCCACTTGGCTGAGAGTCCTTTTGGACCCAGACTTTGGCCAATGCACGTGGTGCCTTTCCTGAGCATGTTGCTGGCTGGTGGCGTGCCTTTGAGGATGTTCTGCGGAGGACAGAGGTGTGGAACAAGCACCCAGGATGACTCTTGAGACGGTGTTGCCCTGAGCATAGCTATTTTGCTCTCCTTGCATGTGTAGGAGGGCATTTTGCAGCAAGATGAACACTGCCACTGACCTGCAGAAAGGCTGCTTGGGTTTTAATAAGGGTGTCTTTGGGACTGTAGCTGGTGGTGTGGAGGGTGTGAGCGGCAGGAAGAAAACTCATGCCAGCACCTAGGCTGCTTAAACTGGGCAGCTCTTTCTTCCTTCAGCACTGCCACAGGGCCACCAAAGCCCTGAGCCAGCAAAAAGAAGCATAGGAGTCTATGGGTGATTTGAAGCGAAGTGTGCCCAAATTCACATGTGAAGCTGCAGGTATCTTTGTCTGGCTCAGGGCTGGCATCCAAACCCATGTGCTGTGTCTGGAAGGAGATAAGCACCTGGTCTCTCCCTCTCTGAGAAGGGCAGTTCTCATGCTGCTCCCTCTTGTCCCCAAGTGCCTGTGGTAGTGGTGACGGGGTGCTGATGGCTGCCTGGTTTTTGCTCAGCACTGCTCACGTTGCTTTGGGCAATAAGGAGAAACTAGGCTTCATTTTCGCCATGCAGAGAGGCCATTGGTCGTTTGGGTGAGGAGGAGAAGGCATGCTTGCTCTGACCGGTAGAAAATCCTAAACCTCCATCTGTTTTTTTAAAGCTGTCAAAACCATTGCCGTGGCTGATATAATATTTCTAGTGGATTCCTCCTGGAGCATTGGGAAGGAACATTTCCAACTCATTCGAGAGTTTCTGTATGATGTTGTAAAAGCTTTAGATGTGGGAGGCAATGATTTTCGCTTTGCCCTGGTCCAGTTCAGCGGAAACCCCCACACAGAGTTCCAGTTAAATACCTACCCCTCTACCCGAGACGTCCTGTCCCATATTGCCAACATGACGTACATGGGGGGAGACACCAAGACTGGAAAAGGATTAGAGTACCTAATCGAGAACCACCTCACTAAAGCTGCTGGAAGCAGAGCCGCTGAAGGCGTCCCCCAGGTTATTATAGTATTAACGGACGGACGATCCCAGGATGATGTCTCTCTGCCATCATCTGCCCTTAAATCAGCCCATGTAAACGTGTTTGCGGTCGGCGTGCAGGATGCAGTGGAAGGGGAGTTAAAGGCAATAGCGAGCGAGCCCTTCGGTACGCACCTTTTCAACCTAGAGAATTTTACCGCTCTCCATGGCATAGTTGGAGATTTAGTGGCGAGTGTCCATTCATCCATGACTCCAGAAAAGACTGGGGCCAAAGGACTGGTTAAAGACATCACAGGTAATGGCCGACTGCTGATGGCTCCCATCAGCATGGTGTCCGCTGGCGCTGCGCTGTCTGAAGCCTTTGTAAGGGCAAGACTGAGATTGACCTTCAGAGGTTTAAAAACAAAGGTTTGAAGTGTGTAGCCCTGTGTTTCTCGCTATCAAGCGTCCTGTTGATTGCAGGCTGAGCTGGCATCCTTGCCAGAGCTGCCAGGAGGTAGTACAGGAGCCCTTGGATGAGCAGCAGCCCATGCTGGCCATGCTTCTGTGCCCACAACATGGAATTACAGAAGTAGGGAACTCTGCAGTTATTAAATTGCCCCATCTTATCCACTCCCAAGGCAGAGACATAGGAGACAAACACACCAGCTGAGGTAGTGACTCGGTGAGATCCTGACTGTTAACCCTCTGGAGACCAAGAAGGTCGCTGCTGGCTGCAAGGATGCCATGTGGGATGGCCCTTTGCAGCTAGTTGGGGAGACAGGTGATGTGCTACTCCAGAAAGTCACACTCTTGTTTGAAGACGAAAAAGCAGTTCAGTGGAGAACTTCTCCACTGAAACCCAGTCCCTGAGCCGGCCCTTAGCCTCTCTCCTCAACCACTTGGAGAAAGCCTGTGGTTGGAGAGTCCCTTTTGTGATGCCACCAAAATACCTCTTCTACAAGCTGATGGCTTCCACTTACTGGAGTGCTGGACCTTTCCTGTAGCTGAAACCTCTCTGCAAACCACATTGGCTTCAACAGATCTGCACTGACTGCAAGCTGAGGGCCCCACTTGCCTGGAAAAATAAAAAAAAAGACACTTCCTCCATCCCTCCTCTGTTTATGAAATTTCAGCCTGGAAAGGGCCTTCTGAGCAGCTTTGTTGTGTTTCAAAACAGAAGTCCCAGAGATCAAACCTTTCTTTTTATTCCTGAGACTCCATCTGAAGGTCAACAGCTTGTGGGGTGATGTAAGGCAAACGGCAGTGTAATGAGGCAGTGTAACATTAATCCCCCTGTGTTGTCTTGCCTGCTTAACCCTCACGCCAGCCCCACTGGGTGCTCTCCATCACTGCATGACACCAAGCAACACAAAAAGACTGTGCTCACATGTGTTTTTGTTGTGTAAAGTGCTTCACAGGGCAAATACCCAGGTCATGTGAAAGCCACAGGGAAGAAAAGCAGCTGCCCCAGAGAGATGAGATGAGATGAGGTTCACCAGCTAAGAAAATTGTGTCAATGTATATAGAAGATAAATGTTGTACCAAACCTATTGCAGAACTGCTGTGGCTATTCAGCACCTTCACCAGTGCTTCCCTCTTGAAATCATTAGGGGAACTGGTCTTTGGTGGCTGTCTGTCCTCCTCCAGGGCATGCCAGTGGGCAACCCTATAGTATAGAAACATTTGGAGTCACAGACTTTTCTTTAAAAGCTTTAAGGGTGAATTTCTGCTTCATGCATGTCATGCATTTTCAAGTTCATTTCTACTCAAAGACATTTTTTGGAAACATCTTCCTCCCCTTATAACACAAATTTATTTTAATGTTACTATTGTAATTTTGCCTCTATGTGACTTGAATGGAAGATCTGCGGAGTGCCATTGAACATGAGCAAAGATACGACAGATCCTAAACTTGGGATGACAAGAGTGTGCAAAGCATGGTGCAAATAACTTTTAAGAGTTTTAGAAGTCATCTATTCAGTTGGTAACTCCATATTGCACTAAAATGTACAGATATTATGCTAGAAATGAGCCCTCATATGAATGGGAAACATTAAAAAACCCAAACCCAGTTCCACAGTACTTCCAGTGTGGAGTACTAAAGTTGTTGGTCTGTGGCAGTCCCCTGAGCTGACTAGTCTAAGTATGAAAGTCAGCCCCAAGTTTGCCCTGATGTGTTTGTTAAATCCTAGCTGTCTGTCTCACCTGACCCTGCTCGCTTAGTTGTGTAACAAGCATGCTTTTATTTGTTCTCCAGCACCAGCTTGTTCCATAAATGTGCACTGAAGTACAAGGTTTTTTTACAGTGATGACAAATTATCCAACGCATCTGCTTTATATCTATCTTGTCTCTCTGTGGGAGTGACCCACGCTGCTGTGATGACACTCACTCGTGTCTGAAGTCTTGTTGCTCAAAGAGATGTCCAAGGTATCCAAAGTGGCACTGAGTACAACCACTGCAAGATTTCCTTTTCATTGATGTGATGAAGTAGAATGATTGAAGCCATGAATGAAAAAGGCACAGAAAAGACAACCTTAAACACCCCTAAATTTTTACTCAATGGGAATATAAATCCTGGAGCCCTTTGCAATTTCTGAACTATATCCATGTTCTCCAAGCCATCACTGGCAGTTAAGGTGGCCAAGGCAAGCCTCCTTTGTCACTCAAATTGTGGTGTTATTTGAATCTCTTGGTGGCATTGTGATGTATAAAAACATTTACTAGAAAAACAACTAAGCAGGAAAAAAAAAAAAAAACCCACCAAGAGTATTATAGACACTGCTGAAAAATAGCCAAGCCTGCAGATTTATGTTTGGCCTTGCTAAATCACAAGCCAGTTTTGCTACTGATTTCACCTTCAACTTTCAAAAGTTGAGAGCTGGGTGGGATTTCCAAATGCTGCTTGCCGTTCATTTGCAAAGAGTCTGAAATTTAATTTCTTGCCAAAATTGCATAATAATGTCATGGAAACACCTGAGCAAGCTTTGGGGTCATTTCCCTTCCCTTCTGGTGTGCATACAGCTCTTGGTGATATGGTGGTAAAGTTAGCTGAGCGAAAGGATTAACAGCAGACACCAGGGCATTTTGGGTCTGCTTTGGTAAGCCTCACAGCAAAAATGTTTTGCCCTCAACAACCATGTTCATGCCATAGAAGAGTTTTGTTTGGTATGTGTATATTCTCAGCAGATGCTTGCAATCATATAAGTATGGCCACAACATATAGAGTTGGATAATTGTGTCATGACTGATTTCATCACCCTGTTTTAACCTGATTCTGCATTCCTTGATTGAATAGCCAGACTCCATATGAAAGATCCAGACCAGGCCCCTCTATCCGTAATCAATGCATCTTTGTGCCGAATTATAACAGCAAAACCATGTTTGTGTGGCACAGGTTGACAACTCTGTGGGTCAGCTTGCTGGACAAATACCATCAGGTATATGCTAGCAGCTGGTGACAGTGCCAGAATAATAAGCCAAGCTCTTTCAGTTGTTTCTAACAAATGAGTTTCAAATAACAATCCTTCCTGGTGGGAGAAGCCAATATATCCAGTCTCTATTTTTAACCACCAAAGGTACAGAATTGCAACAGAGAGGCTGAAACTTTCCACACCCCCAAAACAGTGGCATTTTTCTCCCCCCCCAAAAAAAAAAACCACAACAAAACAAAACCAATAAACAAGCCCAAAAGAGGTTGCAATGAGGAAAACTGCCTGTGAATGTTACCATCCTCATCAGCTATCTTCAGGCTGAATGACCACCAAAATGCACCTTCTTCTTTTGACTCAGTCTAAATTGACTGGCTACTGATGGGATGGATGGAGATTCCCACAGTTATATTTGCCAAGGTTTCTCCTCACGTGGCCACAACACTGAGCCCCACGCAGCTGCAGCCACCAGCTCAAGTGGCCTCCGCTCAGGCCATCTCTTGATGGGTGATGGATGCTACTGGGGTAGGTCTGAGAGGTTGTATTCAATCAGAATGCAGAACTAAGAGGCAAACGTCACCTCCTCAGTGAACACATGTTTTGTTTTCTCATTTTTCGTGTTTCTCACTGGTTTTCCAAGAAACATGTCAGAACACTGTACGACTGCATGTAATCACTCATTTTAATGCTTTCACCTTTTGCATTTCTTTTTTTAAAGCTCAAGAGTCTGCTGACCTTATTTTCCTTATTGACGGATCAAACAACATCGGAAGTGTCAATTTTCAAGCCATACGCGATTTCCTTGTAAATTTGATTGAAAGCCTCAGAGTTGGAGCTCAGCAAACACACATTGGGGTGGTGCAGTATAGCGATCAACCCAGAACCGAGTTTGCTTTGAACAGCTACTCCACAAAAGCGGATGTTCTGGATGCCGTGAAGGCACTCAGTTTCCGCGGTGGTGAGGAAGCGAACACTGGTGCGGCACTGGAGTTTGTGGTGGAGAACCTCTTCACCCAGGCGGGAGGCAGCAGGATAGAGGAAGCGGTGCCGCAGATTTTAGTGCTAATAAGTGGTGGAGAATCTAGTGACGATATCCGAGAGGGCTTGTTAGCAGTGAAGCAAGCTAGTATATTTTCATTTAGCATTGGGGTCCTGAATGCTGACAGTGCAGAGCTGCAGCAGATTGCTACTGATGGAAGCTTCGCATTTACTGCTCTGGATATCCATAACCTTGATGCTCTTCAAGACTTAATACTGCCCAACATTGTTGGAGTGGCCCAAAGGCTCATTTTATTAGAGGCCCCAACCATTGTGACTGAAGGTATGTATGCCTTTCTGTTGCATTTTGATGACTCGATGGCTAAACGAGCTTTTGCACGCTTTACAAACATATTTATTTCAGCATTAACAGTATTTTTAATTATGCAATGCGCTTCTCTGGTCTGCTTGTGAAGAAACAGTGGGAAAGACATGAGTCCCGTGGTTAGTGCACAGAGACTCACTTGCCCAGTGGATTCTCTTTTGCAAACCATGAGTTGTTTTGTGTCAGTGACGGGTGTGGCAGGGGTTTGTAAAGGACTCCAGCAGAGTAGAAAAAAAGCTCACGCCGTCCTTATCAGGGGTATCTAAGCTCCCTAGGGGTAGACACTACAGCATTATCAGTTATAGAAGCATTTGTTGCAGAATCTTATACTGTATGCCAGATGAAAGTGTCATGAGAATGAAATTTGACTGTGGAAGCTAACAGGAATGATCCCTGCCTCACAGGGTTGAAAATACCAGCTCGCTAAAACAGCACAATTCCACACTTCACCACAGCTGTGCTCTGTTTTTGAGGGTGGATGGGTGAAATTCCTCTGACGTTGAGCTGAAAAGTAAACCAACCTTTGCTCCTTCTGAAGTGTAATCCCTGCCTTGATAACATATAGTTCCCTTGAATCCATAAGCTGAGAAAGTGTACAGCTTTCCAAGAGACAATGGGAAATGTAGGTGTCGATGTTCCACCAAGGTCACTTTGTTGCTCCTAATTCCTTATTGATGTAGCTTCTCAGCTACCGTTAGCTCGAGTGCAGTAGAATCATAGTTATCTGGACCTAAGGAACAGGTAGGTACTTATAGTTTCTCACTCTATGGTTTTATGGCTAACTTAAATTTACTGATAGAGAGGCTTTTTGAGAGACACAATATGTTGTATTTCAGAGTCCCCTGAAAGGGACCAGGTTGGACCTGCTCCACTTAATTACCAGGGTACTTAACGCAGCCAACACTTTTGGGATCCAAGTGCTAGTGTGGAGCTCTGTACATACTGTTCAACTCATGATGCATGTTGACATATAAAACTACATTCCAGATGTCTTCACCAATTTATGTCCAAACATGGTAGCTCTACAGTGGCTCACATGGAAGTACTTGCTTAAAAGATCATTTTATTACCTTGCTTTGATTATGACAGAAAAGGACATGAACTTTTGCTTGTAGCACAAGAACTGTATTTAGATAAATAGACTGAAGTATGCATGTCTAGCTAAAATGTGCATGCCAGGACTGATATAACTCAGGGAAAAACCTCTCTTTTACCCCTCTGAACATTAGCAGTTTGAATGGACAAATTAAAAATGTTGGTACATTTGGTTTCATCTATACTTGCCTGCTTTTCACTTAAAATGCCAGCTTGTTTGTAGAAGGTACTACAGTATCACAGAATTAGCCAGGTTGGAAAAGCCCTTTGAGATCATTGAGTCCAACCTATCACCCAACACATTCTAATTAACTAGACCACCACATTGGAAAAGACTGGATGGGGCACTTAGTGCCATGGTCTAGTTAACTGGATAGGGCTGGGTGATAGGCTGGACTGGATGATCTTGGAGGTCTCTTTCAACCTGGTTGATTCTATGATTCTATGATTAAGTGCCTCATCCAGTCTCCTTTTAAACACCTCCAGGGACAGTGACTCCACCACCTCCCTGGGCAGCCCATTCCAATGCCAATCACTCTTTCTGTGAAGAACTTCTTCCTAACACCCAGCCTAAACCTGCCCTGGTGCAGCTTGAGACTGTGTCCTCTTGTTCTGTCACTGGGTGCCTGGGAGAAGAGACCAACCCCCACCTGGCTACAACCTCCTTTCAAGTAGTTGTAGAGAGCAATAAGGTCTCCCCTGAGCCTCCTCTTTTCCAGGCTGAACAACTCCAGGTCCTTCAGCCACTCCTTGTAGTAGCAATAGCCTGTGCAGTTACCTAGAGATGGATGTCCTGAATGGAGAAGTCGGTATTTTCTAAGGATCTTTAGGGAATTTCCTTTCCTTTTTCCTTCTGATTGGTGTGCTTGATTCACATCAGTGCCTTGGAGGTTTATAGTATAAAACACAGATTTGGGAGACACATCACTGTCCAAAAGGAATGCCAAACCCCATGAGGTGCTAAGTGTTCCTGTGAAGTTCCGAAGTCACCTTACTAGCTCTGTGGCTATATACCAGTCCTCCTGTGACGAAAGGGTGTCTCAAAGTACCTTTTTTCCCTCTCCTTCTAGCTACTGTAGATTAAAGGCTGAGGGAGCTGGGATTGTTTAGCCTGGAGAAGAGGAGGCTCAGGGGTGACCTTATTGCTGTCTACAACTACCTGAGGGGTGGTTGTGGCCAGGGGGAGGTTGCTCTCTTCTCTCAGGTGGCCAGCACCAGAACGTGAGGACACAGCCTCAAGCTGTGCCAGGGGAAGTTTAGGCTCGAGGTGAGGAGAAAGTTCTTCACTGAGAGAGTCATTGGACACTGGAATGGGCTGCCCAGGGAGGTGGTGGAGTCGCCGTCCCTGGAGCTGTTCAAGGCAGGATTGGACGTGGCACTTGGTGCCATGGTCTAGCCTTGAGCTCTGTGGTGAAGGGTTGGACTTGATGATCTGTGAGGTCTCTTCCAACCCTGATGATACTATGATACTACTATGATACTACTATGATACTATGAAATTAGATGAGGTAGTTCACCAAAGACAGCTGAGATGCCAATGAGGAGGGAGCTATGCAGGGCTAGGTTCAGCATTGATGTTTTCCAACATTCCCAAGTTTTAGAGTCAAAGATCTAATGCTTTGATCCCAAATATCTTTAAATTCCAGGGAGACTTTCAGATTTAGTGGGGTCTGGTGAGACTCCGCCTGCAGTACTATGTCCAGCTCTGGAGTCCTCAGCACAAGAGAAATGCAGACCTGTTAGATTGGGTCCAGAGAAGGCCACCAGAATGATTAAAGGGCTGGAACACACCTCATCCCCTGTCTGGACAATCTGAGGGAGTCTTGTTTTTCCAACCTGGAAAGGAGAAGACTCTGAAGAGGCTTTATAGCAGCCTTTCAGTACTTAAAAAAAATGAGTCTATAAGCAAGATGGAGACAGTCTTTTAGAATGGCTTGTTGTCACAGGACAAAGGGTAATGATTTTTAACTATGAGATGGGAGATTCAGACTAGACCCAAGGAAGAATTTTCTTTCACCAGGATGGTGATAAAACACTGGCATAGGTCTCTCAGAGAGGTGGTAGATGCCCTGTCCCTGAAAACTTTCCATGTCAGGTTGGACGAAACTCTGAGCAACCTGATCTAGTCAAAGATGGTCCTGATCACTGCAGGAGGGTTGGACTGGAAGACATTTAAAGATCTCTTACAATGAAAAGCTTCCTATGATCCTATGATGAGATCCTGTGAGATGTGTACAGCCTTGCTTGAGTGCTTTTGTTTTAATTGTGCTCACTGAAATGAGCACTGTGGGATACTTCCTGCTGTGGGTTTCAGTTTCAGTTCTCACATTCTTCTTCTCTAAGGAAACATACTGCATGATTTGAGAGCTGCAAGATGAATGAGTAGCAGATGGAGCTATTCCTTACCAGCATCCCTCATCTTTGCAAAGTCCCTTTGATGCTTCCCATAAACTTTTATATAAAGTTAAAAGTTTCCAGGGTCTCCATTTTTGGGTATCTAGCTGCTGACAAGCCAAGGAAGTGCTTTGGACACCCTTCCTGGGTGACATAAAACAGAGATTTCAGCCCTTGTTGTCCATTTGGAAAGTTTCCTGGTTTCATCCCTCTCCTCCTTGGAGTAACTGACAAGGAAACAAACCTGACTAGGGAGATACATGCTGGAAATCATGGCTTGGGAAAAGGGATCACTCAGAGAAATCTTTATTGCTTTGTGAGTAGTTCTCTTTTCACAGCCTGAGCAGTCAAATGCAAACCATGGGCAGCTCATGTGAGGCTGTGGGTCAGGGAGAGTACTACTGTGTTTGCTTTGTACAGGTTCTCGGCATTTTGTGCCTCCTAGCACCACAGCAGGTTGCTTTAAACTTCAATTTTGACTAATCCATTTCTAGCAAGACTGTGCAAGAGGCTTTTGCACAGGCTCCCACCTGCTGGTCTCTCAGGGGTCAGATCTCTGAGGGGGCCGCCAAGTTACAGATGTCATCTCCAGCTCTAAATCACTCTTTGGAGTTGCCCATTCTCATGGCCTTCAGCCACGATGAGAAACCTGACAGAGACTGGCCTTTGAAGTCTCTGCTTTTCATAGACAGCTGGTGTCTGGCCAGGGAGTGCTGCAGCCAAAGCTTTGTTCTTTATTCAGACCCAAAGTAAATAGCCTCCATGCGGAGAAGCCCCAATGGGCTGAGGGGCTACCCTTTTCCATCCAGGCAGGACAAGAGTGTTTGCTGCTACTTGCTCCGAGCGGTGTGAGATCCTCACAAAACTGGGTCTCCTCTTTCCCCAGTCTGTGCACTGGCCATAGCAGTGAGATAAAGAGATTATGGACATGCTGCTCTCAGTATCAGCTCCATCGCAGGAGCTCTTAGGTGGGTAGGTGATTTGAAGACACCCCAGTGTAACACAACGATTCATAATGCTCCAGCATAACTTGGAAGCAACATAAGACTTCCCTTTTCACTTCAATGGCATGAAATCAGGGAGCTGAAAATGTGAGTGGACTTGTGTAGAGATAGCACTACTCTCCATAATGCTCACATATAATGCTTTTAGCACAATGGTATTCTTCTTGTTAATATTTGCTGGGGTTTGGTGCACATTTGATGCACTAAATATGACGGTGCTTCAGTTCCAATGCTGCACAACAGGTATTTTTTCCTCCCTAACCCTCTGCCTTTGATCTTAGCCAGGGAACTGTAAAGCTGACTGTGCTCTTTCTGTGCCCTATGCCACTGTCAATTGTAAAGTTTCAGAGATTACAGCATAGGCGAGCTGTTGTGTTAAAGACATGGCAACCAGAATTAACTCAACTCTTCCATGATTGGGCTGGCTGTGCCAAGAAAAAACGTAACTTGGTTTTGTTAGATAAGGAATAAGATGTAGGATATGAAGACCCAAAGTCCAGGTATGTTAAGTGGAGACAGTTCTTTACTTGTGTCATTACTCTTGGAAACCTAATCCTTCTGAGACCAAACTACACTTCAGATGGCTCCGGTGCAAATAAAGGGAGCATTGGCTGCTTATTTTATCTCATGTGCCAGCTGAATGCCAAGGTTTCTCCTAACTGTTTGCCTTTCTTTCTTTCTTGTTCTGACATGTATATGCATTTTAATATTAACTTATATGAACAATACAAGTCTTGCAACTCTTCAGCTTTCCTGTTTTACAAAGGGGAAACATTCAAACAGATTTCTTAATATCCCTCTGGTGGAACTTAAACAACTAATTATGTTTTGAAAGCAAGGCTCTTTTAAAGGTGTTGACAATAACAGTATTTCAAGCACACGAGAAGTCCTAAATGTTGCTGAACTATTGATGTAGAGCGTGGTGAAGACTTCTGCTAACATGATGTTCATGTGTTACTTGCAGTTATTGAAGTGAACAAGAAGGATATAGTCTTCCTGATAGATGGCTCCACTGCTCTGGGGACTGCCTCCTTTAACTCAGTTCGTGATTTTGTTGCCAAAATTGTCCAAAGGCTGGAGGTTGGACCCGACCTGATCCAAGTCGCGGTGGCACAGTACGCAGACACTGTGAAGCCAGAGTTTTATTTTAACACTCACCAGAGCAGAAAGGATGTGATGGCTAATGTGAAGAGAATGAAGCTCATGGGTGGTACAGCACTCAACACTGGCTCAGCACTGGACTTTGTGAGGCAAAACTTCTTTACCAGTGCTGCCGGGTGCAGGATGGAGGAAGGGGTGCTCCCCATGCTGGTGCTCATCACTGGTGGTAAGTCCAGGGATGCCGTTGACCAAGCTGCAGCAGAGATGAAAAGCAATAGGATTGTGATCCTTGCTATTGGGTCGAAAAATGCCGACCTGGCAGAACTTCAAGAAATTGCCCATGAGAGAGATTTTGTGTTCAACCCAAATGACTTCCGCCTTCAGTTCATGCAAGCTATTCTTCCTGAGGTGCTGTCACCTATCCGGACACTCTCTGGAGGAGCAATTATCCAAGAACCACCATCAGGTAATCAGTTATCTTTTTCTAATTAAGGAGATATTGCTTATACATTTGTCAACTCCTATTCTGTGACATAAAGAGCTAAGGAGGCAAAAAACATCAAGTACATGGTTCAGCACTGCTAAATATTGTCTCTTTGATTTGCAAAATGCACAGGAACAGATCAGTGAATTTGGTAGTGTGGTTGTTGCTACAGCTGTGTCAGTCCCTCCTGAAGATTTTAATCCCATTCCATGTTTGTCAGCAATGTGCAAAGTTCTGGACGTGGAAGATGTGCTTTACTGGTTAGGTACTAGACTCAGTCAGTGGAGACTTTTTCTCTCACTTAGGGTTCATGTAACCTAGGAACAGGACACACTCTGAGTATTAGAATCTCTTCCTCAGTTTGAAAATCATCTGTAGTGGATATTTGCTCAATAAAGCTTAAAAGTTCCTTCTTAGTGTAAAGAAAATAAGCAAGTTGTGCAGAGAAAGGTAGCCTGGCGCTGCTGGACTGAAACTCCTTTAAGACCATAGTTAGTTTTCTTATCATGTGCTCAGCTCAGGTCCTAGGAGGCGTACAATACTATTGTCATGTTGACTTTAATTTAGTCTATTTGGAAGATAATCCAAAGCCCCATGAAGCCAGCAGATTCTTTTCTCTTGGTCTTGCCACTGGCATCAGTAGACTTTGGAAGCAATCCAGGTGTTAGAATCATGTCTTTTGAGGCTGTTTCCCCTGCATTTCAGGAGCATTTCTTGCTGTGCAGAGGTTTTTAACCAGATTCATCAGGATTTCTTCCCAATAGAGATGGTTGAAGTTGAATTAATGTTGCAGTGGATCTTATTTGAGCTTTGCATTTCTGTCTCATGACATGTAAACTTTAGATAAACAGGACTTCTTCCAGCTCCCAGTAAGGTCAGTAGTAAGGTTACCACTGGCTCAAGAGGGTGCTGGACCATTTCCATATTTTTTCTAATTTCTCCATGTAATTTAAAATTATAAACCACAGTGCAAAAGCAAATGAGTTTTTGGAAGGAAAGGGTCCTTAACAAATTAAAATCTATGACTAATTTACATGCAGAACAGACATTTCAAAATCAATTTGCCAATACACTTGTCCTTAATTAAGATGAATATCACAATACTTAGCATTTAATGAGCTTTTTGTTCAGAACCTGTTTCCTGCTAATACAGTTTTGCATGGCTACACACCAAACCTGACATTTTTATTGTTCACTGTAAATTAAAAATGGTCCTAAATGTTCTTGTTCTTTAAAGCCCATTTGTGCAGCTTTTCTTTTTTCCCCAGTCCTTTTGCTCTACTGTACTCACAGCTGTTCACACACACAACAAGCAAGTAACCGTATCCTACTCCATAAAATGACTACTATCAGTAACAACTGATTTTGGTGTTGGGCAATCTGTTATATTTCAACTGATTTTTTCTCACCCTGGGCCTTGAATGGAAGTTTTCTGGGAAAGGTTAAGCATGCAGACAACCAAGACAATCTGTAAAGTCTGAGAGCAATGCCTCTATTCCAGAGAGCCTCTTCCTCACTTTTAGTTTTAAGTATCTTAGTATTTTTATGGTTTATATATAAGACAGCAGGTTTACAGGGTAAGGAAAGCTAGAGGGTTGGGTGAATATAGCCACATAGCCAGAGCTAAATGCTTTAAATTCAAAGATAATAAACAGAATTAAAAATGGTCATAAATATTGGTCATAAATATTGGTCATAAATTGGTCTCAAATACCTTACTTGGAGGAAGGCATCTGGAGCAGATGCATTGGATGGGTTCACCCATCAGTTCTTTGAGATCTTATTTAAAGTTTCAGCATTTTGCTCTGTCATCTGGGCCTAATATATTCAGAGCAATAAGCTCAAGAGGATAAAACTATGATGTCTTTGAAAGGATATTGCAAGTTTGTGTCATGGGGCTCAGATGCTGGGAGACAACCTAGGAAGGTTTTAACCTTAAAAAAGGAGTCAAGCACTGGCTGATTACTGCCAAGACTGGGAAATTTCTCCCCATTCAACATCCCATAAAGTGGGTGTCTATAACTGCAGACATCAAATGCAGACGTCAAAAAGTGTCTCTGGCAGCAGTTGCAGCCTTGTCTGGCCCAGCTTTTCTAAACCTATTAGTTACAGCTATTTGTAATGCCCACTCAAAATACCAACCAAATTGGTTACTTGGCAGAAGTTTTTTTCCCATGCAAGTGGAGCCTAACTCCGTGCCACAGGCCAGACACTGCACAGCATGACTGTGAAAATCATTGCAGGGCAGGACATGCTTCTGTACATCTAGGAATGCATGGGAGCATCCCTGCGGGACAGGAGATTGCCTAATAAGGGAGTGATAGTGCTGGGTGTAAGAGCACAGGTTAAGTGCCAGAGAGCACTAGAGTTCCCTAAAGATTTGTTGGAAAGCCCCATGCAAACGTGTGGTGATTTGCAGATAAGCAGCATGTCTGTAGGCATAGTGTGCTGCTGCTCCACCAAAATCAATGAAACTGCCTTTTGCAAGCTAATGACCTGGCCCAGAGCGTGCAGCCCTGGCATCAGAAGCCACTGAAAACATCTGCCATGACAGAAGCTGAGCCCTGTCATTTAAAAGACTTTTTAATATGAGTCAGAAACCTTCCCTGCCCAATTGGGTCGTTTCCAGCAATGTCCTTGTCACTTCTGTGCTGATCACACTCTTGTCTTTCTCTCCCCTCTTCCTCCTAACCAGGTGCCCATGCGTGTACAGCGTATGCTGTATGCACGCATGAAAAACAATTCCTGTTTGTTTTCTGTGATGTCTCATGTTATTTTCTGTGCTCTACTGCAGTTCAAGTAACCAAAAGGGATATCATCTTTCTTTTGGATGGATCACTCAACGTTGGAAATGCCAACTTCCCCTTTGTGCGTGACTTTGTTGCCACCCTGGTTAACTACCTTGATGTCGGCAGTGACAAAATCCGAGTTGGCTTAGTGCAATTTAGCGACACTCCTAAAACGGAGTTCTCTCTGTACTCGTACCAAACCAAACCAGACATAATTCAACGTCTGGGGCAACTGAGGCCCAAGGGGGGGTCAGTGCTGAACACTGGCTCTGCACTGAACTTTGTGCTTTCGAATCACTTCACGGAAGCCGGTGGGAGCAGAATAAATGACCAAGTGCCGCAGGTCCTAGTCCTGGTGATGGCAGGGAGGTCTGCCGACCCCTTCTTGCAAGTTTCCAATGAATTAGCTCGAGCTGGAGTACTGACTTTTGCTGTTGGAGTTAGGAGTGCAGATAAGGCAGAACTTGAACAGATTGCCTTTAATCCAAGAATGGTGTACTTTATGGATGATTTCAGTGGTCTGGCAGCTTTACCCCAGGAGCTAAATAAGCCTATAACAACCTATGTTAGTGGAGGTGTGGAAGAGGTTCCACTCGCCCCAACAGGTAATACCTATGTTCCTTCATGTTGAATGAACTAAGTTAATCTTATTTCTCTTGATTGCTTGCTCCTAGTGTGCAGCTTCACATCTGTTCGAGGCATCTTGAGCCATCAAAGCGGTTAGGGCTGTCAACACATGGCTTGACACTGGCAGCTCTTAATTTTGCTCAAGTTATTGCTGGCACAGTTTAAAGACAGCACAATTTTAAGTCTTTTGTCAGGTCATGACTGAGGGAGGATCCAAGCAAGTCTATGCCCACCGATCACTTACTCAAGTGTTCCCTTTCTATTTCCATAATATTATCACAACCTATAAATGCATTCTCTACACTAGCTCAGGCAATGGGTCCATATTCTTTTGGCCAAAAGGAGTGGTGTGGAAAGGTTAAAGCTGTGCCAAAGAGCACAGAGGAGCAGAAATCTAGCTTAGCACAGGTGGACAAATACTTCCCCAGAGGCATTTTGGCAAAGTGCTGTTAGCAGGCTGTCACAGGGGCTGAATTTGACTCCAGATATGCAAAGTTATCTTTCAGCATTAAGCCTAAAAGCTGCTGGCACATTTAGCCCTTTTTAAACAGATGTTTTCCCACTAATTCCCTTATTGTGGATATGTGTAAATGAAGACACAAGGAAAACCAGGATGGTTGGTTTAGTATGGAAAGGAGATCATTAGAATTAATATGAAAGACATTAAGACTCACAGATAGGACATGAGATTGAAAGGACATAAAATGGAAACAGGTAAAGGGCTTTTTCTCCTCCCAGAGTCATGAGTCTGTGATTCATAACTTGCCTATGGATGTAGATGCTCCTTGTGGTACAGCTGGGAGAAATACTTTAAAAGAATACAGAAAAAGCTAAAGTTGTGTCTGTGTATATGCATGAACTAATTTGTTATCTACCGAGCATTTAACAGAAAGAGAACCCACCACCCCACTGCTGTTGTACTTCATGACTGTGTTATTGGCATATTGCTAGACTATAAACACTGATGTAGGAGACAGCTTTCCCTCAGAGATTTTCTCTTATCCTTGGTAACCAGGAGTGTATTATGCATAACAGCATAACAGGGTTTCTGCTCCTTCCCACTTAACCATGGCACCCCAGCTTCTAGTGCACAGGAAAAAGCAATTTGTGCTCACATGGTCAGCACAAGGCTACCAAGCCTCCTTTGGAAGAGGAGGCTCCAAGGTTACCTAATTGTGGCCTTCCAGTGTCTGAAGGGGGCCTACAAAAAAGCTGGGGAGGGACTTCTTAGGCTATCAGGTAGTGCCAGGACTAGGGTGAATGGAGCAAAGCTGGAGGTGGGGAGATTCAGACTGGAGGTGAGGAGGAAGCTGTTGAGCATGAGAGTGGTGAGAGCCTGGAATGGGTTGCCCAGGAAGGTGGTTGAGGTCCCATGGCTGGAGGTGTTTAAGGCCAGGCTGGATGAGGCTGTGGGCAGCCTGCTCTAGGGTAGGGTGTCCCTGCCCATGGCAGGGGGGTTGGAACTAGATGATCCTTGTGGTCCCTTCTAACCCTGACTGACTCTATGATTCTATGATGGCCTAGTCTGAATCAGCCAATTTATGATATGGTGGATATGATGTGATACAATATATGATATGACTATCTGGTGCATGAATTTATTGAGACAGAGGTGTCCTTGTTTCCCCTTCTCCCTCAGATTAAAAAAAAATCCAAGATAGCATTTAGTCATGTAGCCCTTCAATACTCTGGTAAATGAAAATAACCTGATTTGGATATTGAAACCCAGCTAAGTTGCAGAGAAGTTTCTAGGATGATGTTTAAGAAGAAAAATGCTTTCATATCTTTTTTCCCCCCTCTTTTCATTTGTGAATTTATTCTAGAAAGCAAGAAAGATATTTTATTCCTGATTGATGGCTCAGCCAACCTCTTGGGTAGCTTTCCTGCCGTCCGGGACTTTGTACACAAAGTCATTTCTGACCTGAATGTGGGTTCCGACGCCACACGAGTAGCTGTGGCTCAGTTCAGTGACACAATCCAAGTTGAGTTTGACTTTGCCGAACTGCCGTCTAAGCAAGACATGCTTCTCAAAGTGAAAAGGATGAAGATAAAAACTGGGAAACAATTTAATATTGGAGCTGCTCTGGATGAAGCTATAAGGAGGCTGTTTGTGAAGGAAGCTGGAAGCAGGATTGAAGAAGGGGTTCCTCAGTTTTTGGTCCTCCTTGCTGCTGGGAGATCAACTGATGATGTGGAACAACCATCAGATGCTCTGAAGCAAGCTGGAGTTGTGACCTTTGCTATCAGAGCCAAAAATGCTGACCCTGCAGAGTTGGAAAAGATCGTTTACGCCCCACAATTCATTCTGAATGTTGACTCCCTCCCTCGGATTTCAGAGCTTCATCCGAACATAGTCGACCTGTTGAAAACTATTCAACATCAGCCAACAGGTACAGGGACTCCCAGAATTTCCAAGGGGCCGAAAGACACCCCTTAAATGCCTCCCTCAGTTTGGTAACTAGGGAGGTCTGGTCTGGTGATGTTTAAAATGATTAGAAACTGCTGTTGTTTAACTTTGGCCCTGGTCAGACCTTGCTCCAGCAAAGCACTGAAGTCCAAATAGATTTGTGAAAATGAGTAAGCAAAAGCTTTTTTGCTCAGTTGCAAGAGCTGGAGTAGGAGCTGGTACCCATGCGTAAAACATGTACAAACCTGAAATAACAGAGCTGTTGCCTCAGACATCTTGCATAAATTGATGTGTGGTGCTGGGCAAGGGTTAGGGGCAGCCAGTAAAGGCTTATCTCAAATTTTCTTTCCATCCTTCTTTTTCTGGAGGAGTGATAGGGAGTAAGGAGCACTGCAATACACAAGAATCACTCTTGCTCTGTTATTTCTCCAGAGATGTGATGGCAGTTTCTACATTTTATACTTACTCACCAGTAAATTAGATGATCTTGACTGAATTACCCTTACAACCTCAGTGAATGAGTATGGATTAATTGAATAATGAAATAAAAATATCAGAAGAATTGCACAGACTGTGTGGCACTGGAAACTGTGCATGCCCAGCTGTGTGACTTCCTGAGGCAGCCCTACTTTGAGAACTATCCTGCCTCCCAACAGCATGTGGGGCCAAGGAGAAGTGTGGTAACTCTAAAAGTCCTGTGCAGATGAACTTCAAATCATAGAATCATTAAGAGGAAATAGAGCTGGAAGGGATCTCAGGGTGCAATCTGCTACATACCTTTGTCCATAACAGGATCTTCTTGTCCAGAACCAACTGACATTGGTCTAATCTGTTCTGTAAATCCTCCAGTGGAGGACATTTCGCAGCCTCCATAATCAATCTCTTCTGTCTCTTCTCTCCCACTTTTACCTATATCAGTAGATATTTTTTGTTAAACCTCTGCCTTACCAGTCGTAGTTTAAGCCTTCAACTCAAGAAGGATATAGATGTCAACTCATTTCTGTATTTTGTGTGACAGCCTTTCATTTACTTCAAACTTGCCATGTACATCTTGTCTTGGTCTTTGTGTCGCTGGCTGTGTACTCAGCTAATTCTGTCTTTCCTTGTAGGTCTTGTAGGTTTTCTACCATCTCACCCTTGTGTCTCCAATGTCAGCCTGCTCCAAAATGACCAGAGCGTAACAGTGGTGTTCCCTGGTCTCTTACCCCACGTGTTTTGTGTAAAGTTCTTGTCCTTCCCATATTTGTGCAGTTTCAGCCTTAAAGTAGGCTACTGCAGCTACTGCTCTTGAATTGCATCCTGGCTTTTCAAGTCTGCCTTGTCAAGATAAGTTTGAATGCCTTTGAACACCAAGTGCCATGAATAATTGTGCTAATTGCTCCCAAATAGCCACATCCCCCTGCTTTTCCTGATGCTCTTGGCTAACAGAGAGCCACCTCATAAGAATACCCTTACTTTTTTCTTCATTACCTGCTATGCAAAGACTTTTGATAGAACTGTTTTTCCCTGCTCCTGAACTTTAGAGGAAGTGTGTGAAGCTTCCAATGTGTGCGTGATGCACCAGCCAATGTCCACCCCCTCCTCCCACCCGTATTGCTCAGTGCAAGCTGTATTAATATTCCAGTCCTATGCATTAACTTACCAAGTTTCCAATATCCCTCTTAAATAATAAACTTGATCTGAAGTTTGCATTAAGACTTCATCTGCCCTTGTTAACTCTTCATATATCTAGCATCCATAGGAAGGCTGGGGAGGGAGTATTTAAAAGGTCTAGTAATGTCAGGACAAGGGGTAATGGGTTTAAGCTGGAGAAGGGGAGATTTAGACTGGATGTTAGGAGGAAGTTCTTTACAGTGAGGGTGGTGAGACACTGGAATGGGTTGCCCAGGGAGGTTGTGGATGCTTCCTCCCTGGAGGCGTTTAAGGCCAGGCTGGATGAGGCCTTGAGCAACCTGCTCTAGTGGGAGGTGTCCCTGCCTATGGCAGGGGGTTGGAGCTGGATGATCCTTGAGGTCCCTTCCAACCTAAACCATTCTATGATTCTATGATTCTATAGTGAAGATTTTCTTTAGAGGGGCAGGTGATGTTCCTACCTGACCCTGCTGTAAACAAGCCAATGGCACTTCTGGTGATGCCATCCATCAGTTGCTGTGTTTGAGAATCAGTGATGTTTTCTGCTCAGTTGAGGTAAAGCTCTGCAGTTCTGTTAGCCAATAGCAGAATGTGCTAACAGTTCTCTGGTCCTCAACATTTCATAGTCTTGAACATTTCATAGTCCTAGAAAAAAGACACAGAAGTTTGGTCGCAATTAGCCATTTTCTGTTCTTGATGAGAGTCAAAAATTTAGAAATCAGCATTTAACATTTTGGAAAAGCATTTCAGCATTTTCAGTTGGATGACCTTTCAACCATTTTTTTTTAGTTTGTCTGAGCATGTGCAGGACTATTTATTTCTAAGATCAGTGATGCCTCAGAAATTTTTTTCTCTTCTTCTCTTCATTGGCTCCCAATGATCACCCTGTCTGCCCAATGCCATTTTGTTTAGAAACTCAGTTTTCTCTGAAGGCTCTTGATGCTCCAGACTCCTGCTGTGTATTGCAAGGCTTGCAAGCCCTCTTGTTAGTAGATGGCTTCTCCTAGCCTCAGGTAGGAGATGGCATCCTGAGTACCTCTGCACCCTATTTCTTGTGGATCTATGATTCTATGGCTAGGTGGGCGAGGCACAGCATGCGTTGCACTGCTGTTTCCACCAACTTCCACCCATTTGCCTCTTCATCAGCAAAGTCATCCCTTGGCAAAGGAATCAACCCACCCATTCTGACACCTCGCTTTCCCCTCTCTGGGCTGCTGTATTCCTTCAGCTCAATGTGTGCAGAGAATAACAATCACTGCAAAAGAAAATCTCACTTATTCCCCCATTCCCTTGCTTGTCTCAAACAGTAGGTGAGAGAGGTGAGAAGAAGGATGTGGTGTTTCTAATTGATGGCTCGGATGGTGTCAGAAGAGGTTTCCCTCTGCTGAAGACCTTTGTCCAAAGAGTTGTTGAAAGCCTGGATATTGGTCGTGACAAGGTCCGTGTTGCTGTTGCTCAATACAGCAACGTCATACAACCTGAGTTCTTACTCGACACCCACGAAGACAAAGCAGATCTCATCAATGCCATCCAGGAGCTGAAGGTTATGGGAGGATCTCCTCTGAACACTGGAGCAGCTCTTGACTATCTTATCAAGAACGTGTTCACGGTGTCAAGTGGCAGCAGGATAGCAGAGGGAGTCCCACAGTTCCTGATTCTGTTGACTGCTGACCGGTCCCAGGATGATGTGAGGAGGCCCTCAGTGGTCCTGAAGACAAGTGGCACAGTGCCCTTCGGCATTGGGATTGGAAACGCCGATCTCACGGAGCTGCAGACGATTTCTTTCCTCCCAGATTTTGCTATCTCTGTGCCTGACTTCAGCCAGCTGGATACAGTGCAGCAGGTCGTTTCGAACAGAGTCATCCGACTGACCAAGAAAGAGATAGAGTCACTCGCCCCCGATCTGGTTTTCACATCACCCAGCCCAGGTGAGAAGATGTTTGTGTCTGCACCGAGAATCGTTGGCAAAATATGATGTTTAGTAACATCATGGTTGCAACACAAACAGAGAAAAACAAAGATGGTCATGGATAAGTCTTGCTGTTGATACACTTAGTGTTGGTAGGACCTGGGTAATTAAGCCGAACCAACTTTAAGCCCTGTCCCTCAAGATGGTCCATGTTGTATCCACATGGAAGACCCACAGGAGGAATACTATGACCTTAATCTTATTTTGAATTGATGGCTTTTAGTAACACCTTCACAACTCTATAAATCGAGGTCAGTATTATGCTGACTATTAGACTGGCTGATGTGTCATGTATTCACTGTGTTCATTCACTGGGAGAAGGGAAATTGGAAGTGAGCATCAGGAAAATGATCAGACTTTCCATTCTGGTCCCACTTGGAATGAAATCCAGCCAATGTATGCCTGGAATGAGGGGTATCCACCCTAGAACGGTCCCTTTGAAGTCCACCATCCTACTTGGCCTGTTCCATCCCTTCAGAGCAAGACTGCTCTCCTTAATCCCCATTTATCAGTGTGATATTCAGCAAGAATTCAGGCCCTGACCTGGATTACCATTACAGAAAACATTTTATTAGCAAGCAAAAAGTCATCCTGGAAAGGCAGACATTGAAAGAATAATAGGATAGAAACATTCCTAGAGGACAAAGCCAGAGAAAGAGGAATGGTACTGAGTGAAAAGCAACCCCAGGCTGCCTGGTAACCTACCTTGAGTGAGTATTGCCAGACTATGTTCCCTTGGGTGAAGGACTCACAAGAAAGTGTTGCTGCAGGTTCCCACTGCTCTCTCTTTGTTCATTTACTCTGAAAGCTGCTGTTCTTTCATTGCCTGGGAATGTGCCTAGCAGACTGGTCCTGTCTCTGGGTTGAACCCAGAGATCCTACTGGGGCTCCCAGAAGATATCACAGGCAACACAGCCAAATGCATGGGCCAGTGAGGCGGATAATGAGCTTGCTTCTCTCCATAGGCAATGCATGATCCATCTTCTGACTGCTGCCTTTTTTCCTGCAGCGGGTGTCAAGAGGGATGTCGTGTTCATGGTCGATGGCTCCCGCTATGCTGCCCAGGAGTTCTACCTCATCCGTGACCTCATCGAGAGAATAGTGAACAATCTGGATGTGGGCTTTGACACCACCAGGATTTCTGTGGTCCAGTTCAGTGAGCATCCCCGTGTGGAGTTCCTGCTTAATGCCCACTCCACGAAAGATGAGGTGCAGAGTGCTGTGAGACGGCTGAGGCCACACGGTGGCCAGCAGGTGAATGTGGGGGAGGCCCTTGAGTTTGTGGCAAAGACTATCTTCACACGTCCCTCTGGAAGCCGCATAGAGGAAGGCGTCCCTCAGTTTTTGATCATCCTCTCCTCCCGCAAGTCTGATGATGACTTAGAGTACCCATCTCTCCAAGTCAAACAAGCTGGGGTGGCACCTATGGTGGTAGCAAAGAACGTGGATCCTGAGGAGATGATACAGGTTTCCCTCAGTCCTGATTATGTATTCCAAGTTTCCAGCTTCCAGGAACTGCCCAGCCTTGAGCAAAAGCTGCTGACTCCTATTGAAACACTAACTGGGGACCAAATCAGACGGCTGCTGGGAGATGTGCAACCCCCTGTAGGTAAGGCTTTGTCAACACCAGCTGCCTCTGGGTTGCTATTCATACAAATGTTGCCCAACTGTGTAATTCACTTTCCATCCCTTCTCTAACAACCGAGGTTTCCTTAGTTCAAAGCAAAGGTGTAGCACATGTACTGTTTTAGAAGGAAACTTCCAGAAATTCTACCCAAGCTTCTAAATAGAAGCCTGGAGAAGAGGAGGCTTGGGAGTGACCTCATTGCTGTCTACAACTACCTGGAGGGAGGCTGTAGCCAGGTGGGGGTTGGTCTCTTCTCTCAGGCAACCAGCAATAGAACAGGGGGACACAGTCTGAAGTTGTGCCAGGGGAAGTATAGGCTGGATGTTAGGAGGAAGTTCTTCACAGAGAGAGTGATTGGCATTGGAATGGGCTGCCCAGGGAGGTGGTGGAGTCACCGTCCCTGGGGGTGTTCAGGAAAAGAGTGGATGAGGCACTTAGTGCCATGGTCTAGTTGACTGGCTAGGGCTGGGTGCTAGGTTGGACTGGATGATCTTGGAGGTCTCTTCCAACCTGGTTGATTCTATTTTCTAATACAATGTAATTCACAGTTTTCATGTCACATTCTGAAATGTGCTTTGATTTTCAAGTCAAACAACACAATCTGTACAGTTGCCTGTTCCCATTAGCAGCTCTCTGGGGCAGAATGAAGCTGGAAACATTGATAAAACCAGAAAAGAATGTTAATGAATGAAACAGATAAGGCTCTGGGTAATGCATGCTTCAGACATTTGTCAGGCTATGGCTTCATGCTTGCACACATGCCTTTTTAGAGAGGTCTCTGTAGTTTTCTTAGAGACTCTGGAATAATCTGAAACCCCTCAAACCATGATGCTTCCCAAAGCACCATGAGTGACACTGGGCAAAACACTGCATCGTTTTACGTCGCACTAGAGCCTAGCAAAGTAATCCTCCAGCAAACCTTAAGCATAGAAGACCTGGCACATGAATAATTTCTTCTCTTCTTGCTTCCTTGCAGATGTTTCTGGTGACGAAAAGGACATAGTATTCCTCATTGACAGCTCTGACAGCGTCAGGCCTGATGGGCTTGCTCACATCCGGGATTTCATCATCAGAATTGTTCAGCAGCTGGAAGTCGGACCAAACAAAGTGCGAATTGGCGTGGTGCAGTTCAGCAATAATGTCTTCCCTGAGTTCTTTCTGAAGACCCACAAGTCCAAAAATGCTGTCCTGCAAGCTATCCGCCGCTTGAGGTTTAGAGGTGGGTCCCCCATGAATGCTGGCAAAGCCCTAGACTATGTGGTGAGGAACCACTTCATCAAGTCTGCGGGAAGCAGGATAGAAGATGATGTGCCCCAGCACCTAGTTGTCATCCTCGGAGACCGGTCCCAGGATGATGTGAACAGGCCTGCTACCATGATCACCTCAACGAGCATTAAACCTCTGGGTGTTGGAGCCAAGAATGTGGACAGAGACCAGCTTCAGATCATTACCAACGATCCTGGACGTGTGCTTGTGGTGCAGGACTTCACAGGACTCCCAACTTTAGAAAAGCAGGTGCAGAGTATTCTTGAAGAAACTGTGATACTCACAACAGAAACCCCTGGAACTGTAGGACCTGGTAAGACTGCTATTCACAGAATCATAGAATTGCCTAAAGTGGAGAAGGTCACTGAGTCCAATTACTGCCCTCACACTGCCAAGGCCTTGACTAAACTATATCCCAGATCACTACATCTACACTACTCTTAAATATCTCCAGGGATGGGGAATCCACCACCTCCCTGGGCAAGCCATTCCAATGCCTAATAATCCTTTCAGTAAAGAAATTCTTCCCAATATCCAACCTAATCTTCCCTTGGCACAACTTGAGGCCATTTCCTTTCATCCTATCACTTGTTACTTGGTTGAACAGACCAACCCCCACCTCTTATCAAGCAGTTGTAGAGAGTGAGAAGGTCTCCCCTGAGCCTCCTTTTCTCCAAACTGAACAACCCCACCTCCCTCAGACGCTCCTCATAAGGCTTGTTCTCTAGACTCTTCACCAGCTTTGTTGCCCTGTTGAGCCCATAGACTTCTCTGGACAGAGCATAGACAGGATGAATACAATGTGAAAATGATTCCATGATATGCCTTTTGATTCCCAGCCCTTTAGTCACACTAATTTAAAGCATGCTGTTAAGAAGATTTTGTTGAGCATAGGAAAGAGTGGAATTAAGTTTGCAATGAGATGAACGTGTCCATCACAGAAGCACTTAATGCGTGGTATGAAGTGTAGTAAGTGTTTTATAAAACTTTTCTTCTTGTATGGATGTGTTCTGGTTTCAGCTGGTCTGTAAAATCACACCAAACATCAATGAAATGTAAATAAAGGTAGAAAGGAGAGAAAAATGAAGCACCACTTCACAAAGCTCTAAGCATGTGAAATACTATAGATGGTGTAAAGAATTATTACTAANTATCAATGAAACGTAAATAAAGGTAGAAAGGAGAAAAAAATGAAGCACTACTTCACAAAGCTCTAAGCCAGGTGGCCAGGAGAGCCAATGGCATTGCCCAGGTGGCCAGGAGAGCCAATGGCATCCTGGCCTGCATCAGGAATGGTGTGGTCAGCAGGAGCAGGGAGGTCATTCTGCCCCTGTACTCTGCACTGGTTAGACCACACCTTGAGTACTGTGTTCAGTTCTGGGCTCCCCAGTTTAGAAGGGACATCGAGATGCTTGAGCGTATCCAGAGAAGGGCGACGAGGCTGGTGAGAGGCCTCGAGCACAAGCCCTATGAGGAAAGGCTGAGGGAGCTGGGATTGTTTAGCCTGGAGAAGAGGAGGCTCAGGGGTGACCTTATTGCT